>BTPG01000001.1:271933209-271985709 GCA_036245525.1 Semisulcospira habei
AAAAAAGATCGCAGTGTAGTTTGTCGCTTGTTCTAGCTTGTCGATCGTGTGGTGTTAATTGGTGATTTTCGTTCCATCCACATTTTCTCAGGTGTGGGGACTGCGTTCCAACCACCCTATTATAGGTGTGAAGTGGGTCTCAACCACCCTATTATAGGTGTGGGAGTGGGTCTCAACCACCCTATTATAGGTGTGGGAGTCGGACTCAACCAACCTATTATAGGTGTGGGAGTAGGTCTCAACCACCCTATTATAGGTGTGGGAGAATGGTCGAAGAGCTCCTTCTTGCTTGTGGTTTCTTGGTTGTATTCAGTCGTTCCATCCACCCTTTATCAGGCGTTTGGAATGGGTCTCAACCACCCTGTTTCAGGTGTGGGAAACCATCGATGACTTTCTTCTTCTTTGTAGTTCTCCGTTGACATAGATGTCTTGGGTCTTGATCCCTGTTTCTGGCGGAGTTAGGGCTGGCAGCTGTTGTTTCCTTCGTCGTCTCGCTTCGAATGAGGCTTTGCTGGGTGTGAGGGCAGAGCGGCTTAGTGCAGCGCGCGTGCCGATGACGTATGCTGTGGTAAAAGAGCAAGACCGGTCCCACCCAGGTATGCATCCGGTCACTCTGGTCCCGATCTCAAAATGTCCGAGCAGAAGAATGTGAAGCACTCGGGGGCGTTTCGATCGGTATTCGTAGTTAGTAACTACAGGCTCCGATTTACTCATCAGGAAACCGGCCTACAATTCTCAGTCCATTTCTTGGTGTCTTCCTCCAAGTGTGTCGCATTTAAATCCTTACATAAGGACATGTTATCCGTGTAGTCCATGCATGTAACTGTAGTCCTGACGCGGCATTATTGATGTCCAGTATGGTCGCTTTCAAACCCTTGCAGTATTCCTGACGCGGTGTTATAGATGTCTAGTATGAACGCTTTCAAATCCTTGCAGTATTCCTGATGCGGTATTATTGATGTCAAGTATGATTGCTTCAAATCCTTGCAGGGTCCAGTCTTGTGTCGGGATCCGATTGTATCGCTGCGTCTTCTGTTCCCTCGGCGCTTGTGCCTGTCCGTTCCAAGATCATTTCCTGCTCAGCGGGGCTTAGCCGCGATAAGATACAAGGAACCGCTGGGCGGAGTTTGCGTGTATCGACGTGGGAGTCATATTCTTTGTTTATTAATCCGTCCGTTTTGACGGATCAATCCCAGACTGAGTGTCGTTGTTGTTGTTTCTCCGTGTATTCGTGTTTGTAGACGATGCCGGTTGTTTGTGCGGCTGTGTTGCCTTCCATACGACAGATTAGTGTTTCTAGTATTGTCCTCTGTGTAGGTGGTACGCAGTGTTGCCGTGGTGCATATCTCACAGTTGATGCTTTGAAATCAGCTTATTGTTGTAGCTGTTGCTGCTGTTTTGGTGTGGCTGTCGTTTCGTTGATTGCTGTTGTTGCCGTTGGCTTGTTGGGCCGCCTGAATTGTATACCGTTTTGGTGGTAGGTGGCGGGTTTTGTCGTTGTAGAAGGGCCTTCAATTCTTCGAGTGCTTAACAGAATAGTTGGCCTCGCTTGTTGCGAGCGTTCCAGTCCTCCTTTCACTTTTGTGCGCTATAGAACGAGTTCTTTGTGACCAGTGTTGCCTGGTGTTGTAGATTAAAGTTGGTGCTGCGTAGTTTTGTGGTCGGTGTGAAGTAGACAATGTCCGTTTCCTCTATCCTTAGTCCGTGTTGTAGACAAAGTGGCTTGCCTTTCTCGTTGGCGGGAGGTAAGTCTTTTAGCAAACAGTATGACGTCATAGCATGAAGCGATTCATGACAGATGTCACTTCAGTAGAGGGTTTTGCCGTGGGGGCTGCAGGGTCGATTGTTGGCCTCCGTTGAGTAGCTGGCTCACACGTGTCTTCTTAAAGTAGCAGAAAAAAAGAATCGCAGTGTAATTTGTCGCTTGTTCTAGCTTGTCGATCGTGTGTGTTAATTGGTGATTTTCGTTTCATCCACATTTTCTCAGGTGTGGGGAGTGCGTTCCAACCACCCTATTATAGGTGTGGGAGTGGGTCTCAACCACCCTATTATAGGTGTGGGAGTCGGTCTCAACCACCCTATTATAGGTGTGGGAGTGGGTCTCAAACACCCTATTATAGGTGTGGGGGAATGGTCGAAGAGCTCCTTCTTGTTTGTGGTTTCTTGGTTGTATTCAGTCGTTCCATCCACCTTTTATCAGGTGTGGGAAACCATCGATGACTTTCTTCTTCTTTGTAGTTCTCCGTTGACATAGATGTCTTGGGTCTAGATCCCCGTTTCTGGCGAAGTTAGGGCTGGCAGCTGTTGTTTCCTTCGTCGCCTCGCTTCGAATCCACTGGTAAAAGAGCAAGACCGGTCCCACCCAGGTATGCATCCGGTCACTCTGGTCCCGACGCCTCAAAATGTCCGAGCAGAAGAATGTGAAGCACTCGGGGGCGTTTCGATCGGTATTCGTAGTTAGTAACTACAGGCTCCGATTTACTCATCAGGGAACCGGCTTACAATTCTCAGTCCATTTCTTGGTGTCTTCCTCCCAGTGTGTCGCATTTAAATCCTTACATAAGGACATGTTATCCGTGTAGTCCATGCATGTAACTGTAGTCCTGACGCGGCATTATTGATGTCCAGTATGGTCGCTTTCAAACCCTTGCAGTATTCCTGACGCGGTGTTATAGATGTCTAGTACGAACGCTTTCAAATCCTTGCAGTATTCCTGATGCGGTGTTATTGATGTCAAGTATGATTGCTTCAAATCCTTGCAGGGTCCAGTCTTGTGTCGGGATCCGATTGTATCGCTGCGTCTTCTGTTCCCTCGGCGCTTGTACCTGTTCGTTCCAAGATCATTTCCTGCTCAGCGGGGCTTAGCCGCGATAACATACAAGGAACCGTTGGGCGGAGTTTGCGTGTATCGACGTGGGAGTCATATTCTTTGTTTATTAATCCGTCCGTTTTGACGGATCAATCCCAGACTGAGTGTCGTTGTTGTTGTTGTTGATTCTTCGTGTATTCGTGTTTGTAGACGATGCCGGTTGTTTGTGCGGCTGTGTTGCCTTCCATACGACAGACTAGTGTTTCTAGTATTGTCCTCTGTGTAGGTAGTACGCAGTGTTGCCGTGGTGCATATCTCACAGTTGATGCTTTAAAATCATCTTATTGTTGTAGCTGTTGCTGCTGTTTTGGTGTGGCTGTCGTTTCGTTGATTGCTGTTGTTGCCGTTGGCTTGTTGGGCCGCCTGAATTGTATACCGTTTTGGTGGTAGGTGCCGGGTTTTGTCGTTGTTGAAGGGCCTTCAATACTTCGAGTGCTTCACAGAATAGTTGTCCTCGCTTGTTGCAAGCGTTTAAGTCCTCCTTTCACTTTTGTGCGCTTTAGAACGAGTTCTTTGTGACCAGTTGTTGTAGATTAAAGTTGGTGCTGCGTAGTTTTATGGTCGGTGTGAAGTAGACAATGTCCGTTTCCTCTATTCTTAGTCCGTGTTGTAGACAAAGTGGCTTGCCTTTCTCGTTGGCGGGAGGTAAGTCTTTTAGCAAACAGTAGTGACGTCATAGCGTGTAGCGATTCATGACAGATGTCACTTCAGTAGAGGGTTTTGCCGTGGGGGCTGCAGGGCCGATTGTTGGCCTCAGTTGAGTAGCTGGCTCACACGTGTCTTGTTAAAGTAGCAGAAAAAAAAAGGATCGCAGTGTAGTTTGTCGCTCGTTCTAGCTTGTCGATCGTGTCGTGTTAATTGGTGATATTCGTTCCATCCACATTTTCTCAGGTGTGGGGAGTGCGTTCCAACCACCCTATTATAGGTGTGGGAGTGGGTCTCAACCACCCTATTATAGGTGTGGGAGTGGGTCTCAACCACCCTATTATAGGTGTGGGAGTGGGTCTCAACCACCCTATTATAGGTGTGGGAGAATGGTCGAAGAGCTCCTTCTTGCTTGTGGTTTCTTGGTTGTATTCAGTCGTTCCATCCACCCTTTATCAGGCGTGGGGAATGGGTCTCAACCACCCTGTTTCAGGTGTGGGAAACCATCGATGACTTTCTTCTTCTTTGTAGTTCTCCGTTGACATAGATGTCTTGGGTCTTGATCCCCGTTTCTGGTGGAGTTAGGGCTGGCAGCTGTTGTTTCCTTCGTCGTCTCGCTTCGAATGAGGCTTTGCTGGGTGTGAGGGCAGAGCGGCTTAGTGCAGCGCGCGTGCCGATGACGTATGGTCGAATCCCATTGGTCGGCTGTCGTGGTCGGACTGATCGCCCGCTGTCCGTGTGAGATAGCGTCTTGTGACCTTGGTTGCAGGTGGAGTCTATCTTCTATGTCGGCCAGTCCATTTTTGTGGTATGCTATATCTCTGTCAGCCGTATAGACGTGGAAATGAGAGGTAGTTGTCTGTTGATGGTGTATATCTGGATGCTTAGAGTAAACATCTGTCATGACACGTCCGTCTCCCGTAAGTGTTTGCTAGAAAGTGAGCTAGCTGGATTGCTCTTTTACCGGCACTGATATGAGCTATCTCCTCTTATTTAAGAGGCGCTCTCTGCTTTGTTGAATCAGTGTTACGATCCCCTCAGAACGGTGAGCCTGAGGTTGGGGTTGTGTGCATTGAAGCGTGGCCACTCCTAACGGTGCGCGCGTGGCCGGGGCCGATAGCGGTGGCGTCATCCTGATTGCATCATCATTCTGGCCGTAAAGTGAAGATGAGTGATGGTGGGCCGCTGTATTACGCTTAGTCCCTTCGTGTGTTTGTCGATTCAATCTTGATGGTCCAGTAGAGCAATGAAGATGCGATATTTTTCCTGTTCGCACAGTCCGAGTGAAAGGAGAATGAAGTGGGCATAATATGCCAGGATTTGAAAGCGAGGCGTAGGTGAAACCAAAAGTGACCGGTTTTGCACATTGCTGAGGATAGCAAACGACCCTAAAAAAATCGGGTGGCTATTCACGGGTCCTAGTCAGGTCGGTGCTACGCACCTTCAATCCAGTGGTAAAAGAGGAAGACCGGTCCCACCCAGATATGCATCCGGTCACTCTGGTCCCGACGCCTCAAAATGTCCGAGCAGAAGAATGTGAAGCACTCGGGGGCGTTTCGATCGGTATTCGTAGTTAGTAACTACAGGCTCCGATTTACTCATCAGGGAACCGGCCTACAATTCTCAGTCCATTTCTTGGTGTCTTCCTCCCAGTGTGTCGCATTTAAATCCTTACATAAGGACATGTTATCCGTGTAGTCCATGCATGTAACTGACGCGGCATTATTGATTTCCAGTATGGTCGTTTTCAAACCCTTGCAGTATTCCTGACGCGGTGTTATAGATGTCTAGTACGAACGCTTTCAAATCCTTGCAGTATTCCTGATGCGGTGTTATTGATGTCAAGTATGATTGCTTCAAATCCTTGCAGGGTCCAGTCTTGTGTCGGGATCCGATTGTATCGCTGCGTCTTCTGTTCCCTCGGCGCTTGTGCCTGTCCGTTCCAAGATCATTTCCTGCTCAGCGGGGCTTAGCCGCGATAACATACAAGGAACCGTTGGGCGGAGTTTGCGTGTATCGACGTGGGAGTCATATTCTTTATTTATTAATCCGTCCGTTTTGACGGATCAATCCCAGACTGAGTGTCGTTGTTGTTGTTGTTGATTCTTCGTGTATTCGTGTTTGTAGACGATGCCGGTTGTTTGTGCGGCTGTGTTGCCTTCCATACGACAGACTAGTGTTTCTAGTATTGTCCTCTGTGTAGGTGGTACGCAGTGTTGCCGTGGTGCATATCTCACAATTGATGCTTTAAAATCAGCTTATTGTTGTAGCTGTTGCTGCTGTTTTGGTGTGGCTGTCGTTTCGTTCATTGCTGTTGTTGCCGTTGGCTTGTTGGGCCGCCTGAATTGTATACCGTTTTGGTGGTAGGTGCCGGGTTTTGTCGTTGTTGAAGGGCCTTCAATACTTCGAGTGCTTCACAGAATAGTTGGCCTCGCTTGTTGCGAGCGTTCCAGTCCTCCTTTCACTTTTGTGCGCTTTAGAACGAGTTCTTTGTGACCAGTTGTTGTAGATTAAAGTTGGTGCTGCGTAGTTTTATGGTCGGTGTGAAGTAGACAATGTCCGTTTCCTCTATTCTTAGTCCGTGTTGTAGACAAAGTGGCTTGCCTTTCTCGTTGGCGGGAGGTAAGTCTTTTAGCAAACAGTAGTGACGTCATAGCGTGTAGCGATTCATGACAGATGTCACTTCAGTAGAGGGTTTTGCCGTGGGGGCTGCAGGGCCGATTGTTGGCCTCAGTTGAGTAGCTGGCTCACACGTGTCTTGTTAAAGTAGGAGAAAAAAAAAGGATCGCAGTGTAGTTTGTCGCTTGTTCTAGCTTGTCGATCGTGTGGTGTTAATTGGTGATTTTCGTTCCATCCACATTTTCTCAGGTGTGGGGAGTGCGTTCCAACCACCCTATTATAGGTGTGGGAGTGGGTCTCAACCACCCTATTATAGGTGTGGGAGTGGGTCTCAACCACCCTATTATAGGTGTGGGAGTGGGTCTCAACCACCCTATTATAGGTGTGGGAGAATGGTCGAAGAGCTCCTTCTTGCTTGTGGTTTCTTGGTTGTATTCAGTCGTTCCATCCACCCTTTATCAGGCGTGGGGAATGGGTCTCAACCACCCTGTTTCAGGTGTGGGAAACCATCGATGACTTTCTTCTTCTTTGTAGTTCTCCGTTGACATAGATGTCTTGGGTCTTGATGCCCGTTTCTGGCGGAGTTACGGCTGGCAGCTGTTGTTTCCTTCGTCGTCTCGCTTCGAATCTGACGACGCGTATCCGTTTGCGTCCCGTCTCGAATGAGTTAAACCAGCGAAGAGGGATAAATCAGCGCAAACTCAAGGAAACAAACAATATCCTTTCCCTCACAGATGAGCAAAGTTTGCATGTGCACAACAGTAGCTGATTGATATACAAGTTAAACGTTTGTACTGTTTGTTACGTTAATAGAGTACAACTATACTGTCAAGTTATATCTCACCAGGCTGGAACTGGTAGCCCCAACAATGTTGATGACGGGGATCAGGAACTGGTAGCCCCATCAATGTTGATGACGGGGATCAGGAATTGGTAGCCCCAACAATGTTGATGACGGGGATCAGCAACTGGAGCCTTTCAAAGAAAAGCCACTAAAGCGTGTAGACCTCCTTTCTTTCTCCTCCACTTTTTTTGCTATCCCGCATCTTTTCAGCTCCCTGGTAAATTGATTACGGATGACAATTATTTTCGCCTGAAGTTGTTCTTCTGAATAAAAAAGGACACAGGTCATGAATACACCAAAGAACTTTTCAACTTTGCTTTTGTTGTGTGTGTCAAATGGGTGTAATGGATGCACAATGAATGAGCTATCTGTGGTGAGATGATTGCAAAAGGGAGCAGCTTTTAGACCTTAGCTTTATCGTGTTTATGTTTAACAAGTATACTAATGAACCACATTTACAAAATAACACCAATAGTGGTGAACTAGGGAAGATGCTAATTGTTGATCTGTCCAGATACATGCAAAAGCAGTACATGTATGCTACAAAAAGGCATTGCAGACTTGCAATTCAATCGGTGACATATCTGAATGAAAATGCTCTGAAAATTGAGTCATAGATTAATGGAGTGATGGGCTCTATGTATGTCTCAATTTTCTTTTGAGTAGGCATGTTTACACAACACAAAAAGTAATCTAAATAAGAAGACGTAGCAATCACATTCACACATTACCTTGCAGCATTTTAAAATTATTTTATCGTTTATTCTTTTTTGTTTGTGTGTGTGTGTTTGTGTGTGTGTGTGTGTGTTTGTGATGGTGTGTGTTTGAATGCGTGTGTGTGTGTGTGTGTGTGTGTGTGTGTGTGTGTGTGTGTGTGTGTGTGTGTTTAAAATAATTTTGCACCAGTTACAAACGACACTTGCCAGGGATAGAACAAACCGTAAATGTTTGTTTGTTTATTGATTGTTTTTGATTATCGTGTGTGCAGTAAACGATCATTGTAATGGTACCAGTCTCTCTTGGCTTGACTTCGCGAACGAAGATTCTATAGGGCTTGCCCACGTCGTCTGCAGGCATTTTCGTGGCTGCGGAGGCCAATCCGGGACAGGCAGGTTCGACCGCAGTGGCTGCAGGGGAAGGTCTGGTCAGGGTTCTGAGTTACGACAGCTCTGTTTTTTCTTCTGAGCCGCTTGTCCTTAAGGTTAGCTCTGCGAGAGTCCTCAAAGGAGACGGCTGCCTTGTGAATGGTGGAGCGCCAGGTGTCACGGTCCGCAGCAAGCGAAGACCACTGGCGGTGGTTGATTTGGCAGGCACTAAGTGACTTCTTGAGACCGTCTTTGTATCTCTTCTTTGGTGCCCCTCTGTCTCGGTGTCCAGTGGCGAGCTCGCCAAACAGAATGATCTTGGGTAGGCGATGATCCTCCATCCTGCAGACGTGCCCCGCCCAGCGAAGCTGTGTCCGCAGCAGCAAAGCCTCGATGCTCACAGTTTCCGCCTGTTCAAGGACCTCGACGTTGGTGACATAGTCACTCCAGTGAATGCTGAGGATGGTACGCAGGCAGCGCTGGTGAAAGCGTTCGAGGAGTCGTAGTTGGCTGCGGTAGAGGGCCCAGGACTCGGAACCGTACAAGAGGATGGTGAGGACGACAGCTCTGTACACGCTGATCTTGGTGCATTTTTTCAGCTGTTGATTGTGCCACACCCGCTTGAATAGTCGCCCGAAAGCACTGTTCGCTTTTGCCAGCCTGTTGTCCAGCTCCTTGTCCAGCTTGGCGTCTGACGTGATGATGCAGCCAAGGTAGGTAAACTGGTGTACAGACTTCAGTTCGGACTCGCCGATGGTGATGTGGGGAGGGCGATGCTCTTCATTGGGTGCCGGCTGATGAAGGACCTCTGTCTTTTTTAGACTGACCTCAAGTCGAAAGAGCTGGGCGGCATCTGCGAAGCAGGACGTAATGCGCTGCAAGGCTCTCTCTGTGTGTGCAACGAGGGCAGCGTCATCAGCAAAGAGCAGCTCACGAATCAGTTGGTCTAGGGTTTTCGTGTGGGCCTGCAATCGTCTGAGGTTGAACAGGCTGCCATCGAGACGATACCTGATGTACACTGCGTCGTCATCGTCGAGATCCACTGTGGCCTGCTTCAACATCATGCTGAAGAAGATAGTGAAGAGGGTCGGTGCCAGCACGCAGCCTTGCTTCACACCGTTGCGAATGGGGAATGGTTCTGAGAGGTCACTGTTTAGTCTGACCTGGCCTTGCTGGTCCTCGTGGAGCTGGACGATCATGTTGAGGAACTTTGGGGGACATCCTAGTCGCTCCAGGATCTGCCACATACCTTGCCTGCTCACAGTGTCAAACGCTTTTGTTAGGTCGACAAACGTTACGTACAGCCCTTTGTTCTGCTCGCGGCACTTCTCCTGAAGCTGTCTCAGCACAAAGACCATGTCGGTGGTACTCCTGTTTGCTCTGAAGCCACACTGGCCCTCTGGGAGGTGGTCTTCAGCGATGGCAGGTACCGGCCGATTCAGGAGCAACCTTGCGAGAATTTTCCCGGCAATGGACAGCAGGGTAATTCCACGATAATTTGAGCATGCAGATTTTTCTCCTTTGTTCTTGTACAAGGAGATGATGACTGCATCACGGAGATCCTTTGGTAGTGTTTCTTTTTCCCAGCAGCAGAGAAAGAGGTCGTGGAGCTTGTTGTGCAGTGCTGGGCCTCCATGTTTCCAGATCTCTTGCGGGATTCCGTCAATGCCTGCTGCTTTGCCACTCTTGAGCTGTTGGATGGCTGTGAGGGTCTCTTCGGCGGTGGGTGGTTCGTCCAATTCAACCTTTAGTGGAAGGTGTGGGATTTGGAGGATGACTGTTTCTTGAACAGTGCGCTCAGCGCCGAAGAGGTCCTGAAAGTATTCCGACCAGCGGTTCAAGATGGAGGTATTATCTGTGAGGAGTGCCTGTCCATCAGCTCTTCGCAGGGGACTTTGTACCAGGTGCCTAGGGCCATACACTGCTTTCAGTGCTTCGTATAAGCCCCTGTAGTCACCGTTGTCAGCGCAGAGGTGGGTCCTCTGTGCGAGTCTGGACCACCACTCGTTCTGGAGCTCTCTAAGCTTGAGCTGTAGACTGCTGCAGCTGAGGCGGAAGGCAGACTTCTTCACAGGGCAGGAAGGCTGGGCTAGGTGGGCCTGGTGGGCGGCTCTTTTTTTTGCTAGAAGTTCCTGGATCTCTACCTCGTTTTCGTCAAACCAGTCTTTGTTCCTCTTTCTAGCAAAGCCCAAAACTTCCACAGAAGATTTTACAATAGCAGTTTTCAGTTGTTCCCAGAGTGTTTCAGGGGAGGAGTCTGCTCGATCAACTGTGTCTTTGAGCATGCGCTGTAAATCGGCCTGAAGGGCAGCTTTCTTGTCGTCTCGCTGAAGGCTGGCAACATCAAGCTTTTTCTTGGGTTTCAGCTTGAGGCGGAGCCTGAGTTTGCAGCGAACAAGGCGGTGGTCAGTGTGGCACTCTGCGCTGGGCATCACTCTGGTGAGGAGGACGTCACTGCGGTCCCTCTGACGCACTAGGACATAGTCGATAAGGTGCCAGTGCTTGGAGCGAGGATGCATCCAGGTGGTCTTTCGACTGTCCTTTTGCTGGAAAGTAGTGTTGGTGATGACAAGTTGCTGCTCTGCACAGAGCTCCAACAGTAGGCGACCATTGTCATTGCAGTTTCCAACGCCATGCTTGCCGACGACTCCTTTCCAGGCTTCAGAGTCTTGGCCCACTCTGGCGTTGAAGTCGCCAAGGATGATGACTTTGTCGTCTGCAGGGGTGCTCTGCAGGAGGCTGCGCAGTTCAGAGTAGAACTTGTCTTTTTCTGCAGGCTCTGCCAGGAGGGTTGGGGAGTACACACTGAGAAGGGTGACGTATTGCTGGTGTCTCAGTGGGAGGCGCATGGACATGATGCGGTCGGAGTGGCCCGTTGGTAGGTTTTCCAACTTAGTCGCAATGTGGGTCTTCTCCATGAAGCCCACGCCTGAGAGCCGTCTTTCTGATGCAGGCCTGACTGACCAGTAGAGGGTGTAGCCAGCGCCAAGTTCTTGGAGGCTGCCTTCCTCCGGGAGGCGTACTTCGCTGAGCGCGGCGATGTCGAAGTTTAACCTCCGCAATTCATGAACAATGAGGGCGGAGCGACGTTCAGGGCGTCCGCTGTCTGCTGTGTCGAGCATGGTTCGGATGTTCCAGCATGCTACGTTGAGTGCGGTCGTGGTCGTCATGAGAGTGGATCCATTGTTTTTTCTTGTTTTCTGACCGCATGAGAAGATGCCCGTTGACCGCGGCTAGCCAACTGGGTTACGAGGGGATGAGCTTTGGTTAGGCCACCTTTTATAGGCCCCTCTCCGTGTGGAGCAAGCAGTGCTGCCCCTAGAGAAGGCTGCTTGGTCGTTCATGGTGTGCCGAGTGACGTTGTCATCCCCAGGTCAACATCAGGCGACCAATATCCTGAACCGCCTGCATGCAGGTTTGAAACTGCGGCTTCCAGTGACATCTTTCACCTGCCGTTTTGCCCCTTGCCCATCGCTACAGGACTTGGAAAGTTCAGTGTCATAGTCCGTGGGCGTTTCCTAAAGCCTGCGCGGTGGAGCTGTTTGGTGGAGTGCAGTGTGCGCATTACTGGCCCCACCCTTTAAACCCTTGGTTCGTTTGCCATGGCCTAGCAAGCTGGGACGGTGGCATCGAGGTCCTCGGGTCGTAGGTTTTATATCAGACTGTCCTTGTCTTAGTCTCTGGCTCAAAAACCTTCCCCGGAGACACGGGGGCTTTGATGTCAGGGGTTTCCTCCCGTAGCCTTTCCGCAGCCAAGCGGCCAAACCTGCAAGGCAGCAGGGGACTCGTGGGGGCCGGGGTCGTCTATGTCCCGTGCAGATGTGAACATCTGCCCACTGCCCAGACGGTGACACTTACCAGAGGAGAAAAATCCAACGCCGGAACCCGGTATCGAACCTCGCACCTTTGGCATTGGAGGCAGACGCCTTAACCACTGCGCCACTTATGGTACCAGTAATGTGTTCTTAACATCAGTTTATAAATACAGTCCAATAACACAAGTTGACAGGTAAACAGTTTTGTCTGTCTGTATGTTCTTTTTTCTTTTCATCTCATGTCACCAGACTGCATCTTGAAGGTCCACAATTTATTCAGTTTTCATAAACCATAATCAAGATGTTTTCTCACACGAATTCTTCGAACTTGTCACTTGAAAAGACGATTTCATATTCGTGTGATAAAACAAGGTGGACTCTTCTTCTACTTCTTTCGTAGCTGTCCACCCTCATCGAGTTGAGGATTCTCACAGTACTGACATTGCATTCTGACTTTCCAATGCAAAAATAGTACGTGCATTGCTGACTAAACCGACTCACAAGGCAAGAAATTCACAAAAATAGTACGTGCATTGCTGACTAAACCGACTCACAAGGCAAGAAATTCACAAAAATAGTACGTGCATTGCTGACTAAACCCGACTCACAAGGACAGAGATTCACAAATCCTAGCTGTTTTGTTTGTTTGTTTTACACCATTTAATTTTGTCCCTTGACATTTTACCGTTTTAACACACATTTGAAACTTATGTGCAAACATTTATATTCGTAAAATGGTAACCCACCTTTGCACTCGATGCCCGTTGCTGGTGTAAAGTTCAGGTGAACTGAGGCCCATGACGCCGATTTTACTGCCCTATTTTTGAAACAAAGGTTTCTTGAGTAGTCTACAACCTTGTGCCATGTGTGACGAGTTGAAGCTGAGTAAAGTCTCTAGTGAAAACCCTATGTGGTGCATATGGTGTGATATCATACGACAACCACGACTACCACGACTACCACGTAGCAAGCAAGCACAAAGCAGAACACATTTATGCCAGGAACAGTGAAGGCATGGTTCAGTCTCGTACAGCTGGAGTGTCTACATTATATTAATCCTTTATCTGTCAACGACTGGACATGGTGAGTCTGAAGCCGTGGCTGAATCAATGTCTGGTTATCTTGTCAGTTTAGACGTGCTGATATGATTGACGCCACCAAGAGGCATGGATACTCGTGAGCTCCCCCCCCCCCCCCCCCGCTATTGCGGGGGCTCATGAAGATCTATGCCTCTTGCATTTTGATGTCTCTTCTTGTGTTACGTCACTGTGGTGGCGTGCCTCATGAACATTAATGATCTGTCGACAGATTGTCTTCTGACATTGGGGTAATCCAGACCAAAAAGGTGACTGCAAAGCGTGTGAAATGCAAAGAAGTACCCAACGGAGAAAGAAACACGCTTAGAAAAAAACGGTACAACACAATTTATTAATATTTCGGGTAAATACCCTTTGTCAAAATAGACAAACAAACAGAGACATTAGCCGCTACTTATCTTCAGATGCAGAAGGAATGTGGCAACTGAAGGTGACGTAAAAAGAAAAAGAAAAGAAAAGGAAAGGAAGAACAAAAGTAAAAATGACGTCAAAGAAAAAAATCGTAAGAGAAAGACTCCGAGAGAAACTAAACACGAGAGACAAGAGTGTGTGTAAGCGCGCGCAGGAGCGAGCAAAAGTAAATGCGCGTGTGTGAGGCCGGGGAGAGAGAGAGAGAGAGAGAGAGAGAGAGAGAGAGAGAGAGAGAGAGAGAGAGAGAGAGAGAGAGAGAGAGAGAGAGAGAGAGAGAGAGAGAGAGAGAGAGAGAAGAGAGACAGCGAGAGAGAGAGAGAGGGGGGGTAGAGAGAAAGAGAGAGAGAGAGAGAGAGAGAGAGAGAGAGAGAGAGAGAGAGAGAGAGAGAGAGCGAGAGAGAGAACGAACGGGGAGTACCCTTGGGCACGAAGTAGGCTGAGTGTCTAATACACAAAGCCAGCTAAACACCAACCCGAAGGCAAACCTTATATCACCATCGAGTTGAGGACTACCTCGGGGAAAAAACGGGAGGACCCCGGGAAAAAAAACCCAGCATTTAGCATGGTACACAACAAGGAATATCGATGAAACAAAGCAAATAATCAAACTCAGTAAGAGAATAATGGTATAAGAGGAGAGTAGGTAGTTGTGAAACCATCTTCAAGGGTAACTCCAAACAAAAAAAAAAAAAAAAAAAAAAAAAAAAACACGGGTGTGGGGGGAGAGAAAGACAAAAGGGGGGGGGAAGGGGAGGAGGAAAGGGAAGAGAGAGAGAAAGGGGAAAGAAGAAAGAGAGAGAGAGAGGGGGAGAGAGAGAGAGAGAGAGAGAGAGAGAGAGAGAGAGAGAGAGAGAGAGAGAGAGAGAGAGAGAGAGAGAGAGAGAGAGAGAGAGAGAGAGAGAGAGAAGAAAGGCAAACAAAAAGAGCCACCAGCCCCACCCAACAGGCACCCTCCAGCCCACGGACGAACGCAGAGGCATGCGAACAAGACGACCACATACATCCCCAAGGGAATGCACATGATCGCCCCCCACACCCGCGCATAAATCCAAGGACCGGCGACCAGGCGCCCGACAGGGAAGGGCAAGGGATCCAACTTAACGTATGGCCAGCGCTGAAAAAGTCCCCATGGGAGGCACAAAGTACATATCAATCAGCGCCAGCCGCACCTATCTGGTTAGTGAGTAGTCATACAGAAGCGACTCGGTAAGGTAAATGACAGTTAGCAGAAGACACAGGTAAGGTCCAAAAAGTTAATCTTTCATATTCATCCCGAGTGGCGCCACAGTGCCCAGTTTATTAATCAAAAATTTTTCTCGGTCTTTCCTGGCCCAGACATTACTGGCTTGCATAAGCCAGAGGCCTTTAACACGAATGTCCGAGACGGAGTGATCGGCCTGGTTGAAATGTCGCCCGACCGGTCTATTGTAATGGTACTTGACCGACTGAAGATGTTCTTTAAAACATTCACTTTTTGACATGCAGACTTCATAAGTTATGCTCTGTGCAACATTATCTAAAGATATACCAGGGAACATTGACACAGAAGACGCTGGGTACTATAGACCTTGTTTGTCATCAGAAGGTCGTCCTGAACAAAAGATCTACACATCAGAATAATACTATACTGACAGGGACAAGTTCTGCATACTCGACTGTTACGATTGTGGTTGTGTTGTTCCGTGAGAGCATGCATGTATTAATCGTAGGAAACGATCGGATATTTGTGACCTGCTCCCACAAAAGGGAACATAAGTCGGAAATTTTGAGTTTTGAGATATTACATAATTACATCAACAAGCAAACAATTAACTTGATGCAAAAACTATTGTTGTAGACCTCTATTAGCGAGAACGTGCATTTAAGTTGATCACTCGAACTGATCCAAGATGACCCCCTGCACTCTTTTCGGCCTGTAGCTCCATTTGGCTGAAAGCGACTTAAGGTACCTTTTGTGGGAGCAGGTCACATTTATTTGAGCTATCTTGGATACGAATCACGTACCTTTTCAGTAATATTCTCTATCGTTCGCGCAGAGAGCGAAATTGGTTTTGTTATGATACGCTAAGATTAGCCGGAAGTTTCTAGCAAAGTCGAACGGAGAAGAGCGGTCGATTTTTGTTATGCGTAGATTCGCTGAGAATAAACCAGAATGTTTGAGCAAGGTCGCGCTGTCTTGTGACTTCGTACATGTGGCGTCAAAGTGTAAGCAACAGTATGCAACACAGTAATAGAGCCGCTCTATTCTTATTCATAGTTGTTTTCTGTGCGCATGAATTTTGCAGCCGGTCAGTGTGTATTATGAAAGGTCGTGAACGAACTGCCATACTCTTGTGTGACGTCATTACACACTGGGATTTGGGCCTGAAATTAGCAGTCGAATTTTTGTAGACTATATAGTTTATTCTAGAAAGTTCTCTTTTATTAATATTTATGAGTTTCATCAAAGCATCATGACATTGATGACGGCTGTAGTCACACTGTGATCAGAATCATCAAAGCATCATGACATTGATGACGGCTGTAGTCACACTATGATCAGAATCGTCAAAGCATCATGACCTTGATGACGGCTGTAGTCACACTATGATCAGAATCGTCAAAGCATCATGACATTGAGGACGGCTGTAGTCACACTATGATCAGAATCGTCAAAGCATCATGACATTGATGACGGCTGTAGTCACACTATGATCAGAATCGTCAAAGCATCATGACATTGATGACGGCTGTAGTCACACTATGATCAGAATCATCAAAGCATCATGACATTGATGACGGCTGTAGTGACACTATGATCAGAATCATCAAAGCATCATGACATTGATGACGGCTGTAGTCACACTGTGATCAGAATCATCAAAGCATCATGACATTGATGACGGCTGTAGTGACACTATGATCAGAATCATCAAAGCATCATGACATTGATGACGGCTGTAGTCACACTATGATCAGAATCATCAAAGCATCATGACATTGATGACGGCTGTAGTGACACTATGATCAGAATCGTGAAAGCATAATGACATTGATGACGGCTGTAGTCACACTATGATCAGAATCATCAAAGCATCATGACATTGATGACGGCTGTAGTCACACTATGATCAGAATCGTCAAAGCATCATGACTTTGATGACGGCTGTAGTGACTCTATGATCAGAATCATCCAAGCATCGTGACATTGATGTCGGCTGTAGTCACACTATGATCAGAATCATCAAAGCATCAAGACATTGAAGACGGCTGTAGTCACACTATGATCAGAATCATCAAAGCATCAAGACATTGAAGACGGCTGTAGTCACACTATGATCAGAATCATCAAAGCATCAAGACATTGAAGACGGCTGTAGTCACACTATGATCAGAATCATCAAAGCATCATGACATTGATGACGGCTGTAGTCACACTATGATCAGAATCATCCAAGCATCGTGACATTGATGACGGCTGTAGTCACACTATGATCAGAATCATCAAAGCATCAAGACATTGAAGACGGCTGTAGTCACACTATGATCAGAATCGTCAAAGCATAATGACATTGATGACGGCTGTAGTCACACTATGATCAGAATCATCAAAGCATTATGACATTGATGACGGCTGTAGTCACACTATGATCAGAATCATCCAAGCATCGTGACATTGATGACGGCTGTAGTCACACTATGATCAGAATCATCAAAGCATCAAGACATTGAAGACGGCTGTAGTCACACTATGATCAGAATCATCAAAGCATCAAGACATTGAAGACGGCTGTAGTCACACTATGATCAGAATCATCAAAGCATCATGACATTGATGATGGCTGTAGTCACACTATGATCAGAATCATCCAAGCATCGTGACATTGATGACGGCTGTAGTCACACTATGATCAGAATCATCAAAGCATCAAGACATTGAAGACGGCTGTAGTCACACTATGATCAGAATCGTCAAAGCATAATGACATTGATGACGGCTGTAGTC
Source organism: Semisulcospira habei (assembly GCA_036245525.1). Taxonomy (NCBI): domain Eukaryota; kingdom Metazoa; phylum Mollusca; class Gastropoda; family Semisulcospiridae; genus Semisulcospira; species Semisulcospira habei. Next base: position 271,950,580 of record BTPG01000001.1, read on the forward strand.
ACACTATGATCAGAATCATCAAACCATTATGACATTGATGACGGCTGTAGTCACACTATGATCAGAATCATCCAAGCATCGTGACATTGATGACGGCTGTAGTCACACTATGATCAGAATCATCAAAGCATCATGACATTGATGACGGCTGTAGTCACACTATGATCAGAATCATCAAAGCATCATGACATTGATGACGGCTGTAGTCACACACTTAACTCATTCAGCCCGACGGCCGTATTTCCCACATTTTGGAGGCGTCATCTAACGACTATGCACCTGTTGCAGGAGATGGATCGACCATGATAATTCAAGGGTAGTGCCAGATTAGCTTGGCGCCGACAGGCGCCAAGCTAATTTGGCACTACCCTTGAATTATCATGGTCCACCCATCTCCTGCTGTAGTGCATCAGGGGTGAATAAGTTAAAGGGGACATAACGGCAACACAACTCTCTCTCTCTCACACACACACACACACACACACACACACACACACACACACACACACACACACACACACACACACACACACACACACTTACTTATTTTGCAGTCGATCACAATAAAATGAGCTATAACGATTGTGTTTTGTTTTGTTTTCTTCCACATTAAACATGTTTATCTTTTTATTTATTTTTTAATTATATTTTTTAGTATTTATTTATTTATTCGTTTTTATGTGTGAGTGGGGGAGAGGGTAGGTGGGGTGGGGGAGGAAGGGAGGTGGGTGGGTTTCTTAATCGGAACAGTAGTTCAGACACAACAGAGTACTGAAAAAAGTATTGTGCAAAATAATTATGACTAATAAATGATTTTTATTTCCATACAACACGGTGACTGAAACACTGCTCCGATTTAAAAAGACTTTATACCTTTTTAAAACTATTATTAAACTAATGGCTATATACTGCTCTGATCTTAAAAGAAAAATTCTTCTGCTAACTGATTCTATTGTTTTACACTTCAAAATTAGTCTTTACCTGTGTTGACATTAGGCCCCCTCTAAGACAGAATATTTGTGTGATGGTGTGTGCTGGAAGCCGTAAGGTCCAAATCTCAGACCAGCACACATTTCCCGCCCACTGCACCGTTGCCCTATTGAGGGATACATGCAGGGTATTGAATTTGTAATCTTTGAAATTGTGTCAGGTGGTTACCAGGGCTGTTGTTGGGTTTCTTCTTGTCTTTCTTCACTGGCTGGTCCACCTCAGCATAGTCCGAGTCTCCTGCAAAGACAATTGGTCATAGTGACCATCACGGCTGAAACATGCCCTCTTAACTTGACGCTAAACCGCAACAAAAATACGGCCTGATCGGCGTTAAACCCTTATAAATGACTGATTGACTGACTCGCTCACTCAATCACCAAATATACAGCCGGCTTGGTGAAACCTCCTTCCCTCCATCACCCACCAACACACCCATCCACCCACCCTCTCGCTCGCTCACTCACTCACCCACACACATACCAACACACCCATCAACTCATCCCACCAACTCACCTAACCACCCACTTCCCACCCACGCACCAACCCATTCACTCACTCACTCACTCACTCACCAACCATCCAATCGGTTATTAGATTTGTACAGCCCTTTATTACAAGAAGTCCGCTTAACAGTTTTAACTCGTTTAGCCCCGACACACCACGCCAAGTATGGATTGACCATGACAGTTCAAGGGTGGTGTCAGAATAACTTGGCGCCGATAGGCGCCAAGCTATTCTGGCACCACCCTTGAACTATCATGGCCGATCTGCCTCATTGTAATGCATTTCGCAGATGACATCCCTAACATTTTGCGTTATGTCATTTGGGCCAAGATGTGTTGAGTAAAACTGTTCTATATTAATCTTATTACGTGTACTTTTACTAGTTACCTTTGAGTTGTCCAGTTGTTTTTCATCATTTTTTCACAAATATATTTTTAGTTAATATTAGCAGCATGACGTGTCTTGGTGAGGCTGTATTTACTGCGTAAAAAAATCGTGATAAACAGAGATGGAAACTCTTTTATTCCACTATATGTGGAAACTAAACACTTAACACTTATCACAGAAATATACATCTGGCCTTAAGTGTTTACATTTTAGTTGTTTCCGTTATGAGAGTGGATCCGTTAACGGATCCACTCTCATGACGACCACGACCGGACTCAATGTAGCATGCTGGAACGTCCGAACCATGCTCGACAAAGCAGACAGCGGACGCCCTGAACGTCGCTCCGCCCTCATTGCCCATGAATTGCGGAGGTTAAACATCGACATCGCCGCGCTCAGCGAAGTACGCCTTCCGGACGAAGGCAGCCTCCAAGAACTTGGTGCTGGGTACACCCTCTACTGGTCAGGCAGGCCTGCATCAGAAAGACGGCTCTCAGGCGTGGGTTTCATGGTCAAGACATCCATTGCGACTAAGCTGGAAAACCTACCAACGGGCCACTCAGATCGCATCATGTCCATGCGCCTCCCACTGAGACACCAGCAACACGTCACCCTTCTCAGTGTGTACTCCCCAACCCTCCTGGCAGAGCCTGCTGAAAAGGACAAGTTTTACACTGACCTGCGCAGCCTCCTACAGAGTACCCCAGCAGACGACAAAGTCATCATCCTTGGCGACTTCAACGCCAGAGTGGGCCAGGACTCTGAAGCCTGGAAAGGAGTCCTCGGCAAGCATGGCGTGGGGAACTGCAATGACAATGGCCGCCTACTGTTGGAGTTCTGTGCGGAGCAGCAACTGGTCATCACCAACACTACTTTTCAGCAAAAGGACAGTCGAAAGACCACCTGGATGCATCCTCGCTCCAAACACTGGCACCTTATCGACTATGTCCTAGTGCGTCAGAGGGACCGCAGTGACGTCCTCCTCACCAGAGTGATGCCCAGCGCAGAGTGCCACACTGACCACCGCCTTGTCCGCTGCAAACTCAGGCTCCACTTCAAGCCAAAACCCAAGAAATGGGGGCCCCCCAAGAAAAAGCTTGATGTTGCCAGCCTTCAGCGTGATGATGTGAAAGCTGCCTTTCAGACAGATTTACAGCGCAGGCTCAAAGACACAGCGGACCCAGTAGACTCCTCCCCTGAAACACTTTGGGAACAACTAAAAACTGCTATTGCAAAATCCTCTGCAGAAGTCTTGGGTTTCGCCAGAAAGAAGAACAAAGACTGGTTTGACGAAAACGATGTAGAGATCCAGGAACACCTAGCAAAAAAAAGAGCCGCCCATCAGGCTCACCTAGCCCAGCCTTCCTGCCCTGTGAAGAAGTCTGCCTTCCGCCTCGTCTGCAGCAGTCTCCAGCGCAAGCTCAGAGATCTCCAGAATGAGTGGTGGACCAGACTTGCACAGAGGACCCAGCTTTGCGCTGACAATGGTGACTACAGGGGTTTCTACGAAGCACTGAAAGCAGTGTATGGCCCCAGGCACCTGGTACAAAGTCCACTGCGAAGCGCGAACGGCCAGGCACTCCTCACAGATAATACCTCCATCTTGAACCGCTGGTCGGAATACTTTCAGAGCCTCTTCAGCGCTGAGCGCACTGTTCAAGAAGCAGTCGTCCTACAAATCCCACACCTCCCAGTAAAGGTTGAATTGGACGAACCGCCCACCGCTGAAGAGACCCTCAAAGCCATCCATCAGCTCAAGAGTGGCAAAGCAGCAGGCATTGATGGAATACCGCCAGAGATCTGGAAACATGGAGGCACAGCACTGCACAACAAGCTCCATGACCTCTTTCTCTGCTGCTGGGAGGAAGGAACACTACCAAAAGATCTCCGTGATGCAGTCGTTATCACCCTGTACAAGAACAAAGGCGAGAAGTCTGACTGTTCCAACTACCGGGGAATTACCCTGCTGTCCATTGCTGGGAAAATCCTTGCAAGGCTGCTCCTGAATCGGCTGGTACCTGCCATCGCTGAAGACCAACTCCCAGAGGGCCAGTGTGGCTTCAGAGCAAACAGGAGCACCACCGATATGGTCTTCGTGCTGAGACAGCTACAGGAGAAGTGCCGCGAGCAGAACAAAGGGCTGTACGTAACGTTTGTCGACCTAACAAAAGCGTTCGACACTGTGAGCAGGCAAGGCATGTGGCAGATCCTGGAGCGACTTGGCTGTCCCCCAAAGTTCCTCAACATGATTGTCCAGCTACACGAGGACCAGCAAGGCCAGGTCAGACTCAACAATGACCTCTCAGAACCATTCCCTATTCTCAACGGTGTAAAGCAGGGCTGCGTGCTGGCACCGACCCTCTTCACCATCTTTTTTAGCATGATGTTGAAGCAGGCCACAGTGGACCTCGATGATGACGATGCAGTGTACATCAGGTTTCGTCTCGATGGCAGCCTGTTTAACCTCAGACGACTGCAGGCCCACACGAAAACCCTAGACCAACTGATTCGCGAGCTGCTTTTTGCTGATGATGCTGCCCTCGTTGCACACACAGAGAGAGCCCTGCAGCGCATCACGTCTTGCTTCGCAGATGCTGCCCAGCTCTTTGGACTCGAGGTCAGTCTTAAAAAGACAGAGGTCCTCCATCAGCCGGCACCCAAGACAGTGTACCGCCCTCCTCACATCACCATCGGCGAGTCTGAACTAAAGTCAGTGCACCAGTTTACTTACCTTGGCTGCATTATCACGTCGGACGCCAAGCTGGACAAGGAGCTTGACAGCAGGCTGGCAAAAGCGAACAGCGCTTTCGGGCGACTTTTCAAGCGGGTGTGGCACAATCAGCAGCTGAAAACAGGCACCAAGATCAGCGTGTACAGAGCTGTGGTCCTCACCACCCTGCTGTATGGTTCCGAGTCCTGGGCCCTCTACCGCAGCCAACTACGACTCCTCGAACGCTTCCACCAGCGCTGCCTGCGTACCATCCTGGGCATTCACTGGAGTGACTATGTCACCAACGTCGAGGTCCTTGAACGGGCTGAAACTGTGAGCATCGAGGCTTTGCTGCTGCGGACACAGCTCCGCTGGGCGGGGCATGTCTCCAGGATGGAGGATCATCGCCTACCAAAGATCACCCTGTTCGGCGAGCTTGCTACTGGACACCGTGACAGAGGGGCACCAAAGAAGAGATACAAAGACTGTCTCAAGAAGTCACTTAGTGCCTGCCAAATCGACCACCACCAGTGGTCTTCGCTTGCTGCGGACCGTGACACCTGGCGCTCCACCATTTACAAGGCAGCTGTCTCCTTTGAGGACTCTCACAGAGCTAGCCTTAAGGACAAGCGGCTCAGGAGAAAAAACAGAGATGCCGCAGCTCAGAACCCTGGCCATACCTTCCCCTGCAGCCACTGCGGTCGAACCTGCCTGTCTCGGATTGGCCTCCGCAGCCACGAACAAGCCTGCAGACGTCGTGGGCAACTCCTATAAAATCTTCGTTCGCGAAGTCAAGCCAAGAGAGTTAGTTGTTTAGCGTTAAGTTTAACTCATTCAGCCCGACGCATGTATTTCCCACAATTTTTGGAGGCGTCATCTAACGATTATGCACCTGTTGCAGTAGATGAATCAACCATGATCATTCAAGGGTAGTGCCAGAATAGCTTGGTGCCGAGAGACGCCAAGCTAATCTGACACTACCCCTGAATTATCCTGGTCGACCCATCTCCTGCTGTAGTGCGTCAGGGCTGAATGGGTTAACACTTATGATATAAATATATATCTGGCCTTTAGTGTTATTTTTCCGCACGGTATCGCTTTCCAATTTAAATTAGTTAGTTGGTTACTATGACGTTTAACGTCCAGGTTACCGGGATGACCATGGACAATGGCCAGTGGAATGATAATGATCCTTTATTTGACAATGTTTTGGTATTTACAACCATGTTTCGAATTTGCCGTCGCTAATCTACGCATTAATCACGATCGCACGATTAACGCTGTCTACTAAGTACCATACAATACCAAATACCGTATTTTATCTTAAAGTAAGCATTTCGCCAAGTACGATAACGTACTTAAATAAATAAAAATAAAACAATGATTTTTTGGAGTGACATAGGAACGGCCCTAAAGACCGGGTCATGGGGGAGCAGGAACATCTATTGTCTTTGGAGTACGACCTGAACACTGAAAGGATACAGAGCAAGCCAGCCTTTTTTGGATGGATGCTATAATTATCTACTACAGACCTGCGTACAATGTGGACAAATTCCAACCAACCTGTCATACTGTAACATTCATAAGGTCAACATATATTCGGTTCAGATTTAAAGACATATATGACAACTATCACAATGCCTATTTTCAACTTTCATACATACTGTATATTTATGACGTATATATATATATATATATATATATATATATATATATATATATATATATATATATATATATATATATATATATATATATATATAATTTTTCATTTAAATTCTGAGTATGCTCTACTGTGCTAATGCCATGGAATTCCCTTGGAGCTAATCTGATTGAGTGCATTTTTGGCTTTGGGCGACGCCTTTGTTTAACAGTAAAGAATATATACGCCAAGGCATATTTTCAACCAGACTTTCATAATTTCACATTCATAAGGCCCACATTTAAAAGCCTCACATTTTGAAGTCATATACGACAACTACCACAATATACATTTTCAAATGTTATACACGCTGTATATTTATGACGTATTTATATATACAGGGCAAGGCATCTTTTCAACCAAACTTTCATAATTTCACGTTCATAAAGCCCACTTTTAAAAGGATAACATTTTGAAGTCATCAATGACAACTATCCCAATGCATATTGTCAACTTTTACGCATACTGTGTATTTCTGACGCGTTTATAAAAAGGCCAATACAGATTTTTACCCAACTTTTATAAAAGTTGAAAATATGCAAAAGCTTGATAGTTCAAGGGTAGTGCCTAATTAGCTTGGCGCCCTGAAGGCGACAAGCTAATCAGGCACTACCCTTGAACTAGCATATTTCATCTACCTCCCGCAAGCATCGTTCTAACTGGTACCAAAAAAACATGTATATTATACACAATCTGATACTGACAGTAGCTTCCTGTGTAGGACTTACTGTGCGCGCGCCAACAACGGCTTCGTGCTGATTATGGTTTTCCTCCTCTCAGAAACCGAGGACAATGAATCAGTGTTCTATATATACGGCAGCCTGCTGGTTTTCCTCCTCTCAGGACCCGAGGACAATAAATCAGTGTTCTATATATACGGCAGCCTGCTGGTTTTCCTCCTCTCAGGACCCGAGGACAACGAATCAGTGTTCTATATATACGGCAGTCTGCTTGTTTTCCTCCTCTCAGGACCCGAGGACAATGAATCCGTTGTCTATATATACGGCAGCCTGCTGGTTTTCCTCCTCTCAGGACCCGAGGACAATGAATCCGTTGTCTATATATACGGCAGTCTGCTGGTTTCCCTCCTCTCAGGACCCGAGGACAATGAATCAGTGTTCTATATATACGGCAGTCTGCTTGTTTTCCTCCTCTCAGGACCAGAGGACAATGAATCCGTTGTCTATATGTACGGCAGTCTGCTTGTTTTCCTCCTCTCAGGACCCGAGGACAATGAATCAGTGTTCTATATATACGGCACTCTGCTTGTTTTCCTCCTCTCAGGAACCGAGGACAATGAATCAGTGTTCTATATATACGGCAGTCTGCTTGTTTTCCTCCTCTCAGGACCCGAGGACAATGAATCAGTTTTCTATATATACGGCAGTCTGCTTGTTTTCCTCCTCTCAGCAACCGAGGACAATGAATCAGTGTTCTATATATACGGCAGTCTGCTTGTTTTCCTCCTCTCAGGACCCGAGGACAATGAATCCGTTGTCTATATATACGGCAGTCTGCTTGTTTTCCTCCTCTCAGGACCCGAGGACAATGAATCAGTGTTCTATATATACGGCAGTCTGCTTGTTTTCCTCCTCTCAGGAACCGAGGACAATGACTCAGTGTTCTATATATACGGCAGTCTGCTTGTTTTCCTCCTCTCAGGACCCGAGGACAATGAATCCGTTGTCTATATATACGGCAGTCTGCTTGTTTTCCTCCTCTCAGGACCCGAGGACAATGAATCAGTGTTCTATATATACGGCAGTTTGCTTGTTTTCCTCCTCTCAGGAACCGAGGACAATGAATCAGTGTTCTATATATACGGCAGTCTGCTTGTTTTCCTCCTCTCAGGACCCGAGGACAATGAATCAGTGTTCTATATATACGGAAGTCTGCTTGTTTTCCTCCTCTCAGGACCCGAGGACAATGAATCAGTGTTCTATATATACGGCAGTCTGCTTGTTTTCCTACTCTCAGGACCCGAGGACAATGAATCAGTTTTGTATATATACGGCAGTCTGCTTGTTTTCCTCCTCTCAGGACCCGAGGACAATGAATCAGTGTTCTATATATACGGCAGTCTGCTTGTTTTCCTCCTCTCAGGACCCGAGGACAATGAATCAGTGTTCTATATATACGGCAGTCTGCTTGTTTTCCTACTCTCAGGACCCGAGGACAATGAATCAGTTTTCTATATATACGGCAGTCTGCTTGTTTTCCTCCTCTCAGGACCCGAGGACAATGAATCAGTGTTCTATATATACGGCAATCTGCTTGTTTTCCTCCTCTCAGGACCCGAGGACAATGAATCAGTGTTCTTTATATACGGCAGTCTGCTTGTTTTCCTCCTCTCAGGAACCGAGGACAATGAATCAGTGTTCTATATATACGGCAGTCTGCTTGTTTTCCTCCTCTCAGGACCCGAGGACAATGAATCAGTGTTCTATATATACGGAAGTCTGCTTGTTTTCCTCCTCTCAGGACCCGAGGACAATGAATCAGTGTTCTATATATACGGCAGTCTGCTTGATTTCCTCCTCTCAGGACCCGAGGACAATGAATCAGTGTTCTATATATACGGCAGTCTGCTTGTTTTCCTACTCTCAGGACCCGAGGACAATGAATCATTTTTGTATATATACAGCAGTCTGCTTGTTTTCCTCCTCTCAGGACCCGAGGACAATAAATCAGTGTTCTATATATACGGCAGTCTGCTTGTTTTCCTCCTCTTAGGACCCGAGGACAATGAATCAGTGTTCTATATATACGGCAGTCTGCTTGTTTTCCTCCTCTCAGGAACCGAGGACAATGAATCAGTGTTCTATATATACGGCAGTCTGCTTGTTTTCCTCCTCTCAGGACCCGAGGACAATGAATCAGTGTTCTATATATATACGGCAGGCTTGTTTTCCTCCTCTCAGGACCCGAGGACAATGAATCAGTGTTCTATATATATACGGCAGTCTGCTTGTTTTCCTCCTCTCAGGACCCGAGGACAATGAATCAGTTTTCTATATATACGGCAGTCTGCTTGTTTTCCTCCTCTCAGGACCCGAGGACAATAAATCAGTGTTCTATATATATATACGGCAGTCTGCTTGTTTTCCTCCTCTCAGGAACCGAGGACAATGAATCAGTGTTCTATATATACGGCAGTCTGCTTGTTTTCCTCCTCTCAGGAACCGAGGACAATGAATCAGTGTTCTATATATATACGGCAGTCTGCTTGTTTTCCTCCTCTCAGGACCCGAGGACAATGAATAAGTGTTATATATATATACGGCAGTCTGCTTGTTTTCCTCCTCTCAGGACCCGAGGACAATGAATCACTGTTCTATATATATACGGCAGTCTGCTTGTTTTCCACCTCTCAGGAACCGAGGACAATGAATCAGTGTTCTATATATACGGCAGTCTGCTTGTTTTCCTCCTCTCAGGAACCGAGGACAATGAATCAGTGTTCTATATATACGGCAGTCTGCTTGTTTTCCTCCTCTCAGGACCCGAGGACAATGAATCAGTGTTCTATATATACGGCAGTCTGCTTGTTTTCCTCCTCTCAGGAACCGAGGACAATGAATCAGTTTTCTATATATACGGCAGTCTGCTTGTTTTCCTCCTCTCAGGACCCGAGGACAATGAATCCGTGTTCTATATATACGGCAGTCTGCTTGTTTTCCTCCTCTCATGAACCGAGGACAATGAATCAGTGTTCTATATATACGGCAGTCTGCTTGTTTTCCTCCTCTCAGGAACCGAGGACAATGAATCAGTGTTCTATATATACGGCAGTCTGCTTGTTTTCCTCCTCTCAGGACCCGAGGACAATGAATCAGTGTTCTATATATACGGCAGTCTGCTTGTTTTCCTCCTCTCAGGACCCGAGGACAATGAAAGTGTTCTATATATACGGCAGTCTGCTTGTTTTCCTCCTCTTAGGACCCGAGGACAATGAATCAGTGTTCTATATATACGGCAGTCTGCTTGTGTTCCTCCTCTCAGGACCCGAGGACAATGAATCAGTGTTCTATATATACGGAGGTCTGCATGTTTTCCTCCTCTCAGGACCCGAGGACAATGAATCAGTGTTCTATATGTACAGCAGTCTGCTTGTTTTCCTCCTCTCAGGACCCGAGGACAATGAATAAGTGTTCTATATATACGGCAGTCTGCTTGTTTTCCTCCTCTCAGGACCCGAGGACAATGAATCAGTGTTCTATATATATACGGCAGTCTGCTTGTTTTCCTCCTCTCACGACCCGAGGACAATGAATCAGTGTTCTATATATACGGCAGTCTGCTTGTTTTCCTCCTCTCAGGACCCGAGGACAATGAATCAGTGTTCTATATATACGGCAGTCTGCTTGTTTTCCTCCTCTCAGGACCCGAGGACAATGAATCAGTGTTCTATATATATATACGGCAGTCTGCTTGTTTTCCTCCTCTCAGGACCCGAGGACAATGAATCAGTTTTCTATATATACGGCAGTCTGCTTGTTTTCCTCCTCTCAGGACCCGAGGACAATGAATCAGTGTTCTATATATATACGGCAGTCTGCTTGTTTTCCTCCTCTCAGGACCCGAGGACAATGAATCAGTGTTCTATATATACGGCAGTCTGCTTGTTTTCCTCCTCTCAGGAACCGAGGACAATGAATCAGTGTTCTATATATACGTCAGTCTGCTTGTTTTCCTCTTCTCAGGACCCGAGGACAATGAATCAGTGTTCTATATATATACGGCAGTCTGCTTGTTTTCCTCCTCTCAGGACCCGAGGACAATGAATCAGTGTTCTATATATATACGGCAGTCTGCTTGTTTTCCTCCTCTCAGGAACCGAGGACAATGAATCAGTGTTCTATATATACGGCAGTCTGCTTGTTTTCCTCCTCTCAGGAACCGAGGACAATGAATCAGTGTTCTATATATACGGCAGTCTGCTTGTTTTCCTCCTCTCAGGACCCGAGGACAATGAATCAGTGTTCTATATATACGGCAGTTTTCTTGTTTTCCTCCTCTCAGGAACCGAGGACAATGAATCAGTTTTCTATATATACGGCAGTCTGCTTGTTTTCCTCCTCTCAGAACCCGAGGACAATGAATCCGTGTTCTATATATATGGCAGTCTGCCTGTTTTCCTCCTCTCAGGAACCGAGGACAATGAATCAGTGTTCTATATATACGGCAGTCTGCTTGTTTTCCTCCTCTCAGGACCCGAGGACAATGAATCCGTTGTCTATATACACGGCAGTCTGCTTGTTTTCCTCCTCTCAGGACCCGAGGACAATGAATCAGTGTTCTATATATACGGCAGTCTGCTTGTTTTCCTCCTCTCAGGAACCGAGGACAATGACTCAGTGTTCTATATATACGGCAGTCTGCTTGTTTTCCTCCTCTCAGGACCCGAGGACAATGAATCCGTTGTCTATATATACGGCAGTCTGCTTGTTTTCCTCCTCTCAGGACCCGAGGACAATGAATCAGTGTTCTATATATACGGCAGTTTGCTTGTTTTCCTCCTCTCAGGAACCGAGGACAATGAATCAGTGTTCTATATATACGGCAGTCTGCTTGTTTTCCTCCTCTCAGGACCCGAGGACAATGAATCAGTGTTCTATATATACGGCAGTCTGCTTGTTTTCCTCCTCTCAGGACCCGAGGACAATAAATCAGTGTTCTATATATACGGCAGTCTGCTTGTTTTCCTACTCTCAGGACCCGAGGACAATGAATCAGTTTTGTATATATACGGCAGTCTGCTTGTTTTCCTCCTCTCAGGACCCGAGGACAATGAATCAGTGTTCTATATATACGGCAGTCTGCTTGTTTTCCTCCTCTCAGGACCCGAGGACAATGAATCAGTGTTCTATATATACGGCAGTCTGCTTGTTTTCCTACTCTCAGGACCCGAGGACAATGAATCAGTTTTGTATATATACGGCAGTCTGCTTGTTTTCCTCCTCTCAGGACCCGAGGACAATGAATCAGTGTTCTATATATACGGCAATCTGCTTGTTTTCCTCCTCTCAGGACCCGAGGACAATGAATCAGTGTTCTATATATACGGCAGTCTGCTTGTTTTCCTCCTCTCAGGAACCGAGGACGATGAATCAGTGTTCTATATATACGGCAGTCTGCTTGTTTTCCTCCTCTCAGGACCCGAGGACAATGAATCAGTGTTCTATATATACGGCAGTCTGCTTGTTTTCCTCCTCTCAGGACCCGAGGACAATGAATCAGTGTTCTATATATACGGCAGTCTGCTTGATTTCCTCCTCTCAGGACCCGAGGACAATGAATCAGTGTTCTATATATACGGCAGTCTGCTTGTTTTCCTACTCTCAGGACCCGAGGACAATGAATCAGTTTTGTATATATACAGCAGTCTGCTTGTTTTCCTCCTCTCAGGACCCGAGGACAATAAATCAGTGTTCTATATATACGGCAGTCTGCTTGTTTTCCTCCTCTTAGGACCCGAGGACAATGAATCAGTGTTCTATATATACGGCAGTCTGCTTGTTTTCCTCCTCTCAGGAACCGAGGACAATGAATCAGTGTTCTATATATACGGCAGTCTGCTTGTTTTCCTCCTCTCAGGACCCGAGGACAATGAATCAGTGTTCTATATATACGGCAGTCTGCTTGTTTTCCTCCTCTCAGGACCCGAGGACAATGAATCAGTGTTCTATATATACGGCAGTCTGCTTGTTTTCCTCCTCTCAGGACCCGAGGACAATGAATCAGTGTTCTATATATATACGGCAGGCTTGTTTTCCTCCTCTCAGGACCCGAGGACAATGAATCAGTGTTCAATATATATAAGGCAGTCTGCTTGTTTTCCTCCTCTCAGGACCCGAGGACAATGAATCAGTTTTCTATATATACGGCAGTCTGCTTGTTTTCCTCCTCTCAGGACCCGAGGACAATGAATCAGTGTTCTATATATATATACGGCAGTCTGCTTGTTTTCCTCCTCTCTGGAACCGAGGACAATGAATCAGTGTTCTATATATACGGCAGTCTGCTTGTTTTCCTCCTCTCAGGAACCGAGGACAATGAAGCAGTGTTCTATATATATACGGCAGTCTGCTTGTTTTCCTCCTCTCAGGACCCGAGGACAATGAATAAGTGTTCTATATATATACGGCAGTCTGCTTGTTTTCCTCCTCTCAGGACCCGAGGACAATGAATCAGTGTTCTATATATATACGGCAGTCTGCTTGTTTTCCTCCTCTCAGGAACCGAGGACAATGAATCAGTGTTCTATATATACGGCAGTCTGCTTGTTTTCCTCCTCTCAGGAACCGAGGACAATGAATCAGTGTTCTATATATACGGCAGTCTGATTGTTTTCTTCCTCTCAGCACCCGAGGACAATGAATCAGTGTTCTATATATACGGCAGTCTGCTTGTTTTCCTCCTCTCAGGAACCGAGGACAATGAATCAGTTTTCTATATATACGGCAGTCTGCTTGTTTTCCTCCTCTCAGGACCCGAGGACAATGAATCCGTGTTCTATATATACGGCAGTCTGCTTGTTTTCCTCCTCTCAGGAACCGAGGACAATGAATCAGTGTTCTATATATACGGCAGTCTGCTTGTTTTCCTCCTCTCAGGAACCGAGGACAATGAATCAGTGTTCTATATATATACGGCAGTCTGCTTGTTTTCCTCCTCTCAGGACCCGAGGACAATGAAACAGTGTTCTATATATACGGCAGTCTGCTTGTTTTCCTCCTCTCAGGACCCGAGGACAATGAATCAGTGTTCTATATATACGGCAGTCTGCTTGTTTTCCTCCTCTTAGGACCCGAGGACAATGAATCAGTGTTCTATATATACGGCAGTCTGCTTGTGTTCCTCCTCTCAGGACCCGAGGACAATGAATCAGTGTTCTATATATACGGCAGTCTGCATGTTTTCCTCCTCTCAGGACCCGAGGACAATGAATCAGTGTTCTATATGTACGGCAGTCTGCTTGTTTTCCTCCTCTCAGGACCCGAGGACAAGGAATAAGTGTTCTATATATACGGCAGTCTGCTTGTTTTCCTCCTCTCAGGACCCGAGGACAATGAATCAGTGTTCTATATATATACGGCAGTCTGCTTGTTTTCCTCCTCTCAGGACCCGAGGACAATGAATCAGTGTTCTAAATTTACGGCAGTCTGCTTGTTTTCCTCCTCTCAGGACCCGAGGACAATGAATCAGTGTTCTATATATACGGCAGTCTGCTTGTTTTCCTCCTCTCAGGACCCGAGGACAATGAATCAGTGTTCTATATATATACGGCAGTCTGCTTGTTTTCCTCCTCTCAGGACCCGAGGACAATGAATCAGTTTTCTATATATACGGCAGTCTGCTTGTTTTCCTCCTCTCAGGACCCGAGGACAATGAATCAGTGTTCTATATATATACGGCAGTCTGCTTGTTTTCCTCCTCTCAGGACCCGAGGACAATGAATCAGTGTTCTATATATACGGCAGTCTGCTTGTTTTCCTCCTCTCAGGAACCGAGGACAATGAATCAGTGTTCTATATATACGTCAGTCTGCTTGTTTTCCTCCTCTCAGGACCCGAGGACAATGAATCAGTGTTCTATATATATACGGCAGTCTGCTTGTTTTCCTCCTCTCAGGACCCGAGGACAATGATTCAGTGTTCTATATATATACGGCAGTCTGCTTGTTTTCCTCCTCTCAGGAACCGAGGACAATGAATCAGTGTTCTATATATACGGCAGTCTGCTTGTTTTCCTCCTCTCAGGAACCGAGGACAATGAATCAGTGTTCTATATATACGGCAGTCTGCTTGTTTTCCTCCTTTCAGGACCCGAGGACAATGAATCAGTGTTCTATATATACGGCAGTCTGCTTGTTTTCCTCCTCTCAGGAACCGAGGACAATGAATCAGTTTTCTATATATACGGCAGTCTGCTTGTTTTCCTCCTCTCAGGACCCGAGGACAATGAATCCGTGTTCTATATATATGGCAGTCTGCCTGTTTTCCTCCTCTCAGGAACCGAGGACAATGAATCCGTGTTCTATATATACGGCAGTCTGCTTGTTTTCCTCCTCTCAGGAACCGAGGACAATGAATCAGTGTTCTATATATACGGCAGTCTGCTTGTTTTCCTCCTCTCAGGACCCGAGGACAATGAATCAGTGTTCTATATATACGGCAGTCTGCTTGTTTTCCTCCTCTCAGGACCCGAGGACAATGAATCAGTGTTCTATATATACGGCAGTCTGCTTGTTTTCCTCCTCTCAGGACCCGAGGACAATGAATCAGTGTTCTATATATATACGGCAGTCTGCTTGTTTTCCTCCTCTCAGGACCCGAGGACAATGAATCAGTGTTCTATATATATACGGCAGTCTGCTTGTTTTCCTCCTCTCAGGACCCGAGGACAATGAATCAGTGTTCTATATATACGGCAGTCTGCTTGTTTTCCTCCTCTCAGGACCCGAGGACAATGAATCAGTGTTCTATATATATACGGCAGTCTGCTTGTTTTCCTCCTCTCAGGACCCGAGGACAATGAATCAGTGTTCTATATATACGGCAGTCTGCTTGTTTTCCTCCTCTCAGGACCCGAGGACAATGAATCAGTGTTCTATATATACGGCAGTCTGCTTGTTTTCCTCCTCTCAGGACCCGAGGACAATGAATCAGTGTTCTATATATATACGGCAGTCTGCTTGTTTTCCTCCTCTCAGGACCCGAGGACAATGAATCAGTTTTCTATATATACGGCAGTCTGCTTGTTTTCCTCCTCTCAGGAACCGAGGACAATGAATCAGTGTTCTATATATACGGCAGTCTGCTTGTTTTCCTCCTCTCAGGAACCGAGGACAATGAATCAGTGTTCTATATATATACGGCAGTCTGCTTGTTTTCCTCTTCTCAGGACCCGAGGACAATGAATCAGTGTTCTATATATATATACGGCAGTCTGCTTGTTTTCCTCCTCTCAGGACCCGAGGACAATGAATCAGTGTTCTATATATATACGGCAATCTGCTTGTTTTCCTCCTCTCAGGAACCGAGGACAATGAATCAGTGTTCTATATATATACGGCAGTCTGCTTGTTTTCCTCCTCTCAGGAACCGAGGACAATGAATCAGTGTTCTATATATACGGCAGTCTGCTTGTTTTCCTCCTCTCAGGACCCGAGGACAATGAATCAGTGTTCTATATATACGGCAGTCTGCTTGTTTTCCTCCTCTCAGGAACCGAGGACAATGAATCAGTTTTCTATATATACGGCAGTCTGCTTGTTTTCCTTCTCTCAGGACCCGAGGACAATGAATCCGTGTTCTATATATATGGCAGTCTGCTTGTTTTCCTCCTCTCAGGAACCGAGGACAAAGAATTAGTGTTCTATATATACGGCAGTCTGCTTGTTTTCCTCCTCTCAGGAACCGAGGACAATGAATCAGTGTTCTATATATACGGCAGTCTGCTTGTTTTCCTCCTCTCAGGACCCGAGGACAATGAATCAGTGTTCTATATATGTGGCAGTCTGCTTGTTTTCCTCCTCTCAGGAACCGAGGACAATGAATCAGTGTTCTATATATACGGCAGTCTGCTTGTTTTCCTCCTCTCAGGAACCGAGGACAATGAATCAGTGTTCTATATATACGGCAGTCTGCTTGTTTTCCTCCTCTCGGGACCCGAGGACAATGAATCAGTGTTCTATATATACGGCAGTCTGCTTGTTTTCCTCCTCTCAGGACCCGAGGACAATGAATCAGTTGTCTATATATACGGCAGTCTGCTTGTTTTCCTCCTCTCAGGACCCGAGGATAATGAATCAGTTTTCTATATATACGGCAGTCTGCTTGTTTTCCTCCTCTCAGGAACCGAGGACAATGAATCAGTGTTGTATATATACGGCAGTCTGCTTGTTTTCCTCCTCTCAGGACCCGAGGACAATGAATCAGTTTTCTATATATATGGCAGTCTGCTTGTTTTCCTCCTCTCAGAACCGAGGACAATGAATCAGTGTTCTATATATACGGCAGTTTGCTTGTTTTCCTCCTCTCAGGAACCGAGGACAATGAATCAATTGTCTATATATTCGGCAGTCTGTTTGTTACCTTCCACGTGAAAGTCACTGTCATTTGGTTTTCTAATTTCAAAGTCCAAAAGTTCAACGAATGAAAAATGCATGCGTGCTGCATTGCCGACTATTGAAGGCAGGAAACATTGTCAATGCTTTTTAATGCTGTTCCTGAACTTTGACCCATTTTTTGCAGATGACAGGTCCAAGTTCAGGAACAGCAAACAGCTGTTATGTCCGTCTGGGCCTGAACAGACGTATAATTGTTATTTATTGATCTATTTACTTGTAGTTAGTTATTCATTCATTCGTTTGTTCGTTTGTTTTGTTCGTTCTGTTGTATTGTTCGTTCGCTCGTTCAGTTCGTTCGCTCGATCGCTCACTCACCCATTTACTTAACATTGATTAACTGATTGACTGACTCGACCTGGCCTAACCTGGCTTTGCTTACCCTCCTTTATCTTAGTTTCTTACTTACTTTTTAGTTACTTACTTACTTACTTTTTAGGAAGATTACAAAGTAAAGTAGGTAAAAGCACTGTCAGGGGAGAGAAGTGTGCATGATCGACCAGTGATCATAGATCTAATTTGGCCCAAGCACAAAAAATGATAGGAAAGAGGGGGTGCGCTAAGAAAGTGACTGGAAGCAATGCATATGCTTTTACCTACTTTGTCATCTTCCTAAAATATTTACACTGGCAGTTTCCCCTTTTCTTTTCATTTATTACTTGCTTTACTGTTTACTTACTTACTTACATAACTTACTTTTTACTTACGCACTTACTTACTTAACTACTTATGCATCGAACTCACCCACAATGACTCCTTGTTTGGAGGTAGAAGGCTTTGGTTTTTGTCTGCCAGATGCAACCTCCTCATATGTAGATCCTGACGTCATAGGCGTGCCCCCTGACCCTTGGTATACGTTATTGACAATCATGGTGCAATCGTCAGATCCTCCGTACAAGGTGTTCGTGATCATTTCTGAAAGGACGAAAATGACGTCAATTATTTTGGTGACACAGGATGACGTCATGAGACACAGTTTGTGTAAAAGAAAGTAACAACCACTCACTAAAAATAAAAAAAATGAAAAAGAAGAAAAAAAAAGAACGTGTGCTGGTTTGTGATTTTGCACTAAGGCCCAAAATCACAGACCAGCACACGAGTTCCAATACAAAAGAACAGTTAACTAAAGTCCTGAAAGCGACCTTCTCAAGGCATTGAAGGGTTGACAGATTGCAATATATCCTTTCATGTGAAGTTTCTCAGCATGTCTTACAATCATACTGCACAGAATGGCTAAAGTGTGCAGGTTGAATGTCGTAAGATGACAGACATTTCTGCTCCGTTTCTCTTTTTGTATGTAGAAGAGTTTCAAGTAGGGGAAGGCTGTAGAAGAGTTCCAAGGGCGGAGGAGAAAGAACATTTATATTGTACAAAATAAGAATAATAATAAAAAACCTCAGGTACTTGTGCCTGCTCACATGAATTTTATTTTTTTTTAAAGGTAGAAAAGTCTCAGCCGAGACATTATCTTGGCCCTGCGGTATCGGCAAATTTTAGCAGTCAAATCCCGCACTGGAGCAGATCGTTTTAAAGTAAGGCGTGCCTCACGTGTAATATTCGTGAGGTTATGTTTACGCCGAGAGAGCGATGTCATGGTGGACAACATGCTCCCACCATAAACATAGACAACGCTCCAAAAATCTTCAAGAGGCATAGATCCTCATGAGCCCAGAGGGCTCATGAGGATCTATGCCTCTTGGAGATTTGTTTTTTCAAAATACATTACCGATGGCATTACTATCTGGAATACACTCTATTGCCTATAGATTTCAGCAAAAGTTGTGTGTAGCACACAACTGGGGAGGAGACACCGGGGATCCAAGCACTAGGACCCCGGGTGGCCTCCCCTTACTACCCTATCCCGGCGAGCACAGGGCGACCTCGTCAGTTTCGCTGATAGCTCGACCGGGGACGGTCGAGTTTTTGCCTTTCTCCGTTCTACGGGTTTTTTCGTCTTCAGTGGTTTTTGACTTTGGGCTTGAATTGGAGTCTTTCGATTCAGCCCTGGACTCACTACATTCGTGGCTTTTCCTTTTGGCAATTGGACTAATTGTGAACAGTGCGCCGACCGGTTTTTACCGGCTCTGACTTTGTGAGCTTCACCCTTGGCTTGGCCTTTGGGTTCGACGACGCACGTGACTTGTGCCCTGCGGTTTTGTGCACGGTTGACTTTCTTCGCCTGCGTAGTTGGCCTAGGGCCTTATGGCTTCTTCTGTGTCGAAGGCTTGCCTCCTTTGCGGGGACTTTCAGTGGCCGGACGATGCACACGACTCTTGCTTGCCGTGTTCGGGCTGTTCTTTTGCGCCGCTTGGACGGAAGACCGGTGGTCGCGCATGTGGGACTTCTACAGGCGTGACCGGCCCCCTCGCCCGCTTGGGGATCCTCCACGGGTGGACGTACTTCCCTCGGCCTTTCGGGCTCCTCTCCGCTCCGTCGCTCGGGCTTTCCGGCCCACAGGTAAGTCCCCTTCATGTACCGTTACCTCGCAGGTTCTCCCTCCCCTCTCCGAGTCTTCGGAGCAGGGTAGGCGAGTTTCGGAGTCACGCTCCCCACGCTCTGCTTCGTTAGCGCGTGGCTTGAGCCCCATATCGTTTCTCACCCCCCGCTCTGCTTCGGGCGAGCGGTCTGGGAGAGCTGAGCGTTCGTCGGCCACCCCCGGCTCTAGGTCTCCGGAGCGGGGGGCGGGTGACTGAACGCAAGCATAAGAAAGAGAGTAAACGTGATAAGGAAAGCTCTCGCTCACGCACCGAGGCTTCGGAACGTGACTCGAGACCGTTAGTAATGCTGCCTCCCCGCTCTGTGTTTTCCGAACGGGCCCGGCATGCTTCGCTTTCTTCCCCCCTCCCCCCCCCCCCCCCGCCCGCCCCGTCTCGCCTGGGCGGGCCCAGGGTGCGGTTGACTCTCGCCCCCCCCCCCCACGCTCCG
The DNA here is from genome assembly GCA_036245525.1 of Semisulcospira habei. NCBI lineage: Eukaryota > Metazoa > Mollusca > Gastropoda > Semisulcospiridae > Semisulcospira > Semisulcospira habei. Next base: position 271,970,929 of record BTPG01000001.1, read on the forward strand.
AGGCGTCGGAGCGGGGGTCGCGTGCTCATAAATTGTCCCCTCCCCGCTTCGCTTCGCCTGAGCGGGCTTGGCGTGACCTTAGACTGTCCCCCCCCCCCCCCCCCCCGTCTCGTATCGACCAGACGGGCCCGGTGTGACTTGGACCCTCGCCCCCCTCGCTCCGAGGCTTCGGAGCTGGGCAGCGGGCTCATAAATCGTCCCCTCCCCGCTCCGCCTTTCCTGAGCGGGCTTGGCGTGACCCCCGCCTCGTATCGACCAGGCGGGCCCGGTGTGACATCATCGCGCATCCCCCACGGTCCGAGGCATCGGACGTGGGGCCGCGTGCCCGGTATTCGTCCCCTCCCCGCTCCGCCTTTCCTGAGCGGGCTAGGTGAGACCAGGTTCTCCCGGGCGGGCCAGGGGTGACCAGGCCACTTCCTCGGTATTCCGATCGCGGCTTTGTCACTCACGTCGGCTTCCGCGTGCGGATCCCGACTTCGAGGTGGACCGTCGCTTTACCACGGTCCCTCCGTCGCCACGGCGCCCCTCTTTGCGTGCGTCGCGGGCGGCTGCGTCTACCTCGCGCGCGGCGGTGCGGCGCTCTCGTAGCCGCTCGCCCCTTTCGTCTTTTCCGCGAGAAGATCAGTTTTTGGAACCGGACGTCCTCAGCCTTCATCCGACGGACTCGGCCTCGGCGATCTTCTTGCAGGACTCGGCGGCTGGATCTCCGTCCCGCCTTTCCGCTGTCTCGTCGGCCTCCGCCTCGTCAGACGTTGCCGGCCCATCGCTCGGATCACAGACGGTCCAAGCCCTGGGTGAGGCTTCCAGGCTTTTCGCCAAGTACCTACCTCCCGACTTCTGTCCGCCTTCGCCTCCTCCAAAGAGACAGGCTTCGGCCATGGTCGACGCGCAGAGGCAAGTCAAGCGCCGCAAGTCCCTCCCGCAGCCAGCCGGCTTCCGGGACCTCACCGATGCTTTCTCCGCCCAGCTGCGAAACGACGCTTTCGGCGACACGGGATACTTTACCGCCGCTCGATGGCCGATGGGAATCAACTTGAGCTTCCGCCAGGCCTGGTACGCTGGACACTCCCAAGCCTTCGCCATACCTCTTCCAGCGGTGGATGCGGCGGCCTTAGTACAGGCGGGCGGCCGCAGACTCGTCCAGAACTCGTGGCCTCGGCCTCTCGACAGGATCGCCTCCTTAGCGCGGAACTCGCTGGCGTGCTCGGGATTTTTGGAACTGGCTACCCAGGCAGCCCTGCAGTGCCTACAGGATACGTGGGACCTGGAGGTTCAGTCCCCGCTCCGTGACGTGCAGTCCATCCTGATAGCGGCCAACCGGGCCGCCTACCATTCTTCCGCCAACGCCATGGCAGCAGCTGCCAATTGTGACCTCTGGAGGAGGGATACCCTTTTGCGCCTCTGCTCGGACCTTCCCTTGTCAGTGAAGACCCAGCTCCGTCAAGCCCCCTTAGGTGGTCCTCAGCTGTTCGGCGACACTTGGCATACCGTTAAGGAATCTTCCAAGGACTTGTGGCCCAAGCCGGCATCTACCCCAGCCTCGACCCGCTTTCGCGCCCCCCGCCGGCCGGGGGTCGTGCCCGGCGGTCTTTCAGGCCCTCCGTTCCTCCAGTCGGATCTTCACGAGGTCGGGCCCGTCCATTCCAGGCTCCTCAGGCCGGCCCCGCCCCTCGCCCTTCTTGGCCCCGCGGTGCCCGTAAATCGGGCCTCGGTCGGGCTCATTGACTCGCCCCCGCCTCCGCCCCCGCCCTCAGTACTCGGGTCTCCTGTCGGCGGGCGGCTGTCGCTCTTCAGCGATCTTTGGAGATCGCTGTTCCCGGACGACCCCTGGATTCTTTCCACGGTTACCTCAGGCCTGCAACTTCGTTCCTGTCTCCTCCGCTTCTTCGCAGGTCACCCATGTGGACCCAGGAACCGCTCGACGGCACACAGGCAGACGCTCTGCGCGGGGAAGTTGCGGCCCTCCTCACCAAAGCGGCGACAGAGGTGGTTTCGCGGCAGGACTCTCCGGCGTTCTACAGCCGACTCTTTCTAGTCCCCAAACCAGGCGGCAAGTGGCGTCCAGTTATCGACTTATCAGCGCTAAACAAGTTCATTTTGGCCCCTCGCTTCAGGATGGAGACGGCCAGGACACTCCGTGCGGCCGTCCGGCCGATGGACTTCGCGATCAGCCTCGATCTGTCAGACGCCTATCTGCACGTCCCGATTCATCCGTCTCGCCGGTACCTTCGGTTTGCCTTTGGGGGGATCGTCTACCAGTTCTGCACCCTTCCTTTCGGCCTCAACATCAGTCCGTGGGTATTTACAAGACTGCTCGACGCAGTGATGGCCTACTTCCGTCAGCGCTCCTTGAGCCCGGCCTCCAATTACTTGGACGACCTTCTACTGCGCAACTTGGTTTCCGCAGCACTCCAGACGGTCAGAGATGCCCTGCTCTCCCTTCTGCGTCGTCTCGGTTTCCTGCTCAATTTGGGGAAATCCGATCTTTCTCCCTCTCGACGGTTTCTACATCTGGGGATGGATTCCTGACCGACCTCAACCTTGTCCTCCTGCCTCTGGCCAGGCGACAGAAGATCGTCGACTTAGCGACTTCGATGGGGATGGGATCCTCCTTCACCGCCAGGGTCTGGCTTCAACTCCTGGGCCTCCTCAGTGCGGCTGCGGACCTGCTTCCCTTGGGCAGACTTTATGCTCGGCCTCTCCTGCTACATCTCCTTCTTCACTGGCGACCCTCCTCGGGCGCTCTGTCGGATCTAGTACCAGTCACTCCTCTGGCTCGTCCTCACCTCGAGAGGTGGGCGGACCTCGCTTGGCTGGCTTCGGGGGTGCCCCTACACTCCCCACCGCCTCGGTGGTCTCTCTGTACAGATGCGAGCCAGGCCGGCTGGGGCGCGCACCTGTTACCGGATTTTCTCTCGGCCTCGGGCGTTTGGCCTCGGGAGCTGTTAGGGAATCACATCAACTGGCTGGAGCTGAAGGCAGTTGGGTTGGCACTCGACGTTTGGCAGGAGACCTTGGCGAATCAGGAAGTCATCGTGCTCTCCGACAACTCGACGGTGGTGGCTTACATACAGAATCAGGGGGGCACTCACTCGCCCTCCCTTTGCATTCTACTGTACCACCTTCTCCTCTGGTGCAGGGATCGGGGCATTACTCTACGTGCCCGCCACATCCCCGGCCACCTCAACGTGATTGCGGACGCCCTGTCTCGACGCGGACAGTTGCTCCACACGGAGTGGTCCCTACGCCGGGATATTTTTCGCCTGATCTGCTCTCACTGGGAAACGCCGCTAGTGGATCTGTTTGCCACCAGATGGAACAACCAGCTCCCGGTCTACGTCTCTCCAGTCCCGGATCCGCTCGCTTGGGCAGTGGACGCGCTCGCCATCCCTTGGGACGGCCTGTTTGCTTACGCCTACCCCCCGTCAGTCCTCGTTCCGAAGGTGCTGCAGAAGCTTCTAGAATGCTCGGCGGTCCTCTTGCTCGTGGCCCCCTTCAACTGGACCAAGAGCTGGACCACGGACCTCCTCGCTCTTGCGACGGACCCTCCCCTGGAGCTTCCTACCCCTCCCACGATGCTCAAGCAGCCCCGTCAGCAGCTCTTCCATCCGTGCCCGGAACGCCTCCGCCTACACGCTTGGAGGTTGTCCGGCAAGCCCTCGCCGCTAGAGGTTTCTCGGATGCTGCAGTGGCGGCAATTGCAGCAGCCCGCAGACTCTCTACAAGGAAGGTGTACAAGTGGAGGGTCTTTCAGACTTGGTACGCCTCCCATGGGCTCCCTCCCACTAACCTAGCCTCCCACCAACTGGCGGAGTTCTTCCTGTGGCTCTTCGACGACCAAGGCTTAGCCCCGGTCACCATCACGGGCTACCGCGCTATGATCGCGGACACCTACCGCCACCTGAGTCTTTCGGACCCAGGTGCCTGCAAGGATCTGTCAGATTTACTGGCTCATTTTGAACTCCGACGTCCGTTTTCACGTTCCCTAGTACCCCGGTGGGATCTTGCCTGGGTACTGACGTGGTTGAATACGGACCGGTTTGAACCCCTCCCCTTGGCTCGGTTCTCAGATTTGACCCGGAAAACCTGTTTCCTTCAGGCTCTCGCTACAGCGTCCCGAGTCAGCGAGCTTCACGCTCTCTCGATGCTCCCAGCCTGTTTGCAGTTTCGGTCCGACGGCTCTGCACAGCTGCTCCCCGATCCGTCCTTCCTGGCCAGGAACCGCCGCCCCGCGGCGGCCTCTCAGATGATAACTATACGGCCCCTCCGTGGAGCGGACCTCTCCCCTGGATCGCGGCAACAGGACCCAGTGCGGGCGCTAAGGATTTACCTGCGCCGCTCTAAGCCGCAGCGCCGGGGGCGCTCGCGCCTCTTCCTACCTTTGTCCGCGGGCAGACACGACATCTCGGCCCAGACCTTGTCATCCTGGCTGCGGTGGGTGATTAGGTCAGCCTACCAGGACCTCTCCCCACGCGGCGCTGAGCTCTTACAAATCCGGGCGCTTGAAGTGAGAGCAGTAGCCACCAGTCTAGCTCTGGACCGCAACTGCTCGGTCAAAGATATTGTGACAGCGGGTGGCTGGCGCTCAGACTCCACTTTCGCACGCTTCTACCTTAGAGACCTATCCGGCCAACGTGACTCCCTGGCACCAGTGGGCGACTTCTCCGCGGCCCAGCACTCCCTCCGAGCGCCGCTGGCGTCTTAGTTACGTCATAGCTGAAATCGTCGGGAGTTCTCTCTTGATGGGGCTGGCGGAGTGGTTGGGTTATGGTTTAGGTACGGCACCCTCCGCCTGTTCGCCATTCTTCCAGATAGTAATGCCATCGGTAATGTATTTTGAAAAAAACAAATGAATTTTTTTTCTAAAATGTATTTTTTTGAAAAATACTTACCGATGGCATTACTCGGATGGCCCTCCCACCTGCCCCGCTTGCCTCTTGTGGCTAAGTGTGCAACTGACGAGGTCGCCCTGTGCTCGCCGGGATAGGGTAGTAAGGGGAGGCCACCCGGGGTCCTAGTGCTTGGATCCCCGGTGTCTCCTCCCCAGTTGTGTGCTACACACAACTTTTGCTGAAATCTATAGGCAATAGAGTGTATTCCAGATAGTAATGCCATCGTTAAGTATTTTTCCAAAAAATACATTTTAGAAAAAAAAATCATTTTTGGAATGTGGTTTACGCGTCTGGTGCACACTGATCATCCGCCGTGACTTTGCTCTCGTTTGTTGTTGGGAGTCGTTCTGCCTAAACGTAACCTCACTTCTGCCTGCGAGGTCTCTTTCGCTGATGTGCAACATGGTTTGTCTGCTCTGAACAAGTGGTAGGCTATTTTATAATTTATTTCACGTTTGGCGTTTTTAAATGGTTCTCCTTGTGTCTTTACTACTTTTTCAGGGGCTGATTTACCCTTCGTTAAAACGTTCAGGGCTTTCCACACCGATGCTGTATCTTATTTGTCCCTAATCATTTCCTGGAAGAACAGGGTTTTTTTTTTTGGACGCTCTCACTAGGTATTTAACACAATTTCGTTGTTTCTTATATTCATCAAACTGTTTTTCTTTGTTAAGTTTGTCTCTAAATGACATGGCCTGTTTGATATCTACTGCTAAGCAGGGTGGCATGGTAGAGTGATTAACTCGTTTTTCTCGTATGGGCGCATGCTTATTTAGGACCCCAAGGAATAGATCTATCTAGTACGACAGGGCACTGTCATGAGAAGTGTGGTTATACACGTCACTGAAATAGTATTGCGCAGATCCCGCAGAAAGTCGCTGTTATTAAATTTTTGGAAAGAACGATATTTAATTGTTTTATGTCTCTTTTTGTTCTCTTTGTCTAGTTTCATGGAGACTGTGCAACATACTGGGTTATGGTCACTGACAGCTAAGGAAGGAACATGTACATTTGATATTTTATCATCATTTGTCACATAAATAAAATTATGATCAATCAGGATTGAAGATGTGCATGTGGTTCTAGTGGGGGTTTTAATACACTTTTCTAAGCCAAATATTGCCGTTGTTGATGCCCATGTAGCATTTGACCCTTTAGATTTAGAAAGATTAATATTAAAATCGCCCAAAACAACGTCAGCTTTATTTTGATTTACGCTATCCATCATTGTTACGAAGTCATCATACCAGTCCCAGCTGGCTGCGCCCCACCCGGGTCTGCCCTGGGGGACTTGGGTGGGGTTAGGTACTTTTTAGTTCCCAGGGTCACCCTGGTCAGCCCCACAGGGTGAGTTTTTCTCTCTATTCTGGGGCATGTGTTTCTGTCTACCCGAGGTCCATTCACCTGTATTTGTCTTTTTAAAAATCTCCCTATTGTCTGCACTGCCTGTAGCTCTTGATATTGGATGTGTGTTGCTAAATGGTCTTAGCTTTATTTAGGCCCCATTTGTTAGGTTTATTTAACGTATTTGACCGGCTGGCGACATAATTCAATGTTCTGTTTAGTTGTTGTTGTTTTTTTTTCACAAGCAGTGCAGGCACGTCCTGAGAAAGCCTTGTTGCTGTCGGGACGTTAAGCAATGTACAATCAATCAATCAATCCCAGCTGGCTGCGGGATTTCTATAAATAAAGCCAATGAGGACGGGGGGTGATTTAGATGTTTTTACTTCTACCCACAAGCTTTCCACTTGAGCTCACTCAAGTCTTGTCGCCGTTTGACGTTACCAAGTATTGAATTATGTATATATACTGCTAGTCTAGTGTGTTGAGGGCTTGAGGCATTTCTGCTGAGTACTGAGAAGTTTGGGACAGAAATGGAGTTATCCCTTATTGAACTTTTAAGCCTTGACTCGCACACACCCTAAATATAAAAATGTAAGGGTGTGTTTAGGAACACAGATAAATCGGGCACCTTGTTAAAGGTCCCGCCACACATGCCGATTTTTAGGCCAATTCTCAAGCAGTTTCGAATCGGAGGGTGATCGGACCGGACAACAAAACCGCGTGCACTGCCAAGCATTCCCCGACTTTTTTTAGCCGACCGTTTTGAATCGAAGATCAAGGTCGTACCTGTTCAACGAAATGGCTGCTAGTTTTGACAGTGATGATGATGCGCTTACATTATCAGCAGTTTTGCATCATATTCGTGAAGAGGCGGGCGAAACATAAGCAACGAAGGTGGTACTGATCTTCCGCCATTTTCAAACTGAAACGACTCACGTGCTTTGCGAGACGCGCTCTGATTGGCTGAAGCTTACAATCGGGGCCGATTCAGATCGGAAAAAATAGAGCAGGTTGTAAACACCCGATTCCCAGCCAATTGGGATCGGATCGGATATATGACGTCATCCGATCGCAATCGGATCGGAATCGGCTTTAAAATCGGGGCACAATCGGCATGTGTTGCAGGGCCTTAGCTAGATGGTATATGTTAAGATGGCCAATTCTCAGTTCGTTTGTTCGTTTCGGAACAGTATTTAGATAACGATTTTGCATGTGGGTAAAAACGCAAATGTAGCGAGAGATATAATACAAATATGGTCACAAAAAATAATCCCACAAAAAAATCAACTAATATCAATATCTATAGGATGTTTAAAAAAGCTCAATAAAACAATACACGGCACAGAATCGCAATGTTTATCAAGCACTTAATCTGAGTTCAGCAGAATGTTTACGGGTTTTTTGCTTGGTTATGTCAACAACAAAAAAATTACAAAGTCAGCAACAGTAAAAGAAAACACATGAAAAATAACTTGTCAAGGAACTATGCACGTTCACCTGCGACAAAGTTCAAAATACACAAAGCTATTTTGACGACTTAAAAATAAGAAGAAAGAAAAACAAGAACAAATTTAAAGCCTAAGAAAATGGTGCAACTATAAATAATTTTACAAATCGCTAAGTGAAAAAGGTATATTTAAATCGGGAAATGATGATAGCAGATTGGGAATTACTGTAAATTAATTGGTCCATAAAACGCGCACAGTGGAACTTTATAAATGAAGAAGAAACTGATGCAAATCACGACTCAAACACACGCTGTCAAAATGAGAAGGTTGGTTGGTTGGTTAGTTCGGGTTTAACGTCCACAGCACCAAGGTGATCATGGACGGCCCTGACGGGCGGGTTATGGGGGACAGGGAAATCTATTGCCTGTCAAAATGAGAAGGGCGTGTCCTACTAATATTTATACACTGTCGAAATGGCTATCAACGCGGGAGGGAGGGAGGGGGAAAGAGAGAGAGAGAGAGAGAGAGAGAGAGAGAGAGAGAGAGAGAGAGAGAGAGAGAGAGAGAGAGAGAGAGAGAGAGAGAGAGAGAGAGAGATCAACAAGTACTTAGGAAACGTGATACGGCATGCACAGCGGGTTGGTTTCAGTTCAAAGCTCCACCTTCCTGCATGATACACCACAGATTAGCAAGATACACAGGAACTGTACGTTACTTTCACTCAGTGCCAGCAGCAGACAGTGCCATGATACACACAGACTAGCGGCAAGATAAACAGGAACTGTACGTTACTTTCACTCAGTGCCAGCAGCAGACAGTGCGATGATACACACAGATTAGCAAGATAAACAGGAACTGTACGTTACTTTCACTCAGTGCCTGCAGCAGACAGTGCCATGATACACACAGATCAGCAAGATAAACAGGAACTGTACGTTACTTTCACACAGTGCCAGCAGCTGTTTTGGCATCCTGTCTCGGAAGACAATGGAGTATATGCGCTTGCTGGGTCAGTCACTGGAGTGGCCTCTCCAGGGCGCAAGCCTGGGCGAAGTGTATGGAGATCCTGGGGTGCCCAGTCGTCAAGATCCCCCTCTCGGCCTCGCTGATGTATCCAAAGGAATGCAAAGCAGTACGTTTGGCACCAGTTTGGCTGCAGGAGCTGCCAGAACAGTGCGTGAATACAGGCAGCTGTCTGCCTTCGGGGCTCCACTCCTGATTTGAAGGGTTTTCTCCCCCACATTTGGCCGTTGGATCCAACCTGATCTCCTCTGCCCTCTAGCCGTTGGCTGTCAGAAACAGCTCATCCGCCTAGTGGTGCAATGTGAACACCACCCCCTCACGTGGTTTAGCCCACCAGCTGAGGTGGTTTGCCAGGGTGTGGCGCTTGGAGCCAGCACGTGAGAGATTAAGGAGATGGATGAGGACCAGTGATGCCCGTCCGTCCTATGTAGGACGCAGCTGCCGAACAGCAAAGGTGCTACCTCTATCCAGAGCCCCCTACACCCCGCCAGCAGCAGACAGTGCCATGATACACACAGATCAGCAAGATAAACAGGAACTGTACGTTACTTTCATTCAGTGCCAGCAGCAGACAGTGCCATGATACACACAGATCAGCAAGATAAACAGGAACTGTACGTTACTTTCACTCAGTGCCTGCAGCAGACAGTGCGACAGTCCTTAACCATTCATGCGAAATCGTCATACCATGCTAACCCTTTTAGCCCCAAGGCCCCGGCATTTCTCAAATATTGGAGGTGTTGCCTAACGGAATATGTACCAGTTGCAGGAGATGGATTGACCATGATAATTCAAATGTAGCGCCAGATTAGCTTGGTGTATGAAGGCGCCAAGCTAATCTGACACTACCTTTGAATTATCATGGTCAGGCCATCTCCTGCTGTCGGGATCCGGGGCTAAAAGGGATAACGCATTCAGGCTTTTAGACGTCACAGCGGGAGATGTTTCGGACCCGACAGTTCAAGTGCAGTGCTTGATTAACTTGGCGCCTGAAGGCGCCGAGCTAATCTAGCCCTACCCTTGAACTATCATTGTTGCTCCGTATCCCACAGCTGGTTTACAGTCTTTATACACAGTTGCAAAGTTAAGTATGAGGTTTGCAATAAGATTAGCAGAAAATCATACAATTCCAAATAAGGGATGTGTATGATCGTCTTGTTCTATACCTGCGTATTTTTCTGTGGGCTGGCGATTAGGTAACTGATAGGAGGGGGCAGGGGATCTAACTGTTTGTCTGTCCAGCGCTGAGTAATTCTCCTTGGTAGGCAGTTCTACCAGCGCTAGCCTCACCGATCTGGTTTGTGAGTATTCAAACCAGACAAAGAGTAGGTGTGTCCAGGGTGAGGCATGTGCATATATGTACTCAGTCAAAGCAATAGTACAGTTTGAAAATTGTATTTCATATTCCAAAGACTTACTTTGCCTCTGTGCCTGAAAAGAGAACAAAATTTATTTTGATTATTGACTGTGGTGAAACAAATGTCAGGTAATAATTTGTGAGTTTGGTTTGGGAACCTTGATGAGCCGTGAGGTCTAACATGACAGCACCCGATAAATTTGTCTTACTCATCTACTGGGACCTTGTTGAGCCATGAGGTCTAACATGACAGCAACAGGTAAATCTGTCTTACTTCTGGGACCTTGTTGAGCCATGAGGTCTAACAGGACAGCACCCGATAAATCTGTCTTACTCATCTACTGGGACCTTATGAGCCATGAGGTCTAACATGACAGCAACAGGTAAATCTGTCTTACTTCTGGGACCTTGTTGAGCCATGAGGTCTAACATGACACTAACCGGTAAATCTGTCTTACTCATCTTCTGTGACCTTGTTGAGCCATGAGGTCTAACATGACAGCAAGCGGTAAATCTGTCTTACTCATCTTCTGAGACCTTGTTGAGCCATGAGGTCTAACATGACAGCAACAGGTAAATCTGTCTTACTCATCTTCTGGGACCTTGTTGAGCCATGAGGTCTAACATGACACTAACGGGTAAATCTGTCTTACTCATCTTCTGGGACCTTGATGAGCCATGAGGTCTAACATGACAGCAACAGGTAAATCTGTCTTACTCATCTTCTGCGACCTTGTTGAGCCATGAGGTCTAACATGACACTAACGGGTAAATCTGTCTTACTCATCTTCTGGGACCTTGTTGAGCCATGAGGTCTAACATGACAGCAAGCGGTAAATCTGTCTTACTCATCTTCTGGGACCTTGTTGAGCCATGAGGTCTAACATGACACTAACGGGTAAATCTGTCATACTCATCTTCTGGGACCTTGCTGAGCCATGAGGTCTAACATGACACTAACGGGTAAATCTGTCTTACTCATCTTCTGGGACCTTGTTGAGCCATGAGGTCTAACATGACACTAACGGGTAAATCTGTCTTACTCATCTTCTGGGACCTTGTTGAGCCATGAGGTCTAACATGACAGCACCCGATAAATCTGTCTTACCCATCTTTTGGGACCTTGTTGAGCCATGAGGTCTAACATGACACTAACGGGTAAATCTGTCTTACTCATCTTATGGGACCTTGTTGAGGCATGAGGTCTAACATGACAACAACAGGTAAATCTGTCTTACTCATCTTCTGGGACCTTGTTGAGCCATGAGGTCTAAAATGACAGCAACAGGTAAATCTGTCGTACTCATCTTCTGGGACCTTGTTGAGCCATGAGGTCTAACATGACAGCAAGCGGTAAATCTGTCTTACTCATCCTCTGGAACCTTGTTGAGCCGTGAGATCTAACATGACAGCAACAGGTAAATCTGTCTTACTCATCTTATGGGACCTTGTTGAGCCATGAGGTCTAACATGACACTAACGGGTAAATCTGTCTTACTCATCTTCTGGGACCTTGTTGAGCCATGAGGTCTAACATGACACTAACGGGTAAATCTGTCTTACTCATCTTCTGGGACCTTGTTGAGCCATGAGGTCTAACATGACAGCAAGCGGTAAATCTGTCTTACTTCTGGGACCTTGTTGAGCCATGAGGTCTAACATGACAGCAAGCGGTAAATCTGTCTTACTCATCTTCTGGGACCTTCTTGAGCCGTGAGGTCTAACATGACAGCAAGCGGTAAATCTGTCTTACTCATCTTCTGGGACCTTGTTGAGCCATGAGGTCTAACATGACACTAACGGGTAAATCTGTCTTACTCATCTTCTGGGACCTTGTTGAGCCATGAGGTCTAACATGACACTAACGGGTAAATCTGTCTTACTCATCTTCTGGGACCTTGTTGAGCCATGAGGTCTAACATGACAGCAAGCGGTAAATCTGTCTTACTCATCTTCTGGGACCTTGTTGAGCCATGAGGTCTAACATGACAGCAAGCGGTAAATCTGTCTTACTCATCTTCTGGGACCTTGTTGAGCCATGAGGTCTAACATGACAGCAAGCGGTAAATCTGTCTTACTCATCTTTTGGGACTTGTTGAGCCATGAGGTCTAACATGACAGCAAGCGGTAAATCTGTCTTACTCATCTTCTGGGACATTGTTGAGCCATGAGGTCTAACATGACACTAACGGGTAAATCTGTCTTACTCATCTTCTGGGACCTTCTTGAGCCGTGAGGTCTAACATGACAGCAACCGGTAAATCTGTCTTACTCATCTTCTGGGACCTTGTTGAGCCATGAGGTCTAACATGACAGCAAGCGGTAAATCTGTCTTACTCATCTTCTGGGACCTTGTTGATCCGTGAGATCTAACATGACAGCAAGCGGTAAATCTGTCTTACTCATCTTCTGGGACCTTGTTGAGCCGTGAGGTCTAACGTGACAGCAACAGGTAAATCTGTCTGACTCATCTTCTGGGACCTTGTTGAGCCATGAGGTCTAACATGACACTAACGGGTAAATCTGTCTTACTCATCTTCTGGGACCTTGTTGAGCCATGAGCTCTAACATGACAGCAACCGGTAAATCTGTCTTACTCATCTTCTGGGACCTTGTTGAGCCATGAGGTCTAACATGACAGCAAGCGGTAAATCTGTCTTACTCATCTTCTGGGTCCTTGTTGAGCCGTGAGGTCTAACATGACAGCAAGCGGTAAATCCGTTTTACTCATCTTCTGGGACCTTGTTGAGCCATGAGGTCTAACATGACATTAATGGGTAAATCTGTCTTACCCATCTTATGGAACCTTGTTGAGCCATGAGGTCTAACATGACACTAACGGGTAAATCTGTCTTACTCATCTTCTGGGACCTTGTTGAGCCATGAGGTCTAACATGACACTAACGGGTAAATCTGTCTTACTCATCTTCTGGGACCTTGTTGAGCCATGAGGTCGAACATGACAGCACCGATAAATCTGTCTTACCCATCTTTTGGGACCTTGTTGAGCCATGAGGTCTAACATGACACTAACGGGTAAATCTGTCTTACTCATCTTCTGGGACCTTGTTGAGCCTTGATGTCTAACATGACAACAACAGGTAAATCTGTCTTACTCATCTTCTGGGACCTTGTTGAGCCATGAGGTCTAAAATGACAGCAACAGGTAAATCTGTCTTACTCATCTTCTGGGACCTTGTTGAGCCGTGAAGTCTAACATGACAGCAAGCGGTAAATCTGTCTTACTCATCCTCTGGAACCTTGTTGAGCCGTGAGGTCTAACATGACAGCAACAGGTAAATCTGTCTTACTCATCTTCTGGGACCTTGTTGAGCCATGAGGTCTAACATGACACTAACGGGTAAATCTGTCTTACTCATCTTCTGGGACCTTGTTGAGCCATGAGGTCTAACATGACACTAACGGGTAAATCTGTCTTACTCATCTTCTGGGACCTTGTTGAGCCATGAGGTCTAACATGACAGCAAGCGGTAAATCTGTCTTACTCATCTTCTGGAACCTTGTTGAGCCGTGAGGTCTAACATGACAGCAAGCGGTAAATCTGTCTTACTCATCTTCTGGGACCTTGTTGAGCCATGAGGTCTAACATGACACTAACGGGTAAATCTGTCTTACTCATCTTCTGGGACCTTCTTGAGCCGTGAGGTCTAACATGACAGCAACCGGTAAATCTGTCTTACTCATCTTCTGGGACCTTGTTGAGCCATGAGGTCTAACATGACAGCAAGCGGTAAATCTGTCTTACTCATCTTCTGGGACCTTGTTGAGCCGTGAGGTCTAACATGACAGCAAGCGGTAAATCTGTCTTACTCATCTTCTGGGACCTTGTTGAGCCATGAGGTCTAACATGACACTAACGGGTAAATCTGTCTTACTCATCTTCTGGGACCTTGTTGAGCGATGAGGTCTAACATGACACTAACGGGTAAATCTGTCTTACTCATCCTCTGGGACCTTGTTGAGCCATGAGGTCTAACATGACAGCAAGCGGTAAATCTGTCTTACTCATCTTCTGGGACCTTGTTGAGCCATGAGGTCTAACATGACACTAACGGGTAAATCTGTCTTACTCATCCTCTGGGACCTTGTTGAGCCATGATGTCTAACATGACACTAACGTGTAAATCTGTCTTACTCATCTTCTGGGACCTTGTTGAGCCGTGAGGTGTAACATGACATCAAGCGGTAAATCTGTCTTACTCATCCTCTGGGACCTTGTTGAGCCGTGAGGTCTAACATGACACTAACGGGTAAATCTGTCTTACTCATCTTCTGGGACCTTGTTGAGCCATGAGGTCTAACATGACACTAATGGGTAAATCTGTCTTACTTATCCTCTTGGACTTTGTTGAGCCGTGAGGTCTAATGTGACAGCAAGCGGTAAATCTGTCTTACTCATCTTCTGGGACTTTGAAAGAGATAAAGTTGAAATCAACAGCTGTGAGTGAATTGTAGTAGTGGCAGTAATTGTAGTTATTTACTACTACTATTACCACTGCTACTACTGCTACTGTTACTACTACCACCACCACTACTATTATTACTACTACTACGACTACCGGCACTACTACTGCTGCTACTACTGCTTCTACTACTACCACCAACACTAGTACTGCTACCACTACAACTACCACCACCGCTAGTATTACCGCTACCACTACTACTACTATCACATCTACTCTATAACCACCAGTCC
>BTPG01000001.1:271988209-272053209 GCA_036245525.1 Semisulcospira habei
TACATGGACCCGCAAGCCATAAGGCCACACCGCGCTATTCGCCATCTCGTTACTGCAGTTATGAATTCAAAGTGACGGATCTGGGCTTGCACGCCCACATCCTCCCCCCCCCCCCCCACCCTCCACCACCCCACTCCCCCCACCCCTCCCCCGGGCCCAAAGAATCTCTGTAAAATGCTATAACAAAGTCCTTTATTTGGATGTTCTCCCCCCCCCCCCCCCCCCCCCAATCCCTTTTTGGAATATTTCGGCGGGTGGCGTGAAGGTGGAGGAGGGTCACAGACAGCCTGCACCCCCACCCCACCCACCTCGCCACCCACGCCCGCCCCCAACCCGCCGTTTGACTTTTCGGCCACTGGAAGCGAGGTCTAGCGTCCGGAGGCCCTTTGTGTCAGGGTGAATGAGTGTCCCAGACAAAAAGTTGGACCCCCCCCCCCCCTCGAGGTAACAGATCCGCCCCGCATTGACGTCTATAGAATTGTGAGAACAATAAACCTTGATTGGTAAGCTAAAGGTCCTCGGGCCGACGTCAGCCTTAGCTGGTCACACACACTCATCCTGTGCGCGTGCCACCTAAGGCTGACGCCGGCCCGGGGACCTTCAGTTGTCCTGACCGACGGGCACCCTGTCCGTGGGCGCGTTCTACACGAGACGGCGACATTTTGGAGCGCGGAATTCATACACAGGCCTATATAATACTGAGGCTGGTCGCTATTACAAAACCCTAATAAATTTTCCCTCGACATTTTAAAAAGGAAGTATATGTATCATTATTTTCCCAACACACCCCCCCCCTCCTCTCCCACACACACACACACACACACACACACACACACACACACACACACACACACACACACACACACACACACACACGCACACACACTCCCCCATCTCCATCTAACAACAACCTCCATGCCCGCTCCCTCCACGCTGCTTTTAAGAGTTCTACGTGTGCTGGTCTGTGGCTTTCAGTCGCAAAGTCCAAAATCACAGACCAGCGCCCATACATACAAACTGTCCAAGCTAATAGAATGTACGCTACTTCTGAGTGCTGTACAGATTTGCGTACAAAATGTCACTACCGACGCTCAGCGTAGGCACTGGACTGCAATATTACACGTAGATACACTCGTACAGATCAAGCGCTGACACGCAGCAATTAAACCCGTTTAGGTTAAATTCTGATTAGGTCAAGTTCAAAATACTTTTTTTAGCTGTTTTTCTCGTGCACAGTTGCTAACCTATTCGTACGTTCGTGTATTTATTGCTTTTGTTAGTTATTAAGTTTTTGTATTTACTTACTTACTTGTTTGCTTCTCTGTTCGCTTAAATACTGACTTACTTACGTACTTTCTTACTTACTAATTTAGCATATTACTACAGATTACAATACAACACACTACAAATACAGCCTATAATAAAAATCACTGAGAAAACAAGTGCCAACACTTAGCAGTTAAAGCCAATTTTCAATTAAATTCTGCTTAAGTCGTGTTTCAAATACGTTATTGTTTTGTTGGGTTTTTCCCTCGTATTTTGTTGTTTACCGAATCTTTCGCTCGTACGCCTGTGTACTTACTTACTTTTTTACCCACTGACTGACTTATTTCGCACATTACTGTATGTTCAGCCACTGACCAGCGTCTTTAACCGTTTCTCTATATCACGTGATGCATTTGCAGATGATACTCAACTCCATGACTCATGTTCACCTGATCAGATTATGCGGGACACAATCGAGAGCCTTCAGGAGTGTGTCTCGGAGACTAAGATGTGGATGACTTCAAACAATTAATTACAGTTGAATGACGGAAAAACTGAGGCCATGATCAATGCTTCCCAGAGGTTGACGAAGACGCTAACACTCTATAAATTCAGTTAGTCATTACACATCTGTGGTGCCACTGTCCCCTTCTCCCCCCTATGTAAAAACTGATCTGGGTGTCACACTGTCCATGCACCTTCATGTGAACCTTTGCAGATCTGCCTATACCGAACTGCGACGTATTGCTTCAGTCTGCCGCTATCTGACACCTGAAGCAACCAAAGTACTTGTCTGCGCTTTGTTTTGTCTAAATTTGACTATTGCAATGCTCTTTTGGCTGGCTGTTCCCAGTGTCTGATTGACAAACTCCATAAAATTCAAAAATCAGCTGCTAAGTTTATTCTTAGAGTCCCTAGATCAGATCATATCACACCCCATCTGTCTGTTCTTCACTGCCGGGTTACCTGTAACAGCTAGGATTCAGTACAAAATGTCATGCATGACTCACAGTTGTATTACCTGTTCCTGCTCATACTATCTTGCCTCTCTTCTCCAGCTGTATACGCCCTCAAGACGTTATTTGCGCTCTGCTGCCGACTCTCGAGTTTTACGTATCCCTCTTGTAAAAACAAAGTCGTTTGGTGAGAGGTCATTCAGATACCAGAGCCCAGTTGTTTGGAATGATCTCCCACGCAATCTGAGATACGTAGATTCGAGAGAGGCATTCAAGCCAGCCCTAAAGACCCATTTTTTTCTGTCTGCTACAAATGATATTGTCACAGACCTGTCATGTTAAAGTCATCTCTATGTCTGTTAAAAGTAGTGTGTGTGTGTGTGTGTGTGTGTGTGTGTGTGTGTGTGTGTGTGTGTGTGTGTGTGTGTGTGTGTGTGTGTGTGTGTGTGTGTGTGTGTGTGTGTGTGTGTAGGTGCGAGCGTGCGCGTGTGTAAATGCGAGTATGAGTCGATAAGCGTAGCACTTTTGAATGGCGACTTTATAGCTTGTTTGTAGAGTGCGTTGTATTTTGATTTAGTACTTTTTGTAAATTGCGTTTTTGTAATTAGTTAATTTTGTACAATTAGTTTTTGTTAAGCGCCTAGAGCTCTAATCTGAGGTTAGGCGCTATAGAAGTACTCATTATTAGTATTATTGCACCTTACAATAATTTATAAGCGCAATACAAATGCAACCTGCAATACAAATTATTTAAAAACAATACATTGTAACACATTAACAATACAACAACACAATGTGAAACAATGACTCCTGTACAAATGATCAAAGTGAGGGGGATGGGGGGGGGGGGAGGACGGGGGTTAGGCCATGTTCAAGTTTTTTACTCGTACGATTTCATGGTACCAAGGGTCTATAAATTCAGTTAGTCACCACATCCCTGATAGGCCGCTTCCCAATGCAGGCGCAAAAGGACATCGATCGGGCCGACGTCGGCCCGGTGGCCGTTGCGCACTGGGTTGTTAGTTCCGTGCAGTCTCGCGACACTCGTTCTGTGTTTGTCATCACTTTGACAACGGTACAGCGTTTGGCTTCAAACAACCAACCACATACACACACTGCAAGAATATTAACAGGTATTTCATTTGAGGGTAAGCTGTCAACTAATTTGGTCCACAAGAGGTATAGGTTCCCATGGACCCCTTCAACTGCAGGGGTTCATGCGAATCTATGTCTCTTGCAGATGGAGCGGGATGGAATAAGACCTGCCGTGCACACTTGGTGTGTGGTTAGAACCCGGATCGTGCTATGATGCACTTGTATGATTCAGTTTAGATTTGGTTCCTGTTTCAGCACTAAAATCTCTCGAGGCCACTCAGTCGAACTTACAAGCACTCACGCTTCCTACACACAAATCTCACAACCGGAATGCCGGTCGTTATTCAATCAGGATGTTAACTAACCACGTCAATACCAGGCTACGACAATCACCACTCGGCAAACTTCAAGAGGTATAGACCCACACCAGGCCCCGCGTTTGCGGATATGTACCTCTTGTTAGTAGCATTTATATCTGTGTTCCTCAAGCGAGTAAGTTATTTGGCGATCAAGCTACGATGCTGTCAGGATCTAATTCGTGGTCATTTGCAGCGAAAGGATTAAATGCAAATTAGTGAGGTGGCGTTGCAGTCAGCATGCTATAGGAATAACGAAACACGCGCCATTGCCAAATTCAAACACCACATACATCACAGCGTGGGCAAGCACAGATTATACTGACATACATCGTGCATTCAAGGATACTCGAATTAAATACAACATGCTTTCACTTTAATTAACCCTTCTCTGCCAGGACCTCCCCCCCTCCCTCCCCCCTCCCTCCCCACCACCCCCCCCCCCCAAAAAAAAAAATAATAAATAAATAAATAAAATAAAATAAAAAAATAAAATAAAATGACAAAACTACCGCAAGAGGCACAGATTTTCATGTTCTCCCGCAGTCATTACAATCATAAGGAGCTGTGTCTCGTGTTGGCCACGTTGCATCTATGGTTTTTGGGTGGATTGGGTTAAGATATTTTGAGCTGCAGTGATTTAGTGACATAAGAAATATGACTCATGATCACTGACTGGCAGAGAAGTGGTTAATTAATACCAGCATGCTGCCTGCAGCCAGGTCAGTAACTGGCATCTCACACACAGGCAACGCGAACACAGACGGTACAACACCACACTAAGTGGCATAATCATCAAACCAAACGTGTGCTGGTCTGTGAGTTTGGACCTTAAAGCCTGAAACCGTAAGTTCAAAATCACTGACTTGCACGCATAGAAGAGTAATTGTCGGCAAAGTGATTATAAAATATACAATAATTGCAGTCTTTGTGGCAAGCGTATTTTTTGCTAGAAGCGCGCCTTACGCTTTTCCTGCAAGGTAGCAGTCTGCCATAATTTAAAAGTCAGAATATCAGGTTCATCACCAAATTGATTTAATAAAAGAGACTAGACGCTAACACTCAATATCTCAGGCAGGGGGTAGGGGGTGTTGAGGGGGGGGGGGATGTGGAATATCAATATCGTGTAGAGTGTGTAGATTATTTCTTTGAACCTGTGTAGATGGTCCTTGTCCTCTTTGTGTAAGATACAAAAAGCGTATCAACGTAATGGTAGCCAGTCTCTGTCACATAGTAAAAACCAACAGGACTGTGAAAAGATGGTCGACAGAGTTATCCTAGACAATCTGGATGCGTCCGTAAAAGTAATAAAGACCAGAAACACGCAACAACAAAAACAGTGTGGTCTCTGTGCACAGGTAGCCACTTTATACAGGTTAATAGTACCAACACAATGAGGTCAAAAATAGGTGGCGCTGTGGCACGTTTTCGATCATCCAACACAGGTTTATTTCAGTTAGTAACCCTCTTAATCCTTTCAGTGCCAACGCCCTACAGCATGAGATTGATTGACCATAATAATTCAAGGGTAGTGCCAGATTAGTGTGGCGCCTTCAGGCTAATCTGACACTACCCTTGAATTATCATGGTCTGTCCACCTCAAGCGGTACATAGTCGTTAAGTAACACTCCCAACATTCTGGAAATGCGCCCTTAGCGCTAAAAGGGTTAAATAGGGAAAAATAAATATGTCCCGGGCTTACAAGTAAGCAAAGCAACTCGGGCCCACGATGGCCGCAGTGGGTCTAAAGACGTTTTGCTACTGGGGTAACTTTTGTCCACTACGAGGGTGATTTCAAAGGCAGGGCACAAAGAGGTCTGTACAAATTGTTCTGACTCAAGCTGGGTTGCATCCCAAGACCTTACGGACGAGAGTCGAACAGTCTAACACCTGAGCTAGCCAAATGCCATCTACAGTAGGTGGTCACTCAATGCATCTCCTAGTAGCTGTTAACAATAATGGGACCAAACAAGGGAAGTATCCTTAAACAAGTGGTCGCCTTGGATGGGTGGTCGCCCTATGTATTTGCCTAGGCAGACTGGACTGTAATCGCTTTAGACAGGTTAGACTATGGCCGCTTGAACAGGTTGCACTGTTGCTGCTTGGCTTGACTTCGCGAACGAAGATTTTATAGGAGTTGCCCACGACGTCTGCAGGCTTGTTCGTGGCTACGGAGGCCAATCCGAGACAGGCAGGTTCGACCGCAGTGGCTGCAGGGGAAGGTATGGCCAGGGTTCTGAGCTGCGGCATCTCTGTTTTTTCTCCTGAGCCGCTTGTCCTTAAGGCTAGCTCTGTGAGAGTCCTCAAAGGAGACAGCTGCCTTGTAAATGGTGGAGCGCCAGGTGTCACGGTCCGCAGCAAGCGAAGACCACTGGTGGTGGTCGATTTGGCAGGCACTAAGTGACTTCTTGAGACAGTCTTTGTATCTCTTCTTTGGTGCCCCTCCGTCGGACGCCAAGCTGGACAAGGAGCTTGACAGCAGGCTGGCAAAAGCGAACAGCGCTTTCGGGCGACTTTTCTAGCGGGTGTGGCACAATCAACAGCTGAAAACAGGCACCAAGATCAGCGTGTACAGAGCTGTGGTCCTCACCACCCTGCTGTATGGTTCCGAGTCCTGGGCCCTCTACCGCAGCCAACTACGACTCCTCGAACGCTTCCACCAGCGCTGCCTGCGTACCATCCTGGGCATTCACTGGAGTGACTATGTCACCAACGTCGAGGTCCTTGAACAGGCTGAAACTGTGAGCATCGAGG
Source organism: Semisulcospira habei (assembly GCA_036245525.1). Lineage (NCBI taxonomy): Eukaryota > Metazoa > Mollusca > Gastropoda > Semisulcospiridae > Semisulcospira > Semisulcospira habei. The sequence goes on from BTPG01000001.1 coordinate 271,994,637, forward strand.
CTTTGCTGCTGCGGACACAGCTCCGCTGGGCGGGGCATGTCTCCAGGATGGAGGATCATCGCCTACCAAAGATCACCCTGTTCGGCGAGCTTGCTACTGGACACCGTGACAGAGGGGTTGCACTGTAGCCTGTTAGCATTCCCTGAGAAGGCACAACAACAGTATATACAGCCCAAAGCAGGAAGGCAAAACACAAGGTGAAAATTCTACCTGTTTTGTTAGTTGCACCCGCGGACGAATCACTCGCTGTATAAGTAGGCAGAGTAGATTCGGTTGTATGACTGATGGTGGTGGTGGTGACTGGCAAATGCAACACGTCATAATTATAACAATTGGGCTTTAATGTTTTTTTTTTTAAATCTTACTAAAACGTCTATGACAAATGCAATAATGGCAAAATGCCATCTTCTTGTGCATCCAGCATGGACACATAACACACAACAGCAGGTGTACTGAACATAATTGTTCCACGTGCAAATTAGCTTGGAGCCTTTCTAGGCTAATATGGCACTACCCTTAAACTGTCATATGGTATCCATGTCCTGCAGCCGGTACGCGTTGGTTAAGAGACATCTCCCAATACTTGTAACTTCACAGGCCCTTTAACCCCTACCCTGCCAACGGACGTACATTTTGTTTCTGAAATCTGTGTTCACTGAACGACCAAAAGCCACAGACTGGCAAAGAGCGAAAAATCTCTCTTTGGCCTCAGCAAGAGGCGTAGATCCTCATGAGCCCCCGCAGTTGATTGGGGGGGGGGGGGTAGGGGTGTGTCGGATGGTGGGTTGGAGGGAGGGATATTGAGTCAGTGAACTAGAGACAAGAGAGAAAGAAAGAATGAGAGAATTGAAGAATCATTAACACAATGGCTGAGTTAACCCTTTAATTATAAGTTTTTGAACCCTCTTTACCCATGTTCCCCACACAGAGTAAATACCGTTGGAAGTTATCCCCTAAATCATTGCTTTTTTAAACAGTCACAATTTTATGTACCTCCACATATTAATAATTAAGGGGTTAACTCAATCATAGTGTTAATGATTCTTCAATTCCCTCATTCTTTCTTTCTCTTAGAAAATCCTGAAGCTTTTCCATTGTCTTAAGATGACCCCATTAATTAACTAATTACGGTCACTAACGTCCACACTGCCGTTTCTCTCAAATCAAACCAAAATCCTGATAGTGCACTCTGTAATAGACTAATGACTTTTACGCACACCCCTGTCAGAGTCGATTTCCGAGGAACACGATTTTCTCTACCAGTTAGCTTACCCTTTTACTGTGTACACAGTAGTCGTTTATGCATACAATTCAGTACACTGTCCCCATTTCTTTTCATGCTACGCTTGACAGGTTCAATGCAGGTAGGGGACAGCCTTGCGTGAGGCTTTTCCCCAGCATAATGGCTTGTTATGACAAAAGCTATTTTATTGACTGTGTCACTGATGTAAAACGACACAGATAACACTTTTTATCACAGGACTTTTAAATCTGGTCTACCACTGTTCATTGAGGTCTAGATTCATAGATTTACATGAGCTCCGTTTCACAAAATTTTCGATTGGAAACTAACAGACGCATAACCCTCACTGTGTACACACAGTACTTGTATATGTATAATTTCTGTTTATAACATATCTTTAGAATTCTATGCAGTCAGATTTCAATTGACTTGACTACAAAAATCTAAGTGCATTCTGTACACGACGCTTTGAATCAACCCATACGTGGACAAAAGCCTCTGCGTTTCGATGTACGCACACACAGTCTGTTGCTACTGGCTTTATCTGCGCATGAAAAGAACACACTTAGAAAAGCAATTAGTACCTGCTTACATAGATCAATTTAACACAACCAGCACCCTGGTCAGGTCGGGACCAAGTGGAACTTTTAAACACACACACACACACACACACACACACACACAATCTTACCCAACATGACACCCAACGCCAAACGTACAAGGTCTTTAAGTACGGCCTCACATCAATGCAATATCATTGTAAGATATTCCTTTCTGATGCGTGCAATTTGTAAGCACACCTGTGAGTCGATCTGGTGTACATGTTTAGACTGGTGGGTGTCTGTGAAAGGCAGATTAAAATCATATGCTTTATACAGACACCCGACTGAGTACATAAACAACAGATCCTCAAGAGCCCCGAGCCCGGGCTTGACTCCCGTTTACAACGTTTTATTCAGCTCTACTTTCTGGTCTCTCTTTTGAGTATGTTGACTAGACTTTACTACGATCATTTACAACTTGCCATGGTATAACCTAACGTAGCATTCCTCGGAACTCCCTATTATGTGTGTCACGTTAACGTTATATATGTCGCACTTTCCTCTTTTTGATGACACTCTAGACTAGTTGACGAGACTTGTTTACCCACCTTGAGGCAAAAGAGTTTGCGGGTAGTTGAGTTGTGAAAAAATCTTTGCCTTGTTCCACACTGCAAATTATTGACTTTGTCTAGTGCTTTCGCAAATATAACCCAGTGCCCAGCAACCTCTCAGCTAGTCAGAGTGGTGGGGTTGTTTTTTTAAATCTGTGGTTATGTCATTTATAGTCTAAGGGAGACAACTTCTGTATAGTGTTTTTTTTTTCTCCAGTGATTATGTAGATATAAGTGATTATGTCCCATGAGCAGAGAGATAATATAGTACAGGGCAAGTCTTGTCTGGGGTAAACTCAAAAACTATTGACTACATTTGCTGGAGTGGTGCAAACGTAAAAAGTTACTGTTCAGTGTAAATTCCTAGAAAACATGATTTTGCATGATAACAATTTATTCTTTTGTTTGTCTAATAAATATGACAGACGGACAAATCATACAAGTGCTTGATATCTCACACTGCTTCAAAGATGTTATGCACTTTACTGACCTAATAACATCACCCAAACAGACTAACATAAGCCTTTCAGCACCATCAGAAATATATGCTACATATAGTGTGACTTTGGATTATGTCGATGAGCTTCCAGATGTGGAGCGCATGACAGTTGATTTAAAGACACCTACTTTTAAAGTTGATGATACCAACTATGGTTGGTTAGGGGAAGTTTGTTATAGCATATTTAAACAACTACGCAAACTAAATGTTTATATTGACAGTGTTACAGTTAATAAAGCGGTATTACACAAGGTGAGCCAGCGGTAATATTTTTTCATTTATTATTTTGTCGGACAAATAAAAATGACGGACAATGTTCAAAACCCTGGCTCATCAGGCTCATCAGGTTTAAAAAACGTGTTTCACACAACAAACTTGCCTATATCTAATACTAACAATGTTTATGAATCAATAGAAAGATCTTTTTCTGTCATACAAGATAATCTTCTCACAGGCAGTGTGAAGATTCAGATTGTTGCAAAAATAGAATTTACTAGAGTAGACGGTGAAGTGATTGTATCGTACATATCAACAACACACAGTTAACACAAGAAGAGAACTAGAGAACGTGTTTAGAGATAGACTATTACCTGACTTCCTCCAAGCAATTGACAGTGCAAGAATGAAGGGGTCTGGTTGGCCCGAAGGACATGTACATGAACTACAATTAAAGCAGTCAAGATATCATCCTATACTAGGTAAATCGTGGTTGCCACTGCCAACAGAGGTTGCAAACAAAAAGGCTGTTGTTAATATTCAGAACAATGACAACTATTGTTTCATGTGGTGTGTGCTTGCTAAACTACACTTTATAAAATCAAAACCTGAACGTGTATCTAACTACATCAAACTTCAGTGGCATTGAGTTCCCTGTTGAAATAGAGGACATAGACTTGTTTGAAACACTAAATCCTGGTATATCTGTAAATGTGTATGTGTGGGATAATGAATCTGAGAACAAGTTACAACCAATTAGAATGTCCCCAATTGCCCCAACCTATGGGCAGTCAGAAGATAGACATGTTGATATGTTGCTAATAGGCCCTGCCAGTGATAACAATAACTTCCACTACACAATTATCAGAAATATGTCACGTCTAATTCATGGGCATACAACAAAACACAATGGCAAACAAGAAGTTTGTAAAAGATGTTTACAAAGATTCTCCTCTATTAAAATAGCACATAATCACATCCTACATTGTAGATCAGCTGATGACATACAAACTGTACTTAAGTATCCAGATCATGGTAGTCAAGTATATTTTAAGAACTATGGGAATCAACAAAAGCTGCCGTTTGTAGTGTATGCTGATTTTGAATCATTAGTAGTACCGTATGAAGGTCCTGTTCTAGAGTCATTACCAAAGACTATAAAACTAAGTGACCAAGTGGTGTGTTCTTTTGGATACATTATTGTTAGGTCAGACGGTCTTCATTCAGAACCTGTTATCTACAGAGGTGAAAATGCAGCATGTCTGTTTTTAACAGAAATGAGACATCTGTATAGTCAGGTAGTACAGTATCTCACAACATGTCAGATGCCTTTGGTGATGACAGAAGAAGACAAACTGAAATTTGATACAGCTGAGATGTGTTGGGTTTGTGAGCAACACCTCCAGGGTGATAAAGTTCGTGACCGTGATCACATAACTGGGCGTTACAGAGGTGCTGCACATAACAATTGTAACTTGTTATTAAAAACAGATCATAAGACATATAAGTTACCAATCTTTTTTCACAATCTCAAAGGGTATGATTCACACATTATCATGCAGGCTGTAGATGAGTCTTACAAAAAAAAATTAGTTGTATTGCCCAGACAACTGAAAAATACTTGACTTTTAGATTGGACAACAAATTAGCATTTTATGACTCCATGCAACATTTATCTTTAGGGTTGGCTAGTCTCGCAGAAGGACTGACTGAGTATCCAATAACAAGTAAATATTTTGAACCAGACTTGATTAAAAAAGGTGTTTATCCGTACGAGTACATTGATCACTGGGTTGTGTTTGAGGAAACAAGACTGCCACCAAAAGAGAAATTTTACTCCACCATCATCATCATCATCATCAGTCCCTTGCCCGAACTGGGCGTTGGGGGGACTGAAAGGCAGCAGCAACAGACAGTGCTCTCCACTGAGTTCTATTTTGGGCGGTGGCAAGCAAGTCTGGCATCTCGAGTTCGGTCCATTCTTTTATGTTTCCGACCCAACTCTTTCTGTGACGACCTCGCCGACGACTTCCTTCGAGAGTGCCTTGGAGGATAGTCTTGGACAAGGTGTTGTGTCGGGTCACGTGGCCAAACCAAGCAAGCTTGCGCCGTTTCACGGTTGCCAGAAGGGGTTCATGTGGGCCCACCAGGGAAGTGACGATGCTCCGTACATATTCGTTGGTCTTGTGCTCGCGGTACGAGATGCGGAGCAACTTCCTCAGGCACTTGTTCTCAAAGGCAAAGGCCTGGATTTTCTTTTCTGAGTCTGCAAGCAGTGTCCAAGTCTCGCAGCCGTAGAGTAGAATAGACACTACGAGGGACTTGTAAAGCCTGTACTTGATGGTGAAGCTGATGGAGTTACTTCGCCATATCCTGTCCAGCCTGGCCATTGCGGATGTTGCTGTACCTATCCTGATACGGATCTCTGCTATGCAACTACCGTCTTTGGACAGGGTGGCTCCCAAGTACTTGAAGCTATTGACCTCTTCTAGCTTCTGGCCGTTCATGTGAATGTTGCTGCTGCTGTCGCTTGTGGTGTTGATCATCACTTTGCTTTTATCCGTACTGATCTCCATGCCATAAGACCCTGCGCTACTTGAAAGTTTGTCTGTCAGGTTTTACTCCACACTAACTGGTAAAGGTATTTCTGACTCTGAATATCAACATGCACTTGATGCGTGGGGGAAGTTAGGATGTCAAACAATTGGTAACTATCATGACCAGTACTTGAAAGCAGACGTTTGTTTGCTAGCAGATGTATTTGAAAGTTACCGTGAAAAGGGTTTGTTGCACTACAAGCTGGACCCTGCTTGTTACATAACTAGTCCTGGCATGACATGGGATGTATTTTTGAAATCCAGTAAGATATCTATAGACCTGTTGTCTGATCGTACGATGGGTGAAATGGTGGAAAGTGGGTTGAGGGGTGGGATAAGTATTGCAGCGAACAATTATGCCAAGGCCAACAACAAATATCTGGACGGACATGGTGACCTTGGGTTTGACCCCTCGAGGTCAAGGTCATTCATTACCTATGTAGACGCTAACAATTTGTATGGCTGGGCGATGTGTGAATTATTGCCCTTGAAAAACTTTTGTGTGCATGATTTGTCACAGTATGACGTAACAGAGTCAGGGTTAACAAACAATATTATGAATCTTGACCGAAACGACGCGAAGGGTTGGATCTTTGAAGTAGACCTGGAGTACCCACATCATCTACATGATTACCATAATGATTATCCATTGGCTGTTGAGAAAATGAGTATGACGGGGAAAAAAGAAGACACTATACTTGTGCCGAATTTGAATAACAAATTCAATTACGTTTGTCACTACCGCTTGTTGCAGTTTTACATCAGACATGGGTTAGTACTAAAGAAAGTACACAGAGGCATTGCATTCAATTTGATCAGAGTGCTTTTATGAAAGATTACATAATGAAGAACACAACATTGCGTGCAAGGGACGGCAACACTGCATTTGACAAAGACTTCTTTAAGCTTATGAACAATGCCAGTTTTGGCAAGACTATGGAAAATCCTCATCACCGCAAACATGTGAGACTGGTCACAACTGAATTGGGTGCAATTAAACTTACAGGTAAGCCACAGTACACGGGGTACAAAGAGTTTCATTCATCATTGTATGCAGTGTCACTCAAAAAAAAGATTGTTAAACTGGACAAGCCAGTTTTCATTGGTATGGCAATTCTTGAGTTATCAAAATTACTAACGCTTGAATTTTATTATGATTACTTCAAACCAAAGTATCCTGAGTGTCGATTGTTATACACTGACACTGACTCTATGATCATTGATGTGTGTACGGAAGACTTTTATGAAGACATGAAAACAGAGTTACACATGTATGACACATCTGACTACCCTAAAGACCATCCACTGTTTAGCACACAAAACAAGAATGTGCCTGGTAAGTTTAAGGATGAACTAAATGGTGTGCCAAATGTTTAGTTGAGTATGTTGGTCTGAGGTCAAAAATGTATTCTATACTGCATCAGAAAGGTAGTCAGTCGAAAACCAAAGGAATTAAAAAAACAGCAATAAAAAATAAAGACATTCGTCATGAACATTACAAGCAAGTGTTAGATGGTGCATTAATGCCTGATTATCCAAACAAGTCACTGAGATCAAATAAACATAATCTTGAAATGATTCAAACACACAAAAAGTCACTTGCAGTTGGGGACACGAAACGAGTGTTTCACACTAAGGAAAAAGCTTATGCACCTGGTCATTACAGGCTCAAGTTATCTGAAGACATAGCTGATGAACTGGTTGAAGAATTAATTAATGAGTTAGTTACTGAAATGAGTAACGGTGTCTGGGGAAATAATCTGTAATTCTTCTCTGACAAATGCCCTCTGGGGTGCAGGGTCATACAGATAATATATTGTTGCGTCAGCACCAGGAATTATTTTTTTATATTGTGTACAGACGTTGACCAGATGGGGTCTGTTGCCCTGCGTCTGTCGTTGTTCTCAGCCTCACCTGGTTGATATAAATATCTCAACTGTTTAGTAAATAAACTTGTGTCTGGTGCTGGGGTTGGGGTTGGTCCTGTTTTTGGCTCTGTAATTGATTTCAATTTAATAGCGTCAACAGGCTTAGGATGACCTTCATTATTCATTGCTTTTATCACATGTGGTAATCTTTGTACCCATTCAGTGTTATGTGTGTCATGCATGAGTTCCTTAGAATACTGGTAACTGAAAAGTCTTTCTGATAACTGTTTGTTAAAGTTCTCTACAATTGCCTGTGATCTGTGTACGCCTGGAATGCCTCGTCTGACTAGTACGCCATGCTTCGCAAATAACTGATTAACAGCACCTTTGAATTCAGATCCATCATCAACCTGCACTAGTCTGGGGTATCTTAAAGGGCCTCGACTATATATTTTTGATAATGCTGTAGCAACAGTGGTAGCTGTTTTGTCAGATATGGGTTTAGCGTCTTTATATCTTGAAGCAATGTCTACAACAGTCAAAGCGTATTTGTATCGTTTCTTTTTTATTGTATCATGTGGTAGGAACAGGAGGTCCATTTGATGTGTGTCATTGGGGGTAGTGTTTTCAAAATGAGGTCTAGATATCTTTCTTGGAGCAGGGAGGTATATCTGCCAAATTGCCTGTCTCTGTAACCATTGTTTGACTTGATTGAGTGTTATATCTCCGCCCACAGCGGCATGTAATTTCTGAATAGCTGTTGCTCCTTTCCAGTACCCTGATGGGGAGTAATATATTTTTGATAGTTTATTTTCGGCTGTCATTTCTTCTAGCAATATAAAGTCCAGTCAAATAAACAAATGACATTCCCACTAGAACAAAGATTATCTCCCCGTTTCTTTGTTGTGTACTCGGTTTGTAATAGTCACTTAGTTTCAGTTTTGGGATAGACATGTCTTCACCCGTGACAAGAAAATATTCCCTGATTGCTTCGTCTGTATTTGAAAACGTATGCTGTGCGTGACCTTCAAGTCTGAGTATTTCATTGATGAAATCAAGTTTCTCAATTCTATTCTTTTCATATTCTTGTTGAGCTTGAGCGAGCTTCTCTGATGCCTCATTGTGACGTTTCATTTCTTCTGCAGATTCCTCTCTGCCTACTTTTGAAAAGAGATAGTTTGAGCCACTAAATGCTAGGGCGTTGACCATCGCGCCGCCAATTATTACTGCCAAAGTCGCCATAGTTTTTATTTACATAGAAACATTTTCGGGAATAATTCCCGGCTTGACAAGAAAGTCTTTTGTCGCAATCGACGCTGTTACAACTACTATTAGCTTAGCGCTGTCTTCAAAGTCTAATCTACTCAAGTCTGCTGATTTTATTTTGAGTAGACTTTTTCCTAGCATAGAATAAGCTACTGCTAATTCACTGATTATGGCAGAGTGATAGACAAGGTTCATTATGTTCTTTGTGTCGCTCATTTACTAATACAAGAAAAATTAAAATAATACTTTTATTTACTGCATATAAAATGGGTCAACGGCTTTGGGTGTTACTGGTAATGTGGCGACTTCTGGTTTTGTTTTTGGAGTGTCTGATGTTTTGGTCACTGTACGAGTCTGTGGTTTGTATTTTTTGTATAATTGATAACCTATGTAACCAAATCCGACAACAAATCCGGCAATTATATATTTTGTTGTTTGAGGGTCAGGGCCAAGGTCAGGGTCGGGGTTAGACTGGGTTGTTTGTCTCTCACTTTGATGAGGGAGTGACGGTATTGACACAGGTCCTGACGGTCCTGTTGGTCCTGACGGTCCTGACGGTCCTGATGGTGGATCAGTTACATGAGTCTTTTCTGTTTGTGTTTGAAGCTGTAATTTTTTTCTGCCTGTTCCATTCGGCTAATCTTTTTCCTGCATCAACCCTGCCTGGACTTTTAGCCTTAGTCACAGTTTGAACCTGTGTCAAAACAGGGTCGGGGTTTGGTTGTGGAGTCGTCTGGGTTTCGTCCATTTTCCTCTGCAGTAAAATTTATTTTTGAAAAATCAATATGACTTCCGTTAACTAGTAATGTTACCACACGTGCAAGGTAATTTCCAAACTTGTAAAACATGAGGTATGCTAATTTACCAATTGAACTTGAAACAATAGGATTGCTTTCAAGGTCGTGTGAAAGACTGTCACAATCCACAGGTAGAAAGTGACTCACTGCTTTTGTGTATAGGCATACTAGAGATCGACTTAAATCACGTATCATTAGTGAAGCGATGTGGTTTTCATATTTTGAATGAAGCTTGATTAGCTCGTCAGCCGTAAGAGATTCAATATCCTCTGTCATTTATTGTTTACCGAGATAAGTCTTTGACTTGCCTGAGACAATCACAGACAAAAGACGCTGTTTTTTCGAGTCTAAGTCTTTGTTCTCTACAGCATTGATATCATTCAATAGAAGGATTTCATCAGGGTTCATTTATATTGTTATTTTAAAAAAACAAAACAAAAAACAAAAATTAATTTACTAACCCATACCCTGTGGGCTGATCTGTCTTTAAAATAAGCTTTAGATGCTTAGTTGATTTCAGTTTATTTTTTACATCATCACGTTCATGCTTATTTGGTATGACATCATTTTCTCTGAGACAGTCCTCAAAGCTGTCACGATCCTTACAGTAAAACAAACAGATAAACTTTAACTGTTCTCAAAAATCTTTCAGTACAGCATTATATTTCTGAGTGAGAATCCATACACTGACGTTTGCATGTCTGCCACTGAAAGCAAGCTCTGCCAGAGTGTTTCTCTTCTTGACAATGTCTTTCTCTGCAGAACAGTCATCAACAATAAACAATGTTGACTGTCCTTCAAATTGCTTGTAAAAATATTGTAGGTAGTCATTCTGTTTCTTTTCAGGGTCAACTAAGTATATGTTGTTGTCAGTCCAAATGAATAAACGGTTGTGATAAGCTTTGTTGTGTTTGATTGTAGGACAAAATATTACAATGTTTTCAAAGTGGTGTATGTATCTTGTTTGTAAAAGGTTAAGAACAAATTCAGTTTTCCCACACCCTGTGGCACCACAAAACAATCCACAGTGTGGGTCAAGGGTCATGAAGCTACGGTTCATTTTAATACACAATATAATTTTAATATATGTGTCCACTCAGTCTACTGTCTTGTATATTGAGTTGTGCGTCATATATCAGGTACAAATATATATTTATTGCTTCGGCTTTTTCAACCTTCTTTTGTATCTGAATTGTTATTCCATCACTGCCATTCTCAACAGTTCGACCTGACACATGAAGGTAGTCATCGTCCGTACTACGAAGGTCTAGCCAAAGAGCATATTTGTTTGTAAGGTATTGAACAATCCTTACGTCATACAGATGTAGATCTTTGCACGCAATGTTTGCAGGTTTATCTCTAATCCTTCCACCCGCAAAAAAACTTTGTGATCTCATCGTAGTGTTGATAAGGTAACATACCAGATGCGTACACTTGATTAGGACGGCCTTCAATTGTGCAGGACAAGTGTGTAATCTTAGGATTGTAGAATGTTTCTGAATCCCTTTTGTATGGACTCACCGGTTCAATAAACAACATAAGAATACCTTTCAGTGACCTGGCAGGCATGTTTAAGTTTATATTCCACATTGGGTCGCTCTTGTCTTTGGGTATTAAACTATGTCTAATCACACGGTCATAATAAATTGGAAGTCTTGACTGGTATTGATTTTGAATGAGTCTGGCTAGTTCAGTATGTGTGACAATTTCATATTCCAAAGAAATGTTAGAGATCTTATATGTTGCATCTGTGGCAGATGATTTTATAACTTTGGAGTAGTCATTGAAAGTTAGTTCAAAGCTCAGACGGTCATTCAGTGCCCCTTGATAATAAGGCAAGTGTGATGTTAGGATTTCAAACTCAAGTGGAATGTAAAATCTGGTTCCGTATATTTCTGCTAATATAACGTCCTGGGCTGCTGACGTTGATTTATCTCCAGCATTGATTCGAAGTTTACCAACATTATCAGATTGTATGCCTTGATAAATACGGTCTTCTCGTTCTTCTCTTGTGAGCCAAAGGTCTTTGTAACAGTAGAACACATCTGAGTCGTCAAGACTAAACACTTCCTGTCCTTCAAGTTTTACTTTAATAGTTCTAACAATTGCTCTGCCAAGATTGTCAACCAGTGTTCTGTTTACATCTGCATCTGATGAAAGTTCAATATTAAATGCTAGGCGTGCAGTGCCAGGAACGATAACGTCACTGGGACCTAGGTTTGGAAACTTGACTGTAAGTGTTTGATTCTGGTCTATGGTACTTGGATTGTTTGTGATGACGATTGATTGTCTTATGCCCTTAACACCCAGAGGCTCACGTAGTTTTCTGTATGGGTGTAACTTTGATCCGTAAGACTGTGTCATTTTTATTATGCACAATAAAAAATAATAAATTAATAAAACAATGGCCGCGGGAGGATTTAATCATGAAGATTTTGAAATGGATGACACGTATGATTTTGGTAATTCAACAGATATGATAGATATGGCAGATATGACTGGTACAAGAAATATTTACAGTTTACGTCACAAACTCTTAGAAACCGAAGTGAACTCATTTTATGATCATGTTGGTGGCCGCCCAGACAACGTAGATCCTAATCAGTTTGAACTTGATGGCAAGGGTCATTTATATTTAAATACTGTTGACAAAGGAAAAGTACTATTGACTAACAAAAAAGACCCTAGTAGGTTTAGGGCTTTAAGTACAATAAAAAATGAAGGTGGTGTTGGTGCCTTGTGTCAACTTGGCATTGGTGGGTCTCCTGTTCCCCCAAGACTGGTTAGTGTTCTTCACGACACGCAAACAAAGTTGCCAACAGGGCAACAAATTGAAATGGCACCAGTAACAAGCCTACCAGAAATAGCAAACACAATGATACAAGAAACCTCATTTACTGAAGGTCAAATAAATGACGCTATAAAAACAATAGAAGACCCACCTTTGAGAATGCGGGAGATTATTGGCTTGGATAAATCATTGCAGACAATAAGAGGTGAGATGGTAAACAATGTTGCCAAACTAGGTGAGCTTGATAAACACATAGAACGTGAAAAAGAGAAACTGGCTACAGCAGACAATGGGAATCTTGACACAGAAATGAAAGAAAGAATCCAACACAGATTAAATGATTTGCAGATAGAAAGATCAGGATGGTTAGAAACAATTAGTATTGGAAGACAAAAACTAAAATCACAGGTCAACAGAATTAGAGAAACTATTCAGAAAATACTTCACGAAGACACTACTCTGGCTGAGAGACTAAAAACACTTTTCAGAGAACAGGGCATTACAATTGCTAGTTTAATTACTGCTCTTGGGTTTATTATTAGTACTGTTGTGTTAGCTGTCTCCGGTGCTGGTGGACCCGGTGGTTCTCCATCTCCAGCACCACCAACCCCGGGCCCCCCGGCTCCAACAGACCCAAAAGATTTACAGTCGTGGGTAAAAAACCAGTTGTCTCACATATCAGACTTGCTTAAAAAATTGGCTCTGAAAGCAATAGATGATTTGCCTGGCATAATAGGCACAGTTGTCAGTTGGCTGATTAGTACAGCGGCAAAGGCAGTAGGGTTTATGGCAGAGCATGTGTGGGTCTTTCTGGTTACAGTAGGAGGGTTGAAGGTGGGTTATTTAATGAAACAGATAAAGAAGTAATAACCCTAATCCTGTTAGACCTATTACCAATGCAGTTCTTTCTGACTCATGTGTGTTAGGGGTTGACTGTACTGGTTGTATGAGTGCCGGTGTTGGGGCCGGGGCCAGGGCCAGGAGTGTTACCATCTGTAATGATTTTAATGACTGTACGTGTGTGGTTGTGGCCCCCAAGTTTACAGATTGATTGAGTCCTAATTTTTGACCAACACCTGCAACAATGATTTCATTATTATAATTTGTTATTGTACCCATTTGGAGTTGAAGATCAGATGGTAACATGTATAACTCGATGCCAACTACAAAGTCAACTTTTGATATGGCATATCTGAGAACGTCTTGGTAGCGCTGAATGCTAGATGGGAGATCGACTGTTGAATTAATTGAATCTTCCAGGTTTGCAAGAAACTGTTTTTGTGCTTCGAACTTTCCACTTCCATTCAAAATATTCGATTTTGTTAGTGATTGTGCTCCTAGTATACACCAGACATAATATGTTCTGATAGACTCATTGACGCGCTCGACTCCTGCTTGAGTAAACCCGTCAGTTTTATCTAAAATAAATATGGTCCATGCGTTAGACTGTTTCTGCTATATTGATCCTAACCAGACTTGTGATTTAGATGAGAATGAAGTGTAACCAGGGTAATAATCTTGAGGGTATTGTCTGTGACTCATAGCATAACACAGTGTACCCATACCATTGTGATCATCAAGTTTTTGTGTGAAGTCATACTTTGTACTGATGTTAAACTCATTACAGATGCGTTCAAATGCTTTCATATCCATGGGGTTGTTAAACCTGTTGAAACTGGATTCAGTTGGTAGTGGTGTATGCAGTTCTGACAGTATACGTCTAAGCTGGTAATAAACATAGAAATGATAAACAGACTTAATGAGTTTGTTTGAGTGATTCAAATGGTCTGTAAAAGAAACCCCACAGCCTGTAGTTGAACATAGTATTGCAAAGTTGAGTTGGTTTTGAAACATCTGTAGTGGACTTGAGGACCACTTTCTTGCAGTTGAGTCATCTGTTATTGGAGGGTTTAGGTAATGATCAAACGGATTTGGTACTTTGACTTGAAATAGACCTTGTTCACTTACAGCTATGTCGAGCTGGTTTAGTTGAATTATTTTCTGTTCATATGTTGGTGCGACATTATATTTGGCATTCACGTTAAATTGAAATGTGTTTGTTGTGGTAATGGTTGGTGATTTACATTCCATCCTTTTTTATATGAGATAATAAAAATGTTTATCACATTAACAAATCTTGACACAAGCAAACCAGTGTGGTTAACTAATAGGATTGATAATCGTGATGGTAGCAAGGCTGTAGCTATCCATGAAATGTTCTACACAGTAAAGTGGTTTAATGTTACAAATGATACAGATTATTATATAGATGGATCTTTTATTGCTAGTTTAAATAGAGTTAATGTTTTACAAGCTGGGTATTATGACTTTTGTACTTTAGCTGAATGGCTACAAAATGAATTTAAAATTAAAGCAACTTTAAATCCGGCTAACTTACTTGTTACATTAGATTTTCCAAAAGATACTGAGTATTCATTATCATTAAGTCTTATAAAATTACTTGGGTTTATGGGTAATGTAACTTCTTTTACATATGAAGATTGGACAAAATGGTTAAGTCCATACAGGCAACTACTACTAAAACCAAAAAAAGAAAAAATAATTGGAAGATATCCTGTTCATTTGTCAGTACACACAGTGCTAAATGTTTATTTAAAAGAACTAAACACAACTGAAAATGTTCACAATGGAAAGCCTTCAACTTTGTTGAGATGCTTACCGACTGGAACTGCTCTGTATTGTGAAAGTGTGGTTGCTAGATTTCCTAATTTACAGTTCAAGAAATTAGGTTCTAGTTTCTTTGAGTCACTGTGTATATCTGTAACTAATCAGGATAACAAACCAGTTGTTATGCATGATTTTAGTGTAGTGTTAGAAGTTAAATAATTTTATTTTTGTTTATAAAGAATGAGTGGTGGTCCAAAGCGAACAATCATACCAACTGTGTGTCCGGTAACAGAGTTAAAAGATTTGGCTGATGTACAGGATTTTGAGAAGGAGGGAGAAGTAGGGGAGGTGTATGGTTTTGAACTTGATTCCACTGGCATGTACAAGAGGAAAGTAATTGTTGACATGAAAGACGGTGAAAAACAGATTCCTAAACTTGGTCAGCTACGTGATGTTACTGTACCTACTCCGCCTGTAAATAATGCGCCCTACAACTTAATACATGTGGGAAATAAGTGGGTTGTTTCACCTGTACCGGCACCAGCACTCGTAATTGACTGGGACATAAAGTTGGAATTTATTAGTCCTTATGTATACACTGATGATGAAGGCGCCTTAGTGTTTAGGAAAGTTGTTAATTCTGGGCTGCTGATTGTAAGCCTTGTTCCAAGCTTTGCCCCAGACAACAATAGCAGAGATAAACTGAAAGTTGAAAATTATGAGAGACGGCGGTATCTTCTTACAACTAGAAAGGGTAGATCAGATACTTCTGTTGTGTTTACGCCAGCAGGCTTTGTCGTGGCTAGAGAAGCGACAATAGTATTTGAAATTATCATGAAATCTGTAACTTCTGCAAAAGAGGCAAATATTGCACAGGAAATAAAACTTACATGGGATGAAACAGTATCAGAATCATCAAAGGTCTTTATTGCTATTACAAAAAAAAATGTTGATGTTATTAATGTTTCGAGCAGTATTCCCGCTGTCAAGGTGTTGGACGACAAAACAAATTTTGTTCGTCTAAGTTACATAAACCTTGAACACATTGATCTTGTTGCATTTTATTATGATAGCAAATTGTATTCTTTTGAAGAGTTGCAAAATGTAATTGATGATTAAATAAAAAAAATATTTGTCAATAAAAAAAATATGGTAAAATTTTATTCAATACTACCGACGCTTGAGCCGACTGAATCAATTGCGACGACTAAAACAACACTTGCGCCTGATCCGCATGTGACAGCTGTGCCAATTGCATCAGATAAAACATTACAGGCAGACGCATTTCGTTTAATGAATATTACAGAAGCAATTAAATATTTGGAAAGTGAAGAGGCGAGGTACTCCAGATGTAAGAGACGGTATCAGACCATTTTTAATTCTGTTCAAAACACTTCTATGGCTATTGGTGCCGTTTCAGCTGGATGTTCTGTAGGAGGTATTGTTCTGTTTGCCACGGGAATTGGAAGTTTGGCTGGAATAGCAGTTGAGGGTGTTAGCGTTGCTACATGCCTGGCTTGCTTTGTTTTGGAGGCCTTGAACAAGAGGTTTCCCACGAAATTACAGAAACATGAAGCATTGAGTACGCTTGCTGGTGCAAAGCTGAGCAGTATGAAACTTATTATCAGTAAGGCATTGAATGATAATTTTATTGATGACGAAGAATTTAAGCGAGTCCAGGATGAT
Organism: Semisulcospira habei; assembly: GCA_036245525.1. Taxonomy (NCBI): domain Eukaryota; kingdom Metazoa; phylum Mollusca; class Gastropoda; family Semisulcospiridae; genus Semisulcospira; species Semisulcospira habei. The sequence goes on from BTPG01000001.1 coordinate 272,011,381, forward strand.
TTAAATAATTACAAAAAACAGAAATCTGAAATACAAAATAAAATGCGTAGTCCATCTCCTGTGAATGTTGAAGAGCTAAAAGCCAGTTTTTTAGAGATGGGAAAACAGATGGGTGTTCAGGAAACCACAGAAAATCTACACAATCTTTTAAACAAATAAAAATCAGATTTGGTAATCAATCAATATTTTTGTCATATGCTTCGCAGAGAGATGACACATCATTTACTCCACTTGTGCCTGATTGTTTAGCCCCATCAGCACCACCATCAGAGTACTACTGAGAAAAAAAAGTTTTTTTTATTGTCCTTGTATCTTGACAAATCTGTCTCAGTATCTTGGGATTTGAGTCAAGTTGTTGTACGAACTTAGGGTAAGTACTTGTAAGAACTTAGGGTAAGTAATTAATAAGTTCTTATGGCAACACACTTAAAGGTTACCTCTGCAGGTTCCTAAAAGTTAGTTGCAACTTGTTAATAAGTATTAAGTTTCACTTGGCATCACTTGATCAGGTAAATGATTAGGTATTGACAGAGACAATAGTTATAGAGAGAGACAATAGGAGACCCGTAAGATAATTAGATCAATAAAGCCACATCAGTCATGCTCGTCAGTTTTTTAAAATCAAAGGGTTGATTGGGTAATAACGGGGGCGTAATGGGGTCAAAAATTTTATTATTAAAAATGACGTAATTTAATGACATGTGGCTTTATTGAATTCATTGTCTTACGGGTCTCCCATTGTCTCTCTCTACAAGTCCTACGTTTATATCACTAACTGAGTGTGTTACATCTGTGTTGTTGTTTTTCCCCCCATTATTATTTATTCGTAAAACGATGCGGCATGAGTAGAGTATAGACAGACAGACTGTAACAACACCAATCGTATATAATCAACACGTATAGACAAACAGACTGTGACAATACCAAGCGTATAAAATCCACACGAAACAGACTGAACAATTAGATTAGCGTACATCGCTATGCACTTCTGTCATTCTTTAACCCCTTCCCTGCCGCGACACCTTGACACCACCCAACTGCAATAAGCATAAATCCTCATGACCCCCGCATTCGCGGGGGCTCATGAGGATATATGTCTCTTGTCAGTCTCGTTTATGTCTATCTTCCTCCAGCGGATGCGGTTTCTGCCAATCAGTGTGGGATGGTGTGAGATATAGATTTAGTCCGCTGGCAGCGATGGGGTTATTTGATTTATTTAAGCTACAACGCCTGTTGAAGTAGTGTAATTATTGTGTGTAGATGGTGGTGATGTTGATTTATTTAGACTATAGCGCCTTTTGAAGTAGTGTCATTATTGTGTGTGGATGGTGGTGATGTTGATTTATTTAGACTATAGCGCCTTTTGAAGTAGTGTCATTATTGTGTGTGGATGGTGGTGATGTTGATTTATTTAGACTATAGCGCCTTTTGAAGTAGTGTCATTATTGTGTGTGGATGGTGGTGATGTTGATTTATTTAGGCTGTAACGCCTGTTGAAGTAGTGTCATTATTGCGTTTGGATGGGGGTGATGTTGATGTATGTGGGCTCTAACGCCTGTTGAAGTAGTGTCATTATTGTGTGTAGATGGTTGTGATGTTGCTTGTTTTAGGCTATAACGCCTGTTGTAGTAGTGTCATTATTGCGTTTGGATGGGGGTGATGTTGATGTATGTGGGCTCTAACGCCTGTTGAAGTAGTGTCATTATTGTGTGTAGATGGTTGTGATGTTGCTTGTTTTAGGCTATAACGCCTGTTAAAGTAGTGTCATTATTGTGTGTGGATGGCTGTGATGTTGATTTATTTAGGCTATAACGCCTGATGAAGTAGTGTCATTATTGTGTGTGGATGGTGGTGATGTTGATTTATTTAGGCTATAACGCCTGTTGAAGTAGTGTCATTATTGTGTGTGGATGGTTGTGATGTTGATTTATTTAGGCTATAACGCCTGTTGAAGTAGTGTCATTATTGTGTGTGGATGGTTGTGATGTTGATTTATTTAGGCTATAACGCCTGTTGAAGTAGTGTCATTATTGTGTGTGAATGGTTGTGATGTTGATTTATTTAGGCTATAACGCCTGTTGAAGTAGTGTCATTATTGTGTGTGGATGGTTGTGATGTTGATTTATTTAGGCTGTAACGCCTGTTGAAGTAGTGTCATTATTGTATGTGGATGGTAGTGATGCTCAGGTGGCAATAGCGAAATTAATTAAGTTATCAGCACAGGAGAAAAACAAAAATTAAATATTCCAAAAAATATACAGACTCACGTTGCATCACCTTCAGGTCAAACTCCAATTTTCCATTTCCCACGTCATTGGTCAGCGTCAGTTTCCATGTGCCCTCGTCTTCTCTCCTCACACTGTCCAGCCGGACACTCACTGTCAGGTCAGGAGGGAAGCCAGTCACGGTCAGGGAACTGTTAAACAAATTAACAGAATTCAGATCCCACTTGCTTACAAAATGATTATTTCCCTGTGTTATTGTTCTCTTTTGTTCTCTTCTAACCAATCTCCAAACGTGTCGGTTATCCAGATAGCCAGCAAAAAGTGTGCATAGTTGCAGTTTTAACCATTGTCATTCCTAATACAAAAGTGTGTGAAATAAGTTTTACTAAAACTGTTACAGAGTAGTGCCAGAATAGCTTGCGCCTCTAGAAGCCTCTAGACGCCAAGCTATTTTGGCACCACCCTTGAACTAAAGCCATTGGTTTATATCCTTGTCTGTAAGAGCTATAATGTAGCTTGCATATGGCAGTGTACACATTTAAGCTTTTAGCCTCAGCGTGATATGGGTTAACCAGCAGAGAGAACAAGTGAAACAATATATTGTCATCAGCGCTGGTTTAAAATATATGTATACATGTACATACATACATACAAAACTGAACTTAACTGAAACTATGGTTTTTTTTAAAGGATTAAGACAGTAGGCACGCAGGCATTTTTACAAGTCTGTCCTTCATAACATTTTAAATATTAACACGAGAGAGAGAACAATATAGACCCGAAAGACAATGAATTCAATAGAGCCGCATCCGTCATTAAATTACGTCATTTTTAATAATAAAATTTTTGACCCCATTACGCCCCCGTTATTACCCAATCAACCCTTTGATTTTTAAAAACTGACAAGCATGACTGATGCGGCCTTATTGATCTGATTATCTTTCGGGTCTCTATTGTTCTCTCTCTATAACTATTGTCTCTGTCAATACCTAATCATTTACCTGATCAAGTGATGCCAAGTGAAACTTAATACTTATTAACAAGTTGCAACTAACTTTTAGGAACCTGCAGAGGTAACCTTTAAGTGTGTTGCCATAAGAACTTATTAATTACTTACCCTAAGTTCTTACAAGTACTTACCCTAAGTTCTTACAACAACTTAAGTCACAACTTACTCGGTCAGATTTGACAAGATACAAGGACAATAAAAAAACTTTTTTTTTCTCAGTAATACTCTGGCGGTGGTGCAGATGGGGTTAAATAATCAGGCACAAGTGGTGTAAGTGGCATGGCATTTTTCTGTGAAGTGTATGACATTAATAAACGATTACCAAATCTGATTTTTATTTGTTTAAAAGATTGTGTAGTTTTTCTGTGGTTTCCTGAACACCGATCCTTTTTCCCTCTGCTAAAAAACTAGCCTTTAGTTCTTCAACATTCACGGGAGATTGACTACACATTTTATTTTTGTATTTCAGATTTCTGTTTCTTGTAATTATTTAAATCATCCTGGACCCGCTTAAATTCTTCGTCATCAATAAAATTATCGTTTAATACCTTACTGATAATAAGTTTCATACTGCTCAGCTTTGCACCAGCAAGCGTACTCAATGCTTCATGTTTCTGTAATTTCGTGGGAAACCTCTTGTTCAAGGCTTCCAAACCAAAGCAAGCCAGGCATGTAGCAACACTAACACCCTCAATTGCTATTCCAGCCAAACTCCCAATTTCTGTGGCGAACAGAACTATACCCCCTACAGAACATGAAGCCGAAACTGCACCAATAGCCATAGAAGTGTTTTGAACAGAATTAAATACTGACTTATACCTCCTTTTGCACCGTGAGTACTTAGCCTCTTCACTTTCCAAATATTTCAAAGCTTCTGTAATATTATTTAATCTGAATGCTTCTGCCTGTAATGTTTTATCTGATGCAATTGGCACAGCTGTCACCTGTGGATCAGGCGCAAGTGCTGTTTTAGTCGTCACATTTGTTTCAGTCGGCTCAAGCGTCGGTAGTTGCGGATAGAAGTTTACCATTTTTTTTATTGACAAATATTTTTTTAATTTAATCAGCAATTATATTTTGCAACTCTTCAAAAGTATACAATTTGTTAGCATAATAAAATGCAACAAGATCAATGTGTTCAAGGTTTATGTAAGTTAGACGAACAAAAGTTGTTTTGTCGACCACCACCATGACAGCTGGAACACTGCTCGAAACATTAATAACATCATTATTTTTTGTAATAGCAATAAAGACCTTTGATGATTCTGTTACTGTTTCATTCCATGTAAGTTTAATTCCTTGTGCAATTTGAGCCTCTTTAGCAGTAGTTACTGATCTCATGATAATTTTAAATACTATTGTCGCTTCTCTTGCGATGGGAAAGTTTATTGGTGCAAACACGACCTTCGCATCAGACGTACCCTTCCTATGTGTAAGAAGATATCTCCGTCTCTCATAATTTTCAACTTTCAGTTTTTCTCTGCTATTGTTGTCTGGGGCAAAGCTTGGAACAAGACTTACAATAAGCGGCCACGAGTTAACAACCTTCCTAAACACTAAGGCGCCTTCATCATCAGTGTATACATAAGGACTAATAAATTCAATCTTTATGTCCCAGTCAATTGTGGGTGGTGGTGCCGGTACAGGTGAAACAACCCACTTACTACCCACATGTATTAAGTTGTAGGGCACATTATTTACAGGTGGAGTAGGTACAGTAACATCACGAAGCTGACCAAGTTTAGGAATCTGTTTTTCACCGGCTTTCATGTCGACAATTACTTTCCTCTTGTACATGCCATTTGAATCAAGTTCAAAACCATATATTTCTCCAACATCCCCCTCCTTCTCAAAATCCTGTACGTCTGCCAAATCTTTTAACTCTGTTACTGGACATGCAACTGGTATGATACTCGGCTTTGGACCACCACTCATTTTTTATAAACAAAAATAAAATTATTTAATTTCCAACACAACACTAAAATCATGCATAACAACTGATTTGTCATCTTGATTAGTTACAGATAAACACAGTGACTCAAAGAAACTAGAACCTAATTTCTTAAACTGCAAATTAGGAAATCTAACAACTACACTTTCACAATAAGGAGCAGTTCCAGCTGGCACACATCTCAACAAAGTTGAAGGCTTTCCATTGTGTACATTTTCAGTAGTGTTTAGTTCTTTCAAATAAACATTAAATACTGTTTGTACTGCCAAATAAACAGGGCGTTTTCCAGTTATTTTAAGTTTTTTTGTCTTCATTGTTATAATGCCAAACTTTAATTCACCTAAATCATCTGATCTCCACCAATCTTCATCAATATAAAATCCAAGTAAATATGCAAATCTATCTGAGATCCTTAACCAATTTTGTGTCGGAAATTCTAATGTAACAAGTAGGTTAGCTGGATTTAAAGTTGCTTTAATTTTAAAATTACTTTGAAACCATTCAGCTATAGTACAAAAGTCATAATATCCAGGTGGTAAAGCTTCAGTCTTACCATCTAAATTTACTTTATTATATATATCATCTTCTACATTAAACCATTTTACTGTGTAGAACATTTCATGGATAGCTACAGCCTTGCTACCATCACGATTATCAATCCCATTAGTTAACCACACTGGTTTGCTTGTATCAAGATTTGTTAAGGTAATAAACATTTTTATTATCTCATATAAAAAGGATGGAATTTAAATCACCAACCATTACCACAACAAACGCATTTCAATTTAATATGGATGCCAAATATAATGTTGCACCTACTTATGAACAGAAAATAATTCAGCTAAACCAGCTTGACATAGCTGTGTCTGAACAAGAATTATTTCAAGTCAAAGTACCAAACCCATTTGACCATTACCTAAACCCTCCAATAACAGATGACTCTACTGCAAGAAAGTGGTCTTCAAGTCCACTACAGATGTTTCAAAACCAACTCAACTTTGCTATACTATGCTCAACTACAGGCTGTGGTGTTTCATTCACAGACCATTTGAATCACTCAAACAAACTGATTAGATCTGTCTACCGTTTTCATGTTTATTACCAGCTTAGACGTATACTGTCAGAACTGCATACACCATTACCCACTGAATCCAGTTTCAACAGGTATAACAACCCCATGGATTTGAAAGCGTTTGAACGCATCTGTAATGAATTTAACATCAGCCCCATGGTTGACTTTACACAAAAACTTGATGATCACAATGGTATGGGCACACTGTATTATGCTTTGAGTCACAGACAATACCCACAAGATTACTACCCTGGTTACACTTCATTCTCATCAAAATCTGAAGTGTGGTTAGGCTCAATTGAGCAGAAGCAGACTAATGCCTGGACCACATTTATTTTAGATAAATCTGACGGGTTTACTCAAGCAGGAGTCGAGCGCGTCAATGAGTCTATCAGAACATATGTCTGGTGTATACTAGGTGCACAATCATTAACAAAATCAAACATTTTGAATGGAAGTGGTAAATTTGAAGCACAAAAACAGTTTCTCGCTAATCTAGAAGATTCAATTAACTCAACAGTTGATCTCCCATCAAGCATACAACGCTATCAAGACGTACTCAGATATGCCAGATCAAAAGTTGACTTTGTAGTTGGCATCGGGTTATACATGTTACCATCTGACCTTCAACTCCAAATGGGTACAATAACAAATTATAATAATGAAATCATTGTTGCAGGTCGTGACCAAATATTAGGACTCAATCAATCTGTAAACTTGGGGGCCACAACCACACATGTACAGTTGTTAAAATCATTACAGACGGTAACACCCCCGGCCCCGGCCCCGGCCCCAGCCCCTGCCCATGCCCCAACACCGGCACCCATACAACCAGTACAGTCAACACCAACCCCTGACACACATGAATCAGAGAGAACTGCATTGGTAATAGGATTATCAGGATTAGGGGTATTACTTCTTTATCTGTTTCATTAAATAACCCACCATCAACCCTCCTACTGTAACCAAAAATACCCACACATGCTCTGCCATAAATCCAACTACCTTTGCTGTAGTAGTGATAAGCCAACTGACAACAGTGCCTATAATACCACTCAAAGCGTCTATTGCTTTCAGAGCCAATTTCTTAAGCAAGTCTGATATGTGAGACAACTGTTTTTTTACCCATGACTGTAAGTCTTTTGGGTCTGTTGGTGGTGCCGGAGGACCTGGCGGTGCCGGGGTTGGACTACTACCACTGCCACCCCCAGAGACAGCCAACACAACAGTACTAATAATAAATCCAAGAGCTGTAATTAAACTAGCAATTGTAATACCCTGTTCTCTGAAAAGAATTTTAAGTCTCTCAGCCAAAGTAGTGTCTTCGTGAAGTATTTTCTGAATAGTTTCTCTAATCCTGTTAACTTGGGTTTTAAGTTTTTGTCTCCCAATACTAATCACTTCTAACCGCCCTGATCTTTCTACCTGCAAATCATTTAATCTGTGTTGTATTCTTTCTTTCATTTCTGTGTCAAGATTTCCATTGTCTGCTGTAGCCAGTTTCTCTTTTTCTCGTTCTATGTGTTTGTCAAGCTCACCTAGTTTGGCAACATTGTTAACCATCTCACCTCTTATTGACTGCAGTGATTTATCCAACCCTATAATCTCCCGCATTGACAAAGGTGGGTCATCTATTGTTTTCATAGCATCATTTATTTGTCCTTCAGTAAATGAAGTTTCTTGTATCACTGTGTTTGCTATTTCTGGTAGGCTTGTTACTGGTGCCATTTCAATTTGTTGCCCTGTTGGCAACTTTGTTTGCGTGTCGTGAAGCGCACTAACAAGTCTTGGGGGGACAGGAGACCCACCAATTCCAAGGTACCTTGCCAACCCAGAGTTACCACCGACTTCACCTTTAATTGTACTTAAAGCTCTAAACTTAGAAGGATTATTTTTATGTGTTAGATTTATTTTCCCTCTGTCTGTATTTACAAATAAATGTCCTTTTTCGTATTCAAACTGGTTAGGATCTATTACATCTGGGCGCGCACCAACACTGTCATAAAATGAGTTTACTTTATCTTTTAACAGTTTGTGATACAAAGGAGAAGTAGTTACCATTCCAGTCATATCTGTGATACTGGTATCTGAGACATGCATGTCATCCATTTCAAAATCTTCAAGATTAAATCCTCCCGCTGCCATTGTTTTATTAATTTATTATTTTTTATTGTGCATAATAAAAATGACACAGACTTACGGATCAAAGTTAGACCCATACAGAAAACTACGTGAGCCCCTGGGTGTTAAAGGCATTCGACAAACAATAGTCATCACAAACAATCCAAGTACCATAGACCAGAACCAAACACTTACTGTCAAGTTTCCAAACCTAGGTCCCAGTGACGTTATTGTTCCTGGCACTGCACGCCTAGCATTTAATATCGAACTATCATCAGACGCAGATGTAAACAGAACACTAGTTGACAATCTTGGCAGAGCAATTGTTAGAACTATTAAAGTAAAACTTGAAGGACAGGAAGTGTTTAGTCTTGATGACTTCGATGTATTCTACTGTTACAAAGACCTTTGGCTCACAAGAGAAGAACGAGAAGACCGTATTTACCAAGGCATACAGCCAGATAATGTTTGTAAACTTCGAATCAATGCTGGAGATAAATCAACGTCAGCAGCCCAGGACGTTATATTAGCAGAAACATATGGAACCAGATTTTACATTCCACTTGAGTTTGAAATCCTAACAGCTCATTTGCCTTATTATCAAGGGGCACTGAATGACCGTCTGAGCTTTGAACTAACTTTCAATGACTACTCCAAAGTTATAAAATCATCTGCCACAGATGCAACATATAAGATCTCTAACATTTCCTTCGAATATGAAATTGTCACACACACTGATCTAGCCAGACTCATTCAAAATCAGTATCAGTCAAGACTTCCAATTTATTATGACAGGGTAATTAGACATAGTTTAATGCAAAAAGACAAGAGTGACCCAATGTGGAACATAAACTTAAACACACCTGCTAGGTCACTGAAAGGTATTCTTATGTTGTTTGTTGAACCAGCAGATCCATACAAACGGGATTCAGAAAAATTCTACAATTCTAAGATTACACATTTGTCCTGTACAATCGAAGGCCGCCCTAATCAAGTGTATGCATCTTGAATGCTGCCTTATCAGCACTACGATGAGATCACAAAGTATTTTGCGGGTGGAAGGATTAGAGATAAACCAGCAAACATTGCGTGCAAAGATCTACATCTGTATGATGTAAGGATTGGACAATATCTTACAAACAAGTATGCTCCTTGGTTAGACCTTCGTAGTACAGATGACGACTACCTTCATGGGTCAGGTCGAACTGTTGAGAACGGCAGTGATGGAATAACAATTCAGATACAAAAGAAGGTTGAAACTGCTGCAGCCATAAACATATATTTGTACCTGATATATGATGCACAACTCAATATTGCAGAAAGCAGACTAAGTGGACACATATATTAAAATTATATTGTGTATTAAAATGAACCGGAGCTTAATGACCCTTGACCCACACTGTGGCTTATTTGTTGGTGCCACAGGGTGTGGAAAAACTGAATTTGTTCTTAACCTATTACAAACAAGATACATACACCAATTTGAAAACATTGTCATATTTTGTCCTACGATCAAACACAACAAAGCTTATCACAACCGTTTATTTATTTGGACTGACAACAACATATACTTAGTCGACCCTGAGAAAAAACTGAATGACTACCTACAATATTTTTACAAGCAATTTGAAGGACAGTCAACATTGTTTATTGTTGATGACTGTTCTGCAGAGAAAGACATTGTCAAGAAGAGAAACACTCTAGCAGAACTTGCTTTCAGTGGCAGACACGCAAATGTAAGTGTATGGATTCTCACTCAGAAATATAATGCTGTACTGAAAGATTTTCGAGAACAGTTAAAGCTTATCTGTTTGTTTTACTGTAAGGACCGTGACAGCTTTGAAGACTATCTCAGAGAGAATGATGTCATACCAAATAAACATGAACGTGATGATGTGAAAAATAAACTGAAATCAACTAAGCATCTAAAGCTCATTTTAAAGACAGATCAGCCCACAGGGTATGGGTTAGTAAATTAATTTTTGTTTTTTTTAAAATAAGAATATAAATGAACCCTGATGAAATCCTTCTATTGAATGATATCAATGCTGTTGAGAACAAAGACTTAGACTCGAAAAAACAGCGTCTTTTGTCTGTGATTGTCTCAGGCAAATCAAAGACTTATCTCGGGAAACAATACATGACAGACGACATAGAATCTCTCACCGCTGATGAGCTAATCAAGCTTCATTCAAAATATGAGAACCACATTGCCTCACTAATGACACGTGATTTGAGTCGATCTCTTGTATGCCTATACACAAAAGCAGTGAGTCACTTTCTACCTGTGGATAGTGACAGTCTTTCACACGACCTTGAAAGCAATCCTATTGTTCCAAGTTCAATTGGTAAATTAGCATGTGTCATGTTTTACAAGTTTGGAAATTACTTTGCACCTGTTGTAACATTGCTTGTTACCGGGAGTCATATTGATTTTTCGAAAATAAATTTTACTGCAGAAGAAAATGGACGAAACCCAGATGACTCCACAACTGAACCCCGACCCTGTTTTGACACAGGTTCAAACTGTGACTAAGGCTAAAAGTCCAGGCCGCGTTGATGCAGGAAAAAGATTAGCCGAATGGAACAGGCAAAAAACATTACAGCTTCAAACACAAACAGAAAAGACTCATGTAACTAACCAGGTGTCAGCACCGTCAGCCGTCAGGACCGTTATCACTGTCACTACCATCAGGATCAACACACCCTCATCAAAGTGAGAGACAAACAACTAAGTCTGACCCCGAACCCTGAACCTCAAACAACAAAATATATAGTTGCCGGATTTGTTGTCGGATTTGGTTACGTAGGTTATCAATTATACAAAAAATACAAACCAAAGACTCGAACAGTGACCAAAAAATCAGACACTCCAAAAACAAAACCAGAAGTCGCCACATTATCAGTAACACCCAAAGCCGTTGACCCATTATATGCAGTAAATAAAAATATTATTTTAATTTTTCTTGCCTAAGAAATGAACGACTCAAAAAATTTAATGAACCTTGTGTATCACTCTGCCATAATCAGTGAATTAGCAGTAGCTTATTCTATGCTGGGGAAAAGTCTACTCAAAATGAAATCAGCAGACCTGAGTAGATTAGATTTTGAAGACAGTGCTAAGCTAATTGTAGTTGTAACAGCGTCGATTGCGACAAAAGATTTTCTTGTCAAGCAGGAAATTATTCCAGAAAATGTTTCTATGTAAATAAAAATAAGTATGGCGATGATAGCTATTATGATAGGAGGTGCAATGGTTAATGCATTGGCATTCAGTGGTTCAAACTATCTCTTTTCAAAAATGGGTAGAGAGGAATCTGCAGAAGAAATGAAACGTCACAATGAAGCGTCAGAATAATTAGCACAGGCAGAACAGGAATATGAAAAGAATAGAATTGAGAAACTTGATTTCATCAATGAAAAACTCAGGCTTGAAGGCCACGCACAACATACGTTTTCAAATACAGACGAAGCAATCAGGGAATATTTTCTTGTCACAGGTGAAGATATGTCTATACCAAAACCAAAACTAAGTGACTATTACAAACCAAGCACACAACAAAGAAATGGAGAGATAATCTTTGTTCTAGTGGGAATGACATTTGTTTATTTTACAGGAGTTTTCATTGCTAGAAAAAATGGCAGCCGAAAATAAACTATCAAAAATATATTACTCTCCATCAGGGTATTGGAAAGGAGCAACAGCTATTCAGAAAGTACATGCCGCTGTGGGCGGAGATATAACACTCAATCAAGTCAAACAATGGTTACAGAGACAAGCAATTTGGCAGATATATCTCCCTGCTCCAAGAAAATTAACAAGACCCCATTTCCAAAACACATCACCAAATGACACACACCAAATGGACCTCCTGTTTTTACCACATGACACAATAAGAAAGAAACGATACAAGTATGCACTGACTGTTGTAGACATTGCTTCAAGATATAAAGACGCTGAACCCATATCTGACAAAACAGCCAGTACAGTTGCTACAGCATTATCAAAAATATATAGTCGAGGCCCTTTAAGATACCCCAGACTAGTGCAGGTTGATGACGGATCTGAATTTAAGGGCGCAGTTAATCAGTTATTTGCTAAGCATGGTGTACTGGTCAGACGAGGCATTCCAGGTGTGCACAGATCACAGGCAATTGTAGAGAACATTAACAAACAGTTATCAGAGAGACTTTTCAGCTATCAGTATTTAAAGGAACTCATGCATGACACCCGTAACACTGAGTGGGTAAAGAGATTACCACATGTGATAAAAGCAATGAACAATGAAGGACACCCAAAACCTGCTGACGCTATTAAATTGAAATAAATTACAGAGACAAAAACAGGACCAACCCCAACCCCCGCACCAGACACAAGTTTATTTACTAAACAGGTGAGATATTTATATCAACCAGGGGAGGCTGAGAATGACGTAAAGCGCAGGGCAACAGACCCCATCTGGTCAACGTCCGTTCATAATATAAAAAAAATAATTCCCGGTCCAGACGCAACAATATATTATCTGTATGACCCTGCACCCCAGAGGGCATTTGTCAGAGAAGAATTACAGATTATTTCCCCAGACACCGTTACTCATTTCAGTAACTAAGTCATCAATTAATTCATCAACCAGTTCATCACAAATGTCTTCAGATAACTTGAGCCTGTAATGTCCAGGTGCATAAGCTTTTTCCTTACTGTGAAACACTCGTTTCGTGTCCCCAACTGCCAGTGACTTTTTGTGTGTTTGGATCATTTCAAGATTATGTTTGTTTGATCTCAGTGACTTGTTTGGATAATCAGGCATCAATGCACCATCTAACACTTGCTTGTAATGTTCATGACGAATGTCTTTATTTTTTATTGCTGTTTTTTTTAATTCCTTTGGCTTTTGACTGACTTCCCTTTTGGTGCAGTATAGAATACATTTTTGATCTCAGTCCAACATACTCAACTATTGGCACACCATTTAGTTCATCTTTAAACTTCCCAGGCACTTTCTTGTTTTGTGTGCTGTACAGTGGATGGTCTTTAGGATAGTCAGATGTGTCATACATGTGTAACTCTGTTTTCATGTCTTCATAAAAGTCTTCAGTACACACATCAATGATCATAGAGTCAGTGTCAGTGTATAGCAGACGACACTCAGGATACTTTGGTTTGAAGTAATCATAATAAAATTTAAGCATCAACAGTTTTGACAACTCAAGTATTGCCATGCCAATGAATACTGGCTTGTCCAGTTTGACAATCTTTTTTTTGAGTGACATTGCATACAATGATGAATGAAACTCTTTGTACCCTGTGTACTGTGGCTTGCCTGTAAGTTTAATTGCGCCCAATTCAGTTGTGACCAGTCTCACATCTTTTCTGTGATGAGGATTTTCCATAGTCTTGCCAAAACAGGCATTGTTCATAAGCTTAAAGAAGTCTTTGTCAAATGCAGTGTTGCCGTCTCTGGCACGAAGGGTTGTGTTCTTCATTATGTAATCTTTCATGAAAGCACTCTGATCAAATTGAATGCCTCTGTGAACTTTCTTTAGTACTAACCCGTGTCTGATGTAAAACTGCAGCAATCGATAGTGACAAACGTAATTGAATTTGTCATTCAAATTTGGTACAAGTTTGGTGTCTTCTTTTTTTCCCGTCATACTCATTTTCTCAACAGCCAATGGATAATCATTGTGGTAATTATGTAGGTGGTGTGGGTACTCCAGGTCGATTTCAAAGATCCAACCCTTCGCGTCGTTTCGGTCAAGATTCATAATATTGTTTGTTAACCCTGTTACATCATACTGTGACAAATCATACAGACAAAAGTTTTTCAAGGGCAATAATTCACACATTGCGAACCCATACAAGTTACATGCATCCAAGTACGTAATGAATGAGCTTGACCTTGAGGGGTCAAAGTTGTCCAGATATTTGTTGTTGGCTTTGGCGTAATTGTTCGCTGTAATACTAATACCGCCTCTCAATCCACGTTCCACCATTTCACCCATCGTATGATCAGACAACAGGTCTATAGATATCTTACTGGATTTCAAAAATGCATCCCATGTCATGCCAGGACTAGTTATGTAACAGGCTGGGTCAAGTTTGTAGTGTAACAAACCCTTCTCACGGTAACTTTCAAATACGTCTGCTAGCAAACAAACGTCAGCTTTCAAGTACTGGTCATGGTAGTCACCAATTGTCTGACATCCTAATTCACCCCACGCATCAAGAGCGTGTTGGTATTCAGAGTCAGAAATACCTTTTCCAGTTAGTGTGGATTAAAATTTCTCTTTTGGTGGCAGTCTTGTTTCCTCAAACACAACCCAGTGATCAATGTACTCATACGGATAGACACCTTTCTTAACCAAGTCTGACTCAAAATATTTACTCGTTATTGGATACTCAGTCAGTCCTTCTGCCAGACTAGCCAATCCTAAAGACAAATGTTGCATGGAGTCATAAAATGCTAATTTATCTAACCTAAAAGTCAAGTATTTCTCAGTTGTCTGGGCAATACAACTTATGTTTTTGTACAACTCGTCTACAGCCTGCATGATAATGTGTGAATCATACCCTTTGAGATTGTGGAAAAAGATTGGTAACTTGTATGTCTTAGGATCTATTTTTAATAATAAGTTACAATTGCTATGTGCAGCACCTCTGTAATGCCCAGTTATGTGATCATGGTCACGAACTTTATCACCACCTAAAGGTTGTTCACAAATCCAACACGTCTCAGCTGTATCAAATTTTAGTTTGTCTTTTTCTGTCATCACCAGAGGCATCTGACATGTTTTGAGTTATTGTACTACCTGACTATACAGTTGTCTCATTTCTGTTAAAAACAAACATGCTGCATTTTCACCTCTGTAGATAACAGGCTCTGAATGAAGACCGTCTGACCTAACAATAATGTATCCAAAAGAACACACCACTTGGTCACTTAGTTTTATAGTCTTTGGTAATGACTCTGGGACAGGACCTTCATATTGAACAACTAATGATTTGAAATTCGCGTACACTACAAACGGCAGCTTTTGCTGATTCCCATAGTTCTTAAAATACACTTGACTACCAGGATCTGGGTACTTAAGTACAGTCTGTATATCATCAGGTGACCTGCAGTGTAAAACATGTTTGTGTGCCACTGCAATAGAGGAGAATCGTTGTAAACATGTTTTACACACTTTCTGTTTGCCATTGTGTTTTGTTGTATGCCCATGAATTAGACGTGACATATTTCTGATAATTGTGTAGTGAAAGTTATCACCGGCAGGGCCTATTAGCAACATGTCAACATGTCTATCTTCTGACTGTCCGTAGGTTGGGGCAATTGGGGATACTCTAATTGGTTGTAACTTGTTCTCAGATTCATTATCCCACACATACACATTTACAGATATACCAGGATTTAATTTTTCAAACAAGTCTATGTCCTCTATTTTAACAGGGAACTCAATGCCACTAAAATCGAGTTTATTTACAAGTTAGATACACGTTCAGGTTTTGATTTTACAAAGTGTAGTTTAGCAAGCACACACCACATGAAACAATAGTTGTCATTGTTCTGTATGTTGACGACAGCCTTTTTGTTTGCAACCTCTGTTGGCAGTGGTAACCATGATTTACCTAATATAGGATGATACCTAGACTGCTTTAATTGTAGTTCATGTACATGTCCTTCGTGCCAGCCAGACCCCTTCATTTTTGCACTGTCAATTGCCTGTAGAAAGTCTGGTAATAGTCTGTCTCTAAACACATTCTCCAATTCTCTTCTTATGTTAACAGTGTGTTGTCTTGTTGATATATACGATACAATTACTTCACTGCCCAATCTAGTGAATTCGATTTTCGCAACAATCTGAATCTTCACACTGCCTGTGAGAAGATTATCTTGTATGACAGAAAATGAGTTTTCTATTGATTCATCAACATTGTTAGTATTGGTTATAGGCAAGTTTGTTGTGTGAAACACGTTTCTTAAGCTTGACGTGCCTGATGAACTTAGAACATTGTCCGTCATTTTTATTTGTTCGACAAAATAATAAATGAAAAAATATTACTGCTGGCTCACCTTGTGTAATACCACTTTATTAATTGTAACACTGTCAATATAAACATTTAGTTTGCGTAGTTGTTTAAATATGCTATAACAAACTTCCCCTAACCAACCATAGTTGGTATCATCAACTTTAAAAGTAGGTGTCTTTAAATCAACTGTCATGCGCTCCACATCTGGATGCTCATCAACATAATCCAAAGTCACACTATATGTAGCATATATTTCTGATGGTGCTGAAAGGCTTATGTTAGTCTGTTTGGGTAATATTAAGTCAGTAAAATGCATAACATCTTTGAAACAGTGTGAGATATCAAGCACTTGTATGATTTGTCCGTCTGTCATTTTTATTGGACAAACAAATGTATAAATTGTTATCAAGCAGAATCATGTTTCTAGGAAATTACACTGAACAGTAACCTTTTACGTTTGCATCACTCCAGCAATATTGCCAAATAGGTTTTGAGTTTACCCCAGACAAGACTTGTCCTTTCCCATATTATCTCTCTCTCAGTGGGCTTATTAATATCATGATTCACAGATTTCAATTGTGGTGTCATGTACAATAATCCTGTCCTTTAAAGCGAACAGACCTGACACAGTATTGGCGATTATTGGCTTTGCAGTAAATTATAAATCACACCCTGGTCAAGTAAGAGCCAAGTAAAACATCAGACATAACATAGACAGTAACTTGTTAATTTTACCATGACTTGAGCACCAGAAAAAGGAAGGAATCACCCCTTATTTCAGATTACTTTTTCCTTTGTTAGAGTACAGGTTTATACAAGGGAAGTAATTTTGTAAAAATTTCAGCAAGACAAAAAAGTTACTTCCCTTGCACTATTAAATTATGCTTTAATTCTTGACTAAAGTACATATTTTGTCAAATTTAAATAACAAATTGTACAAATAATTACAATAGATAATAGAATAAAGATGTTGTTATTTGATTTTGTTAAAACAATGAGTGATTTCTTTAACAAAAAACAAATTATACATTATTTTGTAATTACTTTTGTCACTTTAACACCTGCTTAAATGTTTTTTTTTTTCAAGTGCATGAACACACTCGCTAACATTGTTTCTTATAGCTGTGTTTTTAGGGTATTGACTCAGAAATAATGGTATAGATAGACTTCAAATGGCTTTTTTTCTTAAAGCCTGAGGCTAACTAGCGTGGATTGTGTACTTGAGTGATTTGTATGAGGGCTCTCAAGTCTCAGTCACAGGTGGGTTTACCCGCATGCGTCACAACAATATAGACTACCGTGGATATATTTATACCTATGCTATTTGCGGATGATTGCACCAACAAACACGTGCTGTGGATCGAGAAACTGTCACACCAAAACATTGGGGGAAAAGCTGACGCAATGCTTTGTTTGGGCCCGGTTGATGTAAACATAAACCAGACATAACTCTTTCATTGGTGCATGTTGACTGGAGATAGAACAGGGCAGGTATCACCTTATAGCACAGTGTATACTGTTCTCTTTAAGTCTTTGCGAGTAGGTTGTGGTTCTTGGCTGTGAGCATTTGCCGCAAACCACAGCACAGTCTAGCAGTCTAGGAGGCCGAACTCGTGCGGCTCCGAATTCTATGCATAAAATTGACGTGATGTGGGTCAAGTGTTGTTTCATCGCCGGCCTGCCACGTTTGCTAGGTTCTGAATGACGCATACATAGCCTTGCATACATAATCTTCGCATTGCTCGTGGCAAATCATCACAGTCAAGACTTTCAGACTACTCATAATGTGAGTCCTGAGAGTACAGCCTGACTGAAACGTTTTACAACGGAAGTCAAGCCTGGAGTCTTGGCGGCTCTTGAGGATCTGTTGTTTATGTTCTTAGTCAGGTGTCTGTATAAAGCAGTGAGTAATGTGTCTATTTTCAGCTTGAAAGCGTAGTTACAGACTAAAACATGTACACCACCCACGGGCGCGTAAACTTTTTATTATCAACTCACATCGGCTGGTGGGTTTCAATAGCACGAGTCAGGCATCAGTTATGCACCCAAAAGAAATATCTTACAATCTGTGTGTGTGTGTCTTGTGTGTTTACGTGCGTGTCTGTCTGTAGTTATGTGTGTCTGAGTGTGTCCGAGCGTGTGTGTATGTGTGTGCGTGCGTGTGCGCGTATACGTGCGTGTGTGCGCGTGTACGTGCGTGTGTCAGTACTGTTTATAATAAAACGGTTGAGTTGTACTGACAGTGTTGTACGGTATGCATAAGTGGACAGTCACCGTTTCAGAAATTGTACTGCAGTAAAATAATATTAGATAAGACCCGCTAGCATACTCGCTAGGAGAGAGCTAACAAACAAAAGTAGACTAATAGTTGTAAACATGGGTTATGCCTGGAGTCCGAGACTCTTGAGGATCTGACCTGTGTCCACTTATAAAAATCTAGGCTCGTGAAGATCTTAGAAAATCCCATATACTCGGTGCAAGGCAGTCAGCTACTGGGGATTTTAGTCTATAATCGAATTATACTTCCTGGTTCAGTGTTTGTGCAGAGCTTAAGGTAAAGTTCATAAACATGGCCATGGTCGCGATTTTTAAAACAAATTAACAGTACATGTTTAAGTGTTGTCAGAGACAATAGTTATAGAGAGAGATAATAAGAGAGGACTAATGTATCAAAAATCAAAAAGGCCGCACTAATCATGGTCGCCGTTTTTTTTCAAAAACAAAAGGGTGATTATGATGTAATATATTTTCTTATCAATAAAGGCGAGATTTAATGATGGGTGCGGCCTTATTGAAATTTGATTCTTAGTCCTCTCTTATTATCTCTCTCTAACACGAGAGAGAGAGAAATGAACTTTTTTCCAACGATAACAGAGAGAGAGAGAGAGAGAGAGAGAGAGAGAGAGAGAGAGAGAGGGAGAGAGAGAGAGATAGACAGAGAGACAGAGACAGAGAGAGAGAGAGAGAGAGAGAGAGAGAGAGAGACAGACAGACAGACAGACAGACAGACAGACAGACAGACAGAGATGTAGTTGGCGTGGAAAACGCAGTGACATTCTGTCCATACACTCTTACACACACACACAGACACACACACACACACACACACACACACACACACACACACACACACACACACACACACACACACACATGGAGACTAAAGCTTCAGAGTGGGTTACCTTCCATTTTATGTGAAAATGGATTCCCATATTTCTATTTCTTCTAGGGCTCTGGAATTGATGCGAATGTTTAGAACTCACCTGATAATTAAGCTCTATAACTTAAGATAAAATAGACATTTTCTAGAAACAGAGCCACTAGATGGAGAAAAAAATGGGTTTCTACCAATAAAGTGGGTGCCTCTCACACAAAAACTGGCATTACAGTGAAAATGGGTGTCTTCGCAACATTAGGCGTCTCTAATAAGGTCAAGTTCATGGAATACTTCTGTTTCACATTTTTTCCTTCAAATTAATGTGTATGTATTCATTAACATTTTTAACATTGTATGGTGCAAAATTGAATGAACACTGGCCCGTAACCTTCAGATTATGATTTTTACAGAAGAAATCTTTTAAACATTGCTGCGTTTTGTCCTTCTGAAGCAAAACAGTTTATCATGGCATTTATGTGAGAATCAACATAATGTATTCTGGAAATTAAAGTACTTTTTATGTACTTTGGAGTTTGAGACAAACAGCAACAGAGCATTTTGAATATTAACCCTTATCATTCGGAATACACCAGTGTGTGCAATAACCCTTATCATTCGGAATACACCAGTGTGTGCAACAAGTGTGATTAAAATAGTCCAAGGGTAGTGCCAGAATAGCTTAGGCGCCAAGCTATTGTGGCACCACCCTTGAACGAAAGCCAATGGTCTATGTCCTCATCTGTAGGTACTGTAATGTAGCTTGCATATAATTATGGCAGTGTACAAATTTGCAGCTTTTAGCATCACTATGATGCGGGTTAAACAGTGTGGACAAATATGAAAAATAGAAAAAGACCCAGACGAAGAAACTAACACTTAACTTATTCTACCCCAGACACACCACAGCAAAATAAAGATCGACCATGATACTTCAAGGGTGATGCCAGAATAGCTTGGCGCCTATGGGCGCCAAGCTATTCTGGCATCACCCTTGAACTATCATGGTGGATCTGTGTCCTGCACTGCAACGTAGTCTTTAGAGGACGACTTCAACATTTGGGGATTTCGGTCTTGGGGTAGAATGAGTTAAAATGACAAAACAGAACACTTGACATTAATTAATTAACTGACAAGATAAGAAATCACTTGAAACTTCAGCCTTTATTAATCACATGAAAGGTGCATGCATATTAAAAAAAAAACAGTGATTGTTCGTAAAAACACTTCAAATCAAACAATCAAGAGCAGTCAAACCTTTTTCTGGCAACTTTGAGATGAGGAAAACTAGTTCTTGCCTTCGGCACTTAAAGGGGTTTCAACGACTTATGTGCCTCTATTCATAAAATGGAGAGAGAAATATACAGAGTTCTTGGAAGTGCGACAATAAAGTTTAGCCGAGTTAGTAAACCTAGTCCAGCGCCTAGGTTAAACGCACCAGTTGTGCCAATGTTGCTATTTTGGCACCAGACCAGATTAGAGCATGTGCTTTCTGCACCTGTAATGGGCAACCTCGGAGAAAGAATCACGTGACCGACGTTTGGTTGCTGCAAAATAACATGAATAAAGAATAAACCCTTCCCATATATGCAATCCGGCAATAATGCATCCATCTTTATCCTAGCACCACGAAACATTACGCGATTTGGCAGATTTGAAAAATAGCTTATTTTTAATCCTCATTGGAGGTGATTTTGCGAAATCTGCGTCGTTTGCGGCAGAAAGCACCGTCATAGTTGAAGTTTGAGAAATGAGCGCACTACATGTACTATGGACTTGATTCGGTGGTGTGGGGCATGACACAAGCCTCCGCCATCTCAACACAAAACTGGCGTGTTAGGGGAGGTAAAAGGCGCGTCTACGAACCTTTTTTTCGACTGCGATCACAATCTTCTGCGTGATCATACGCGACCACACTACAAGTGCAGAAGCCAACCTGCGCGCGCAGTTCTGGTCGACATGACCGGTCCTAGCGACCTGTCTGGTGCGAAAATAGCAACAATGGCGCCGCTGGTGCGTTTAACCTAGGTAGAGGGCGAGGTATACCAACTCAGCTAAGGTTTATGCTTCCTGTGACTTTTGAAACAATGCACAGTATGCAAAGCGTACTTTATAATAACAAAAAAGTTACAGACATTTCCAAAATGATCGAGGCATACATCAGATAAAAACAAGCTATACACACTGAAATAATAACCCTCTTGTAATAAATCTTTATGTTGACAATGTTTTTTTTTTTTGTTTTTTTTACTTATTATTGTCTTTCGTCTCGATTGGTTGTACATTGCTGAACATCCGACTTTTCAGGACGTGCCAGCACTGCTTGTGAAAAACAAAAATGTACAGAATATTGAATGTATGTCGCCAGCCGGTCTAATATGCTAAATAAACCTAAGACCATTTAGCAACACACATCCAAAATCAAGAGAGATACACCAAAAAATTATTCAGACCAAAGAGGTGACTGCCAATCGTGCAACAATCAAAAAAGTACCCAACAGAGAAAGAAACACGCTTAGAAAAGATGGTTACAACACAATTTATTAATATTGCGGGTAAATACCCTTTGACAAAACAGACAAACAAACAGAGAGATAAGTCGCTACTTATCTTCATTCGCAAAAGGGATGTGCCACATTCCTTCTGCGAATGAAAATAACTAGCGACAGATCTCTCTGTTAGTTTGTCTGTTTTGACAAAGCGGATTTACCCGAAATATTAATAAATTGTGTTGTAACCGTCTTTTCTAAGCGTGTTTCTTTCTCCATTGGGTACTTCTTTTCAAGAGATACAGGCAGCGCAGACAGTAGGGAGAGCTTAAAAAAGAAAAATACAAAAAATACTTTGGTATCAGCTTCAGCCCACTTAATCAAATTTCAAATACAAACGATTTTGAATTTCCAAAATCTTCAGTAGCTCGCTTGAGCTTGCCCTTAGCACCACGTGAATGTTCTGTGTTTATGTACAGTGTGTGAGTGAATGCGCGTGATTCACGTGTGCGTGCTTGTTGGGTTCAGTTCGCGGTGGCGCTTTGAGCCGATTTTCAATTGGGATAAAGCGCCTATTTAATGCGCTTATTATTATTATTATTATAATTATTATTATAAACCAAGGTAGACAGAAACACATGCCCCAGAATTGAGAGGAAAACCTACCTTGTGGGGCTGACCAGGGTGACCCTAGGTAATAAAAAGTAGTTAACCCCACCCAAGTCCCCAGGGCAGACCCGGGTGGGGGCCACTGTTTAGTTGCAAAGTAAGGTTAATGTTACACAGTATACAAAATGATCCAGGTCTACATCAGATAAAAACAGAGCTATACACGCTGAAAACAACCAAATAATACCACTCTTGTAATAAATCTTTGTGCTGACAATGGTTTTCTTATCTTATTATTGTCTTTCGTCCCCAACCGCTGTTCCGTTTGCAAAGTTTTAAATGTTATACAGTATACAAAATGATCCAGGTTTACCAACCCCATAGTAGCACTCTTGTAATAAATCTTTATGTTGACAATGGTTTTCTTACCTTATTATTGTCTTTCGTCCCCAACCGCTGTTCCATTTGCAAAGTTTTAAATGCTATACAGTATACAAAATGATCCAGGCGGACCAACCCCATAGTAACACTCTTGTAATAAATCTTGATGTTGACAATGGTTTTCTTATCTTATTATTGTCTTTCGTTCCCAACCGCTGTTCCGTTTGCAAAGTTTTAAATGTTATACAGTATACAAAATGATCCAGGCGGACCAAACCAATAATAACACTCTTGTAATAAATGTTTATGTTGTCAATGGTTTTCTTATCTTATTATTGTCTTTCATCCCAAACCGGCTGTTTCATTTGCAAATTCAAAGGTTATACAGTATACAAAATGATCCAGGCGTCTGTCACAATTTATTTTAATCATTACTCAAGATTTTGTTTTGGAGATAAGTTTCGTTCTAAGTTTTGTGTTGTGTTGGCGGCATGTACTTGTTAGTGTTTTTAGTGACGTCAAGAACATATGACGGAGGATGTGTGTTTGGAACATGTGACTAAGATGCTGGTTGGAAGAGACGAGGACGTCACTGTGACTTAGGAAAGCAGGCAGTCAAGTCATGAGAGATTTTGCTCTCGAGTTAAAAGTTGTTTTTTTGTGAGGTGTAGTGGGCAGAGAAATGCCGTGTTAAGGTCTATTGTAGGATAGACGGTTGGAGCAGAATGTTCAGTGTAGTTAAGTGTAAATATATGTAGTTGTAGAACTACAAGTAACCAAAGGACTGTAACTGTGACCTTGTCAACAGCCAGGACCGGTAGCAGACAGGCACAAAGACAGTCAACGGTTTATTTTCACGCATCTTTGGGTATGTATTTGTTTATTGTGTAGTAGATTCGGAAAGTGTATTTGTTGGTTGGCTCTGAATTGGAAACCGTATGACATTCGGTGCGCATCGGTGAGTTTGAGGTGTCGTCTGGCGATCGGCGCGCGGGGATGAATCGAATGATCGAATCGTTTCATTGAGCCTTTTTGATTTCGTAATGATTCGGATTGAAGTGAGAGGTTATGTGTTATGCAGGAATATGCCGTAATCGTGTGTGTGCATAGTATTTTGAATTGATTGTTGTTACGATATTTTCTTCGATGTCGGAAACTATCGGGAATCGGCGACAACGTCTGGAAGCCATTAGAGGTCATCATCGCTACAGTGTCATCATTCCGGTGAAAGTAACTTTTATGAAATGGCGGATTTCTTATGGAGAGATACGTTTTATATGTTGTATAGATGCTCCCTCTCTTCAGTTGTGACGTGGGATGAATGTACGTGAGAGTCAAGTGGGAATGTGGTCAACGTAGCTTACGCGATAGTCAAGTTGATCCAGGCCGTGTGCAGCGGAGCTTAGACGGGCCATAGCGAGAGATAGTCTGAGTGTTCGACGAGTGGCGAGGCTGAATCAACGAGCAGCAACGCAACATCGATCTTCATTCACGGTCGGATAATTAAACTGTGTAATCGTTCGAGGAATCTAAGCATCGACTTAATTAGCGTCAGTTCTAAGCATCGACTTAATTAGTGTCAGTTATTTTCAACAGACAAATGAGAAGTGACATCGTTGTGGAACAATGAGTGTGTGAGATGTGATTAGTACTCTGAACATTGTATGAATGGTCAAGGGTGTGCGTGTATTACAGGTGCATGTATGAATTGAGTGAATATTGTGTAGGTTTGTATACATCTTATCTATTGTTTGTCGTGTGAATGAGAAAATCAAATTATTAAAATCGAACTAAAAATCCAACAATTCCGTGTGGTGTATATTCTTCCTCCCTGGTGTGACAGCGTCCATCAGATAAAAACAAGCTATACACTCTGAAACCAACCCAATAATAACACTCTTGTAATAAATCTGTATGAAAACGAAAATGCCGCGAGTGTGTTCTCTTGGAGAATCTCAATTCATTTGTTTAGTAACTTTTTCAGTCTGTTGCGGATGTAATAATTAATGTTTGTCCAGTACCTATGTCTAAGTGCGGGCTCTTCTGCGATTGCCTGCTGTATCTCGGCCTTTCCAGAAAGTTTGTTGACGACGAGGATTGTCTTGAAACGATTTTGAACAGCTTTCTCTTCAGCTTTCCCCCATGGTTTCCTTGAAAGTGTAGCTTTCTTTCGAACAGGAGCTGATGCAGTACTGTCATCATCAAAACTATCTAGATTGTCATCAGGCTCTGGATGTCTTTTCTTTGTCATGCTAATTGATTCCTGTGTTGCTCCCGCCGTGAGATAGCTTTAATCGCCTGCTCGGCATTAACACCCAACAATCAATCAACCTGTGTTGTTGACTTTCTACTTGCTTTATTCACAGGTGCTGTTTCCCCTGAGACCTCTCTGCCAGTTTATGATGTGTCTTCATTGCCCAAGTCAATCTCTTCATCATCGCCCAGTTCAGCTCTAATGCAACTCTCAAAATCTGTCATCCCATTGTTAATTGACAAAATAATTTTTGCCACTTTTGCCTTTTGAAGGACGTCTTGAGGTTGGCGGTAGATATGGCGATGTATCCGAATATCATGACCAAGGAAGTCTGCCAGCTGATCCTGGTCTAAAGGCCCCGCTACACGAGCCCGGTTTTGAGGCCAATTCACGATCAGTTTTCGAATCGGTAGGCGATCGGGCCGAACTAAAAAACGTGTGCACTGCCACACGTTTCCCGATTTTTTTTAGCCAACCGGTTTGAACCGGAAGGTCAAAGTCGCTAAAACAGCATCCTGTTCTGCAAAATGGCTGCTAGTTTTGACAGTGATGATGATGTGCTTGCAGTAGCAGTAGTTTTGCATCATATTCGGAAGAGAAGGGCGAAACATCGGCAACGGAGGTGGTGGGTTCGACCATGGTTGAGCCGGAGACCGACCCTTGGGGCGTTTCAGTGCCTACTGAACGAGCTGCGAAATGAAGACGCGGCAGAACACGCCAATTTTCTGCGCCTGGAGCCTCAACATTTTGACTTTCTGTTTGAGGCTGTCTGGGAGGACATTCAGAAGAAAAATACCGTCATGCGCAGGAGCATTGAAGCTAGAGAACGCCTTGCAGTGACACTTCGATTTCTGGCATCAGGTAGCTCAAAACATTTTACATGTTGTAAAACTATTTTGAGGTAACACTTTATTGTTTAGTGGCAATAATTAATAGGAAAATAGTTTTGGGCATATAGGCATGCATTATTAGTTCAAGAGTGAATGTCAAATGGGGCATGCACAATTACCTCTGCAAGGAATCTAATATGTATATATTTTTATTATAATAATTTATTTTATAAAATAAAGTGTGATTTCGAAATTTGTAGTCTGCTCTAGTTGCTCACATGCATGCACACAGACACTTGCGAGTAATGAAGTAATAACATGACATAACATGACATCAGCAGTTTAGTTTACATTGTCAGCATTTGAATCATCAAAATGTCAACATGCACTGATGCAGGGCACAGTGTTTAAAGTTATGAGAGCGTTCACCTCAATATTAAGGCTTTATACTCTCTTCTTTGGTCATGCTATTATTATTAAAAGTGTGAAAATATTTGTGTGCTTTCAGACCAACTTTAATGAAACATCTGCTAATCTGAATTTTACAGAAAGAAAGCATCTGTTTGCAAGACAGATTAATTTATAAAATTAAATCAGAAAATGCACATTTTCTTACGGGCATATTAATTAGTATTAGTACCATTAAGAGCTGCAACAATGTGCTAAACATTTTACCACCCACTACATACTCTTTTCCTTTTAATACAATAAGGTAAGAGATAATTTATGGGCCACTGTTGCAAAGGTAAAATTTAATTTTCATTAGTAGTAGTAGAGATTTATGTTTAATTTTGTATGTATCTTATACTTTAGGGTCTAATGATACATGTATGACTAAAATCCAGTCTTTATCATAGTAATCATGGGTTTGTTGGACCATACATGCAGCCTTGCAACAAGCACATTTGCAATTGTCAGCATAATTGTATTTAGTTATGGTATAGTGTTTTAATTTGAGTTCTAAAATGTGTGTGTGTGATTTAATTATCTTGCCGTTACATGTTTATTGTTTGCATGTGTACAATAGTGAATGTGTAAACAGTAAAGCATGAGCCTGTATTTATAAAGATTAAGAGAATAGCAGATAGATGTAAGGAGACCAAACTACACAGTACAGAATAAGAAAGCAGTTGTTCAAGATTACGCTCAGCACAGACATGAAGAATTTTTAGAAGATAGACATGTCACTGCGCACACTCAAAGTCAAACATTTTGTAATTTTTATTTAAACTTTGAAATGTCATGGAACTTTAACTTAAGGCAGATGAAAACACTGACTAAGCATTAAAATGGAAACATTGTAATAGGTGTGGTTTTTTTTCAGTTCCCAAACAGGTCTTTAATGACATGCTCTAGAAACTGGGTAACTTGTGCTAAATAAGGTACTTACATGCTAAACGTAAAGTTAACAAATCTGTCCGTCTCTGCAGTTATTTTTGTCAATACTATTCTGTCCCTTTCTGGTGTTTTAAGATGCATTTTTAAAATGAATATCGAATTATAATTTACCACAGTTCTCTCCATAAAATACCTACTGTGCCTGGTATTATAACTGATACAATTCATCATGTTTTTTTCACATGTATGACACCCACCCGGTGTTTTACTTTTTTAGTTCCCAGGGTCACCCTTGTCAGCCCCACAGGGTGGGTTTTCCACTCTATTCTGGGGCATGTGTTTCTGTCTACCCTTGGTCCATTCACCTGTATTTACCTTTTTTAAATTCTCCCTACTGTCTGCGCTGCCTGTAGCTCTTGATATTGGATGTTTGTTGCTAAATGGTGTTAGCTTTATTTAGGCCCCATGTCATAGGTTTATTTAACGTATTGGACCGGCTGGCTACATGCATTCAATATTCTTTCCCCCCCCCCCCTCCCCCCCACAAGCAGTGCAGGCACGTCCTGAGAAAGTCTTGATGCTGTCAGGATGTTAAGCAATGTACAATCAATCAATCACATATATATGTATTATTTTAAGGTGACAGTTTTACCTCCTTAAGCTACCTCTACCGAATACGTCGGCAGGCATTGGGACAAATCATTCCTGAGGCCTGTGAGGCTATCTACAAGGCACTGTCTGAGAAGTACCTAAAAGTAAGTAAAACGTCTACTTGGTGAACAAACAAAAATGTAAACAATAAATAAGAAAAAGAAGACAAAACAAGCCAATATCAATAATAACTGAAGGCAATGATACACAAAAATTACAGCGAACACATGTACATTTGTTGAGAAAAAAATATTTTTATAAGCCACGATCTGAAGCATGTGCAAAAAAAAAAAAAAAAAAAAAAACATATAACAAGCGGTTCTGCCAATTGTTAGAGACAGCGAAAAACATTTGTGGAAAATAGTGACCTTGAGCTGTGAGAATGCACCAATACGAATGATGTAGCATGCTTAGCAGTAGGTAAAGTAACTGCAAATTAAAAATTATGACTTTTGGTTAACTTATTCTTGAGATAATGTAACACGTGTGTTGTAAAAACAAAAGTGATATTCGGAGCGACAGGTCATATTACATAGTCAAATTTGGCCAGTTCAGGCAGTCAGAGGACCGGAGTTTTTCAAAATAATTTTTGTCTTGTTTAAAAATTTGTAGTAGGACTGAATGTTGGAATTTGCTGGAAATGTCCGCTTAAATGAGAGGAGACACGTTTGGTGCTTTGATTCATACCATCCTGAGCTTATCCAATGGAGAATTGTGGGCCTATGTTGAGTTGCCGTTGACGTAGTGATTTGAGGAGCACGCTCATTTCAGCTGTGCTTGGGTGTGGGGTTGGTAAGGAACCAGTTTCATAACCAAGAAATGAGACGGGTGATGTGCTGTTTTTTTTTAATATTTTGTGCATGGCAAATGTGCAGCTGGTGTGCAGTAGTGTTTTTTAGGGAGACTGGACAGTAGGGAAACGGCACTGTAGTCCGTGACCTGTCAGGTCACCACATGTCATATGTGACATAGATCGAAAACTGGTTTAATGTAACCATATCATTGAGTTTGGACTTTTGCTGTTGGAAAACTGAAAAAAAAAATCATGAGAAATTGGAAATTTTGCCAAGAAATTGCTGCTTTTGCAGTTTTATAGGCTTTTTTTTAATGTTTTGCATCGCAACACCCTGTTTACCTGAACTGGGAGCTATGTTTAGTGTGTTTTTTCATTTATTTCTCGTCTTAAGTTACAGGTAGTCATGAGTCTGACCTTTGACCCTGAGCTGTGACCTATGACTTTGATCTTGAAAGGGGTGGGGTTTGGGGCGTTCAGTTTAATAAATGCGTAAGAAAAATGCAATCTTTTAGTTATTGAAGTTGTGGGGTGGGTGGAGTAGGGTGGGGTTTGTGGATTGGAGGTGGGGGGGGGGAGGGGGGCTTAAGGTCAAAGGTTAAGATGAAAACTACAATAAAACAGTGTCAGCATGTGCATTTCATCAGACAGCCGACCTCAGAGTGAAATAAGCCGCCAAAATAATGTGACATGCAGAAGTGTTATTTTGCATGATCCTGCTACACTGGCTGCATCTGAGGTGTCATTCTGCTGTAATTGTCATGAGGGATGTCACTGGTGTCTATTCTGAATCAAACATAAGCATTTGTACACTGCATAAAGCTCATTTAAGTGCATTGTTATGGGAACAGCAGTTGCAGCCAACAGTACAGTCTTTTACAGGAGTATTCAAGTTTGGCACACACATGCCTACTGCATTTGTAACATGAGATGAGCTGTTTTGAGACTCTGACAAGTGTTTTTTTACATAAAAATGAACTGTACATAACCATTTTTCTCTGCTACCTCCTAAATAAGCATTCCAGACACTTGTTTGGGTATGCGGTGTGTCCCACGTAGCATAGTTTTGGCTGTTTTTTTATATTTTGTGCATGACAAATGTGCAGCTGGTGGGCGGTAGTGTTTTTTAGGGAATTGAAAAATTAGGGGATGACTGGGACTGACTTGGTAGCTACTGGACAGTAGGGAAACGGCACTGTAGTCCGTGACCGACAGACCAACCGACCGACTCCATTTACCTTGACCTTTGAGATAGAGTAAATATGATGACCACTACCTAAGTAATGTTTCTATGAATTTTGGTCAAAATCCGTTCAGTGGTTCTTGAGATATGGCGTCCAACGGACCGACAGTTGGCTCCTTCTGAAATGAAATACAACAAAACTGCTAAAGCACGTTTTTCAACTTTGTTTGCTTTACTTAGTTGCATCATTATTAAGATTGACAACTGACATTTGACTAATCAGTTGTCGCAAAGTTCATGCCTCTTTGCTGCATGCAGAAGATCGATCATGTCCATTTTTAAAAGTTCTCTAGTTCTCCTGCTCTGGAGGCTGTCACGGTCAGCAGCTAATGCTCTTGCCCAAACCATGGTCCTGCTCTCAACCAGCGTGCTGCTCTTATCCATCATTACAGACCTTTTTGCAAAGTATTGGTTTACACCGTCCAACACTGTATCTGGGAGACTATGATTGGCAGTGGTAATGTTACGTCTTTTTCTATTTGCTGTAGTTGTTGGACTTGGACTTCTCTGGTCCTGCTGAGACCCTTGCATTTTTCTGTTTTGAGTGTTATGTGGTGAATCCTCCTCAGTGTCAATCTGGCTGCTTATCCCCTCCACTGCATCCTGTGAATCGAACAGCTGTGATTCTGGGCTTTGCTGCTCTGGGCTTTGTTCCTGTGCTTCTGGATATTGCTGCTGAAACATATTTAAACATACTTTTTACAAAAATACTACATAGTAAACATATATGTGAATGTGATATACTAACTTTCTGCACATTTGTTTGTGTGCAGGTTCCAAACACAGAGGAGGAATGGCAGACAATCAGCAATGACTTCAGAACGAAGTGGGCCTTTCCAAATTGTATCGGCGCCATGGATGGCAAGCACATTGCTCTGAAGGCACCAAACAGCAGTGGCTCCTTGTTCTATAATTACAAGGGATGTCACAGCATTGTTCTTTTAGCTGTGGTAGATGCTCACTATCGCTTCATCCTGTATGATGTAGGAGTGAATGGCCGCCACAGTGATGCAGGAATATTTGCCTCATCAGAAATCGCAGCTGCCATTGAGAACAACAGCATACCGCCACCAAAACAGCTATCAGGTTGGCATACTGCACTGCCACACGTGATTGTAGGAGATGAGGCCTTTCCGCTAAAAACCACATCTCATGAAGCCGTTTCCCAGCAGAGGCCTCACCATGGACCAAAGAGTGTTCAACTTTCGACTCGGCCATGCCAGACGAGTATCGGAAAACGCCTTCGGCATCATCGTGAACCGCTTTGCCGGCAGTCCTTGCCACCAGGATGTGCTTGCAGCCAGCTGCTGCAGAGTCTGTCGTGCGCGCATGTTTGGCACTTCACAACTTCTTGCGAACTGAATGTGATGTGCGATATGCACAAAAAAACTAGAAGGACCAGGGTGTGTCAGTGGAACAGAGAAATGAGCAACCAAGGAGGAAACAGGAATGCGTTGGACGCTAGAGATGTGAGAAACAGTTTTCAGGACTATTTTACTACAGACGGAGCAGTTGACTGGCAGTGGGATAGATGCTGAGCCACTACGGAAGGAAACAGCACCTGTATTTGAATCTTAAACTGTACTTTCTTACATCAGAGTGTGGTAAAAGTAGATTTCTGAAGTGACATTTTGAAGTCATGCAGTGGTTGTAACACCAAAGGTTCTGATATATTTTAAGGGTTTTAAAAGTGTTGCGATGAAGATACTGTTGTAAGGAAACTTTGTGTTTGTACACTTTTGCATCTTGCTTGCATGCGTGCGTGTGTGCCAGTTTCAGTGTGTGTGTGTGTGGGGGGGGGGGGGGTGCGTGCGGTGGGCCACGGTGCCGATGTGCATGCTTGTATACAATCACATTTCTGATACAGTGATAGATGGGATAAAACAGCAATAATATATTTTACACACGGCTGTGCAGAACCACACTTTTACAACTTTAGGAGTGGGCGGGTGCCGCTGAGTGCAAGATGAGACATCTGTGGCTGTAGACGGGCGCCGTCAGTGCCGGCACACTGCAGAGGAAAGTGTTAGTAACTAAACATTCACAAAATGTTTG
Source organism: Semisulcospira habei (assembly GCA_036245525.1). Classification (NCBI taxonomy): domain Eukaryota; kingdom Metazoa; phylum Mollusca; class Gastropoda; family Semisulcospiridae; genus Semisulcospira; species Semisulcospira habei. Next base: position 272,043,585 of record BTPG01000001.1, read on the forward strand.
TTGTTTTTTTTTCTCTCAAGGATGTCATCATAACGTGAGTGTAAATTGGTAGCTGATAAAACTGGCTTTTTTTTTGTCATACAAAACATGTCCATGCTGCTTACTACCAGCACACATTCATGAGCAATTACATTTCATATTTGCAATACAATAAACATGCTCTTGGCTTGACTTCGCGAACGAAGATTCTATAGGGCTTGCCCACGTCTGCAGGCATTTTCGTGGCTGCGGAGGCCAATCCGGGACAGGCAGGTTCGACCGCAGTGGCTGCAGGGGAAGGTCTGGTCAGGGTTCTGAGTTACGGCAACTCGGTTTTTTCTCCTGAGCCGTTTGTCCTTAAGGTTAGCTCTGCGAGAGTCCTCAAAGGAGACGGCTGCCTTGTAGATGGTGGAGCGCCAGGTGTCACGGTCCGCAGCAAGCGAAGACCACTGGCGGTGGTCGATTTGGCAGGCACTAAGTGACTTCTTGAGACCGTCTTTGTATCTCTTCTTTGGTGCCCCTCTGTCACGGTGTCCAGTAGCAAGCTCGCCGAACAGAGTGATCTTGGGTAGGCGATGATCCTCCATCCTGGAGACGTGCCCCGCCCAGCGAAGCTGTGTCCGCAGCAACAAAGCCTCGATGCTCATAGTTTCTGCCTGTTCAAGGACCTCGACGTTGGTGACATAGTCACTCCAGTGAATGCCCAGGATGGTACGCAGGCAGCGCTGGTGAAAGCGTTCGAGGAGTCGTAGTTGGTTGCGGTAGAGGGCCCAGGACTCGGAACCGTACAGCAGGGTGGTGAGGACGACAGCTCTGTACACACTGATCTTGGTCCAAGATCAAGACCAATAAACATGCACTGACAAAATAAAGCGTTAACTTTTAAGCACAATCTGATGCGCATGCCATTTTTCTGTGGGATGAAAATTTGATGTATCTACGCAGCATTCTAACCGCTACTTTTATCACTTACTAGAATTTGGGTTCCTTTCCCTTCTAGAGCAACACTAGCGTCAGAAAATATTATACTACTGAGAAGCTGGTAGTCCGTTGGGTACATCAAGACGATCAACACAAACATGCTGATGCCAGCATTTGTGCACTGTGTTTATTCCCTACACTTGCGTTACACAAAAAATTCATAACCACTAACACAAGTAACAGGTCTTACGCACATCACACTGGTTCCTTTATATTAACATATAAACACTAACAGGTCTGAAGCACATCACACCGGGCCTTTATATCAACACCAACACACGTAACGGGCCCTAAGCATATGGCACTAGTAGTTTTTTTATATTAACAGTTGTTTTTTTTAATTACCCTTTCAGGGATGAAAACAGTTTTTATGGTTTTGACTAGTGTCGAAGGCAACAGACTGCTTTCATTAGCTTAATTAGGCGTGTGAAATTCAGATTGTGACTTTGTCGGTTAACTAGGTGTGGAGGTGCTGGGAGGTTGGAAGCTGCCAACTGTAATATTACTGTCATTTACATCACATTTATGCCTAGCTCAACAGTCAGGTTTTACTGTTCGGCCACCCTTCCCTACCTGTGCGAATTTACTACACACTGTGCAGACAGAGCTGTTGAGTGATGGATCATAAGTTGTCGTTATCTTGCTAGCTTGTTCAACTGCATTGTTTGCTGACTCGAGAGTGCGAGCAGATGATTTCTTTTTGTCAGTTTCATTAGTCTTTGGTAACATTTCACACAAAACGAATGTGAGTACAACAGTCCTCTAGTTTCATTTACAGTGATTCCGTGTATTTCCTACAGTTCAGTTACATACATTTCACACAGTTTGATTGGTTTTTCATCAAGTCTTCGTTTCAACCTACCTCCACATACTCTAATAGAGATTTTAACCTTTTAAAAAAAATAGGGTTCTGTGTGTGCAACAGTTTCTTATATGTCTTATTCCCGCTATAACTGTACTGTCTTTTTCCTAGACTACACCATTTGGAACAAAGGAACCGGAATAATATGAATGAGCAGACAAGAGTTAGTACCTGATACTCAGTATTACTGCACAGTATCACAGAGAATTCTGGAGGTTATAAGCAGAACATAGCGCACAGGGATTACACAATACACAACAGTATTCAAGAATACAGAATGACTGTTCAGACCTACTTAGTACTGTGATGCTCAGCTGACTGTTCAGTCACACACAAATACAGTACCAGTTTCTTTATCCCGCGGCCCACACCCTCACACACAATGACTGGCTGTAATCTAAAATACGAGAGGCATTAAAGAAATATCTCAGTACGTACACCATTCTGTCCAACTTGGGTGCCTATTTTGTCATGTATTCATTAGCGCTCACCCCCTGTCTTCTAGGTGACTCAGATTCAGCACCATGGAATCTTCAATAAAACATTAATTCAAACACAAATGCCATGCAGAATAAAGACAAAACTATTTTTGTTTCAAATCAGTAAACTTACCATATTTGTATGTGATTGTCTCTTCTTGCTTACATGTCGTAAGAAGTCCAACTGTGTAAAATATTCATATTTGGGCGTGTATAGATCAGACGCGCCAGCCCCACTCCGTTTTGACAGAAGTTTTTTGGTCAGCTCTTTCATGTACGCAGTACGATAGCTCGCATATTTAGTTTTGAGCTCTTGCACTGAAATTGGCACACAGACAATTTCAATTCAATAAATTATCATTATTATTATTATATTACACTATAAAATTTACTTAAACATTTATCACACTATATAAAGGACAATCAATTGACATGCATTTTCACAAACTGGGTTTGGAAAATAAAAACTTTAAATATATTATATACAGATGTCGGTGTATAATATAGTATTCAGTATAGTAGGTTGTCACCCTTTGCCCTCAGATTTTTGTGCATTTCAGAAAACACTCGTTAACCTTCCCCACTGAAAACTTTCAGGCATCAGTTGTCTGAAGAATTTGCCTATCGTGATGAGTCTACCATTATCAGATGACAGCCGGGTTATACTGTATCATTATGAACAGAACCATTCCATCTGATATGACATAGGAAACAGCACATTCCGTTTGAACATTTATAGGAGAATCCACGCCACAGAGGCAGAAGAAACAAAAAGGCTGTGAAACACAGTCACTCACCGGTCAAGTCAATATCAAACTGGGCTTTCATCTGCGCTTGAATTGTGAGCCAGGCGGCCAGTTTTCTTCTTTCGTCTTTATAGTCTTTTTGGCTGCAATTCCACAAAACTGCCTGGCTGTGGATCTGATTGATCAAATATTGTGTGTTCTCTCTGCTCAATTTATTCATCTTTGTATCTTCCGCCATTACACTTTTCGCGAGACGCGCTCTGATTGGTTGAAGCTTACAACCGGGGCCGAATCGGATCGGGAAAAATAGAGCAGGTTCTAGACACCCGTTTCCCAGCCGATTGGGACCGGATCGGATAATTGACGTCATCCGATCGCAATCGGATCGAAATCGGCTTCAAAATCGGGGCACAACCGGCCCGTGTGGCGGGGCCTTTACACATCTATATAAAGTGATGTCGAACAGTGCTGATCCTTCTGAGTTCAATGAAGGCAAGCTGGCAAACTTTCTTCACTTGTTCCTTCATTGTCAGCCTGTTGTCAAAAATGACACCCAAGTTACGGGCCGAGCTAGAAAAGGAGATGGCACTCTCGCCCACCATGAATGACTCAGGAAGATCAGCACTGTACGTAGAGGAGCACGTCATTTGGAGTGACTCAGTTTTGTCACTGTTCAGCTGGAGCTTGTTCTGTGTGGTCCACTTCTGAACATCACAAATACAAGCCTCCAAAGACTGCACCATCTGATCGACATGTTCACGAAGGGAGTGTTTGTACAATTCTGTATCATCTGCATATAAATGATAAGAAACAAAGTGACGCTCAATGACATGTGACAGGTGAGGTGTATACAAAGTAAAAAAAAAACAAAAAAAAACAGGCCTCAAGACCGACCCCTGAGGAACGCCACAAAGCAGCTCAACAGGGTGGGACTCAAATCCTACCACTGAAACCATCTGCAAGCGACCAACAGAGTAGGATTAGAAAAATTTCAGTGCAGTGCTTTGAATGCCAAACACATCACGAAGGCGGGCAAGTAGAATGTCATGGTCAATGGTATCAAACGCTGCGCTCAGATCGAGCAGAGTCAGAACAGAGATTAGACCTTAATCGCTAGCACCAAGTAGGTCATTCACAACACGCAGCAATGCTGTCTCCGTGCTATGACCAGACCTATATGCTGACTGGAACACATGCCCCAGACCATTATTTTTGATATGGTGTAGCAGCTGCGTGAGCACTATCTTTTCCAGAAGCTTTGAAAGAAAAGATAGGTTGGATACGGGTCTGTAGTTGTTCAAACTGTTGGGATCAAGTGAAGGTTTCTTTAAGAGCGGCTTAACAATTGTAGTTTTGAAACAGGTAGGTACAGTGCCGTGCAAGAGGGACTCATTTACAATAGCTGTAACAACTGGTACAATTGCATCTTTACATTCAAAAAGAAGGGACGAAGGCACAGGGTCTAGCTCACAGGTCTTGAGAGACATCTTACTCATGGTGTCTAGCACTACCTTTTCAGTCACTGGACTGAAGCATGCAAGAGGAGTGCCAGCAAAACACTTGGATTGAAATGAGCAAGATGTCTGAGCATCATCACATTTATCAATGTTGTCACGTATTGTTCTGTCTTTGGAACAGAAAAAGCGAGAGAACAGTTCTGGGAGATCACGGATTGGGTGTGTGCTGGGCAGTTGAACAGATTTGGTCTGTAATGTTTACCCATCCTCGAAATCTCCTCCTCTGTCATGTCAGCTAATTTTGTCGTTCCCGGAAAAAAAATCAAGATTTCCATTTTGATCAAGTTGCCTGAACGCGTGAACCAGCTACACTCCTTGCGTCGTTTCACCGCTTCTTATGCATGGCATCAACGCTGGCGACGCTCTTAACCATGGTAGTGAAGAGATTATAACCTCCGTTTCGCGGCCAAGATTTTATTTTTGTTATGTGTTTAATGGCGAGCATTTAAAATGTTAGCAGCTTGAGTGATAGCACGGATGCTGAGGGGGAAAACTGAAAATGCTTTTCTAACTGATCCGTCAAAATTCACGACAACAACAACAACAACAACAACAACAACAACAACAAAAAATGCGTTCTCAATGCCGTAGTCTTGCCTTGACTAAAGCTTTCTACGCTTCTGTTTGCGAAACATGCTAGTAGGTACATGTACATAACGGAGGTAGTCAGTCGCCTGACGCTCTCCTTGACTCTCAGTCTTGAGTATGCAGCCAAGCAGTACTGCAAGTGGTCCTGGCTGGTTGCATGCGTGAGAGGGTTAATCCGTTTAACTTCACGGCTGTATTTCCCAAATTTTGAAGGTGTCGACTAACCAGGTGCAGGAGATGGCTCGACCATGATAATTCAAGGATAGTGCCAGATTAACTTCGCGCCATCAGGAGCCAAGCTAATCTGGCAATATCTTTAAATTATTATGGTCGAGCCATCTCTTGCTTTAGTGCGTCGGAGATCAATGGGTTAAGCGGAAGTACCTGAGAGGTAGCCTCTATTTCTCTTTGCCATGTCTATTTTTCCGCTTGAAGGAAGGTATTGCGTTTGTGGCAATGATATTTAGCATTGTGTCAACCTATAAATGTGTCAAATGCTATCAGGCCTTGAGCCATAACTTAATAAACAAAAGTCCTTGCTGCTCCTATAATGATAAATATTAATAAAGGAAAGTAAACGAACTAGTAACAATCATTGCCTTACAAATGTCGCCTAATCCAATAAATAATTAAAGTACAGAGAAATAACTGAGAAATTGCGGTGTCTGCGTGCACACGACAGCTCTCTCTCTCTCTCTCTCTCTCTCTCTCTCTCTCTCTCTCTCTCTCTCTCTCTCTCTCTCTCTCTCTCTCTCTCTCTCTCTCTCTCTCTCTCTCTCTCTCTCTCTCTCTCTCTCTCTCTCTGTGCGCGGTTTAGTGGCGCGGGGAGGCCGCTATCGCATGTGTGTGTTTATCTGTGTCAGTGTGTGCAAGTGTATGTGTGTGCACGCGCGCATCCCTACGTGCTTGCGCACGCGCGCGCGCGCGCGGGCGTGTGTGTGTGTGTGTGTGTGTGTGTGTGTGTGCGAGTGTGTGTGTGCGTGTGTGTGTGTGTGTGTGTGTGTGTGTGTGTGTGTGTGTGTGTGTGTGTATGCCTGTTTATGTTTGTTGGAGTGAGCCGCCGTGTTGGTTTTTATGATGAGAACAATAGCGGTTTTATGTACAAAATCCTTTATACTTTTTATATTTGCTGTAGTATAGTTTTAAGCGAAAGAATGTATGTGTACATGATATACTGATGTGTGTGTATCTGTGTGTCAGTGTGTGTGTGTGTGTGTGTGTATGTGTGTGTGTGTGTGTGGAGGGTTGTGCAGGCTTGGCTTGGCGCCTGTAGGCTACAAGCTAATCTGGCACAAGCCTGTGCACGCGGCAATTGCACACCGGCGCGCGTGTGTGTGTGTGTACGTTATTTTGTTTTGTAGTGTGTAGCAAGGACAAGAATGAAAACAGGTCTGCGCACCTATTCTTTTATCCTTGGAAAATAAAGTTTCATTTCATTTCATTTCATTTCATTTCTCTCTCTCTCTCTCTCTCTCTCTCTCTCTCTCTCTCTCTCTCTCTCTCTCTCTCTCTCTCTCTCTCTCTCTCTCTCTCTCTCTCTCTCTCTCTCTCTCTCTCTCTATCCCCAATCATTGTCAAATATTGTGATGACAAACTTTCTTCTCGTTCATCATTCTACATTCCTTGCATGACAGTGCACGATGTCGGTAAAGCGATTGAATGTCTCAAAAGTAAGAGCACTTCAGGGCTTGATGAAATGAGTACTGCTGTGTTAAAACTATCACCACCTTTCATAATAGAATCTTAAACGTACATCTACAACCGTTGTATCGAGCGTGGCGAATTCCCCTCTGATCTGAAAAAAGTCAGTTATTCCGCTTCCCAAGAACAAAGATCTTACAGATCCCAATAAAATCAGGCCAATTTCTTTCTTGTCTTCACTTTCAAAACCCATAGAAAAGCACATACACACACACTTACAGCACTTTCTTGACACACACGACCTTATTCATCCCTTACAGTCAGGATTTCGCCGCGGCACTCTTGTCAAACAGCTCTCTCACATTTAACAGATCGTTGGTTTACATCAATAAATAAAGCACTGTTGACTGGAGTGATCTTTTTAGACTTTACCAAAGCCTTCGACTTAGTTGACCATACCCTTCTTACCGAAAAACTCTCAGTCTACCGCGTAAGTGACCGAGCTGTATCCTTTTTTTCAAATCCATCCTTGAAGGCCGACGACAGTATGTCAGCGTAAATGGCAAATCATCCTCTGAGGGGCTGATAATGCATGGCGTGCCTCAGGGATCTATTCTCGGGCCTTTATTGTTCACACTTTACATAAATGACTGACCTTTACATATCTCACAGCCTGACGTTACCTGTAGCTTATTTGCAGATGATGCAACTTTCGATGTATCTGCGCCAGACGTGCCCACAATCATTAGTTCACTCCAGCAAACAATAAATGAAGTCTTTGATTGGTGCCAGACTAATTCCATGATTCCAAAACCGTCAAAGACGGAATGTATGCTTGTGACAACAAGGCAAAAGCATCAGCTGAGCCCGCCGCCACTCAAGCTTTCCCTTGAACAGCAACCAATAGCAAGTTAGAGAACATCGTTTGCTTGGTATCACTGAAGACTACCAGCTCAGTTGGCACTCGCATACTAATTCTATTTGTAAGGTTTTGTCAACAATTCTATATTTGTTATTTAGACTAGTTTTATTTACCAACGTTTCAACCAGGCAGTTATTTTATAATGCACACAAAAATACCATCTAGATTACGCATCGACAGTATGGGATGGATGCAGCGATACTTCTTTAAAAAGAATAAATTCACTTCATAGGCGTTCGGCAAAGCTTATCCTAAAAGATTCCCACACCCCTTTGTCTACCGACGATAAACTATCAAAATTAAATATGTTGCCCCTTCGTAAGCACTTTTTATTCAATAAATGTGTATTTATGCGTAAGATCACTCTCTCGAATTCACCGGGATATCTCGCTGCTCTCTTTAAGGCTCCCTACACTCCGTACCCGACACTGAGGAACGACCTGGTAGTGCCTAGGCCCCGCCTTGACATTTTTAAATCGGCCTTGTCATATTCAGCAGCCAAAGAATGGAATTTACTTCCAAAAGAAGTAAAATATATCATGACCATAATTGCTTTCAAGACACTGCTTCATCAACATTTGCTACAAATACAAGCGTAAACTGCTTTTGTTTTAAAATGACGTGGTATATTAAAGTTGTCTATCTGATTGTTGTTGGGTTCTTTTTTTGTGATCTTATGGTACACTTTTTAGATTGTAGCGCATGTATATCTTATTATGTGTATTAAGTGTGTTTATGATGTTTTTGTATAATTATGATCGCCTACACCGGCGCTGGTTGTATCCTCGCTGTCGCTTTCGAGCGGCAGCTTATCGAGAGGGGGGGGGGGGGGTGGGCAGCCAGTATGACTCGCCTTGTTGGGCGCTTATGGTGTGTCAGTGCGTGCGGCCCCGTGAGTGTTTGTGTAAGTAGTTTAGCAAGGACAAGATAGAAGAAAGGTCTTCAGACCTAAATCTTTTTATCATTGGAAAATAAAGATTCATTGTCATTGTCATTGTCGTTGTCTCTCTCTCTCTCTCTCTCTCTCTCTCTCTCTCTCTCTCTCTCTCTCTCTCTCTCTCTCTCTCTCTCTCTCTCTCTCTCTCTCTCTCTCTCTCTCTCTCTCTCTCTCTCTCAATACCGCACAATGTACACAGTTATCAGCTGATATCTTGAATCAGCATTTCCTCTCGGCTGCTAGTACGTTGCTAAAAAATACATATTCTGGTCAGTCTTCAGCTGTGTCCGAAAAGCTAAAGACGTTTTGTGCAGAACGGCTGGACCCTGATACGGCATTCAGCATTCCGCTGTTAACGATATACGACGTGGGAAAATCCATCTCGTACTTGGAGAACAAACGTAGGTCTGGCCATGATGGTATTAGTAGCTCAGTTCTGAAAATGGTCATGCCGTATATTGTAGATACCTTGACATATATATATATACAACCTTTGCATAAAGCAGGGGATATTTCCATCTTGTCTAAAAACAGCCAAAGTGATCCCACTACCTAAAACGAAAGACCTTGCCGACCCTAACAAGTTCAGGCCCATTTCGCTACTGTCAACACTGTCGAAACCGATAGAAAGACACATTCACACACACTTACAACATTTTCTAGAAAAACACAAACTCATACATCCATTACAATCTGGCTTTCGGCGGAAACACTCCTGTCACACAGCATTGGTACACCTAGTTGACAGATGGCTTACTGCCATTAAGAGTAGTCAAATGACTGGAGCAGTATTTTTGGACCTTTCAAAAGCATTTGACCTCGTCAATCATGAAACTTTAGTTCAAAAACTTAATGTCTATCAACTAAGCGCAGACACACTGGCCTTCCTTACGTCATATCTGCATGGGCGTACGCAATATGTCTACGTGAATGGTAAAAACTCACCTGAAGGGGTGATAGAGCACGGAGTACC
>BTPG01000001.1:272060709-272144709 GCA_036245525.1 Semisulcospira habei
CGAGCCCCCGCTACTGCGGTAAGTTAGTGCAACTGCGGGGGCTCAAGAGGATCTATGCCTCTTGCAGTTGGGTGGTATTCAGATTTTCTCGGCAAGAAAAAAGAAGAAGACAAACAAGAAAAGAGACTAGAAAGTGAAATTGACAAGTTAGAAAAGAATCTAAGTGATGTTAATTCACAAGGTCTCCAGACATTAAAAGAACAACTGCAAACTATTAGAAATAAGAAAATTGATGGCATGATAGTTCGTTCGAGAGCCAGATGGATATGTGAGGGTGAGAGAGCAACGAGATACTTTTGTAACCTTGAGAAACGACACTACACACATAATGCAATGAACTGTATTGAGAACGACAACGGTGCATTAATTTTTTATCCTGAGCAAATAATTGATGATACAAAGTCTTTTTATGAAACATTGTGTAAACCTAATAAGGTGCTAGAGGTTGACTTGCCATCTATTGTTACTGCTCCACGTTTACCACAAGATGAGAGTGATGTCATTGAAGGTCCTATATTAGCCAGAGAAGCCCTGTACGTTCTAAAAAAACACGAAGCATAATAAAAGTTCGTGCTCAGACGGCTTTACTAACGAATTTTATATATTTTTTTTCTGGAATGATATCAGTTTGCTTTTGGTTAGATCTATTAACCATGCTTTTGAAGTAGGGCACATGTCAATAACCCAAAGGCAAGGTATAATAACATGTATACCCAAGGAAGTTAAGGATAAGAAATACATTAAAAACTGGAGACCAATAACATTACTAAATACGTCATATAAGATTGCTTCCGCCTGCATGGCGGAACGATTGAAATCTGTCCTTCCTGGCCTCATACATGATGATGAAAAAGGCTTCATAAAAGGACGTTATATTGGAGAGAATATCAGATTATTATACGATGTGCTAGTAGCAACAGAGAAACATCGTATCCCGGGGCTTCCTCTACTGATAGACTTTAAGAAGGCCTTCGATAGTGTGTCGTGGTCATTTATTGCTAAAGCACTAGATTTATTTAATTTCGGTCCCAGTATCAAACACTGGATTAAAACATTTTACACAGATATCAGTTCTTGTGTCTCCTTCAATGGACGTTACTCTAAATGGTTCAATGTAGACAGAGGAGTCAGGCAATGGGACCCCGCATCGCCATACTTGTACTTAATTGTAGCAGAAATTCTGTTCATTATGATTAGACAAAATGAGAATATTAAAGGTATCAATATTGGAAATATCAATATTCGGTTGTCCCAGTTTGCAGACAACACCACTTTGTATTTGGATGACGATGAAAAGTCCTTTTGTGAATGCATAGAAAAACTTTAAAGGTTTGCTTTATTTCAGGGCTGAAAATAAACTATGACAAAACGCATGTTATATGGGTTGGGTCAAGGAAAAATTCAAATAAACGGTTTATGCGAAATTTCAATCTATCGTGGTACCTAATTATATTTACACTCTCGGGAGTAAAATTCTCTACTAATACTGAAGATGTTGTGGAAAAAAACTACGAAAAAAAAATTAATATAAATTAGGAAGATTATTTCAGTGTGGTCCAGAAAGGACCTGACACCTTATGGAAAAGTAACTGTTATAAAAACCATGGCATTGTCCAAAATTGTACACTTAGTTCTTAATATTTCGGATCCAGCAGACACCTTTCTGATGGAAGTAAATAAATTATTTTTCTCGTTTCTGTGGAACAATAAAAGGGAAAAGGTTAACAAATCTCAAGCTTGTTCCTCTTTTGAGCAAGATGGTTTGAAAATGGTGGATAATGGTGGATATTTACTCATTCCTCTCATCTATGAAGGTGAGCTGGCTGAGAAGACTGTACTGTAATGACTCTGTTGTGAAAACGATTTTGTTCTTGTTGTCACGTAACAGATGTGACATGTTTTTTTTTTTTTTTTTTTTTTTTCCCAAGTCTTTTTTTTGTAATAAATCGAGGTCGCCGACCTCTGTAAATAGCCTTAGGTTAGAAAAGTTGATAAATGTATTTGAGGACTCTCCCAGAGCTAACCTTAAGGACAAGCGGCTCAGAAGAAAAAACAGAGTTGTCCTAACTCAGAACCCTGACCAGACCTTCCCCTGCAGCCACTGCGGTCGAACCTGCCTGTCCCGGATTGGCCTCCGCAGCCACAAAAATGCCTGCAGACGACGTGGGCAAGCCCTATAGAATCTTCGTTTGCGAAGTCAAGCCAAGAGAAAAGTTGATAAGTGTATTGTAAACGTAAGCGTAAAGCCCGTGCAGCTAGCTTAGCGGTGAGCGATTACAGCGGTTGCACGCTTTCGGCAAGTAGCTTTAACCGAATAGTGTTCAGAAGTACAGTCTAGCTGCGAAGTAGCAGAAGGATATTACGTGTCAGTCAGTCGAGTTAGCTAGCTCAGTGAGGGTCTGGGTCAGGGTGCGGCCTTGTTTGGAGCCTTTGACAAGCTGTGTGAGGGTTGTGTTACCCTCCCTGCAATACCACTACCAGTGTTCCTGGTTTTGGGTGTCCGAGAGACCAAGTGACGACGGCTGCTGCTCGACAGAAGACTCCTCCGGTTCGTGTTCGTCTTGTTTGTCTCGTCCTGCCGGAGGACTCACAAGTGAAAGGTAACTATTCATGCTATTTACTCAGTGAGCTGCTGTACTCACGGGTGTGTAAATGTGTACATAAGTTTGGAAGAGTGAGAGATATAAATACTGAGCGGACTGAAGCTTCATTATCATAATGACTGAGTTAACCCCTTAATTATAACTTGTTGACTCTCCATTTTCCATGTCCCCCGCACAGAGTAAATACCATTGGAAGTTACCCCTAAATCATTATTATTTAAACAGCCACATTTTTATGAAAATCAAAAATAATACTTAAGGGGTTAACTCAGTCATTGTGTTAATAATACTTCAGTCCGCTCAGTATTTATATCTCTCTTAATTAGCTCATATGACCGATGTCGCAATGATACTATGTACGTAAACACAGCACTCTAGACATGAAGGACACGACGCGTCAGAATAAATTTTTCATAGCTGCTAGATCGATATGCACCATGCTTGAGTCTGTATTCATAGCTGCTAGATCGTTATGTACCATCCCTATATCGATATTCATAGCTGCTAGATCGATATGCGCCATGCTTAAGTCTGTATTCACAAAACCTATCTCAATAGTTTTTCAATATGTACTACCCCTATCTCGGTATTCATGAAGGATCTCAGGGGTCTTACTCTGTGGCGCATGTCCTTTGCAAGCCAGCTCACCTGTTTACCTTTGTTGTCTGTTGCCACGCGCCGCTATTCAACTGTGAAAGGGAACACTCTATGAATAAGCCGGCTCTACGGCTTTTGAAAAGAGGCTATTTGCTGAGAGGTGTCAATAAGAAGACAGTTTTGAAGTCGACTTCATATTTACTCAATGACTGGTACCCGAGAAATCAAAACGGTGGTCATACTCTGCACTATAAACAGTTGGATAAGAAACCAACAACAAACACATGCATACACACACACACACACGCATACACACTTACAAACACGCATACATAAACACACACACTTACAGACACTCATGTCAGTACAATTTTATCGTAAACCTGAGCGGCCAGGTAGTGTCACGGTTTGTTTGCCTTTTGTATTACCTCTCACGCCCACTTTTCAATAGCAGGGGAACACATTCCATTCCTATTCAAGGGGCAAGCTTTTGAAAAGCTCTCAGCTGTCAAAGGCCTTTCATAGCTACAGCCTTTCAAATCGCTAAGTTGTGTCAAAGTTCAACAGGGGGACATGTTACTTTTCAAAAGAGAGCAATCATTTTACAAAACGGTTCTATATGCGAGGGCTAATGTACTTATGACTATAAGGCACTGAAAAAACAGTTAGATAAGAAACTACCAGGTGGTCTCAATTAAAAACAATAAGTCACAACTCACTTAAAGGTTACCTTAAAGTGAGTTACAATAGGAACTTATTAACTACTTACCATTAAGAACTTATTAATTACTTACCCTAATTACTTACAAGTACTTAATAACAACTTGACTCTAGTCACGTATACTAAGTCTTTTTTACTAAGTTACAAGGGCAACGGAAAACTTTTTTTTCTCAATAATATTCTGCTGGTGCAGATGGTGTTAAATAATTAGGCCTAAACTGTGTAAGTGGCATGTCATCTCTCTGCGAAGTGTAATGAAAAAATAAACGATTACCAAATCTGATTTTTATTTGTTTAAAAGATTGTGTAGTTTTTCTGTGGTTTCCTGAACACCGATCTGTTTTCCCATCTCTAAAAAACTAGCCTTTAGTTCTTCAACATTTACGGGAGATTGACTACGCATCTTATTCTGTATTTCACATTTCATTTGTTTGTAGTTATTTAAATCATCATGGACTCGCTTAAATTCTTCGTCATCAACAAAATTATCATTCAATGCCTTACTGATAATAAGTTTAAGACTGCTCAGCTTCGCACCCACCAAAGTACTCAATGCTTCATGTTTTTCTAATTTCGTGTGAAACCTCTTGTTTAGGGCCTCCAAACCAAAGCAAGCCAGGCATGTAGGAACGCTAACACTCTCAACTGCTATTCCAGCCAAACTTCCAATTCCCGTGGCAAACAGAACAATACCCCCCACAGAACATCCAGCTGAAACTGCACCAATAGCCATAGAAGTGTTTTGAACAGAATTAAAAACGGTCTGATACCGTCTCTTACACCGTGAGTATTTCGCCTCCTCACTCTCCAAATATTTTAAAGCTTCTGTAATATTTATTAATCTGAATGCGTCTGCCTGTAATGTTTTATCTGATGCAATTGGCACAGCTGTCGCATGTGGATCAGGCACAAATGATGACACAGTCTCATGCGTCGGTAGTTGCGGATAGAAGTTTACCATTTTTTTATTCACAAATATTTTTTTAATTTTAATCAGCAATTACATTTTGCAACTCTTCAAAAGTATACAATTTGTTAGCATAATAAAATGCAACAAGATCAATGTGTTCAAGGTTTATGTAACTTAGACGAACAAAAGTTGTTTTGTCAACCACCACCTTGACAGCGGGAATACTGCTCGAAACATTAATAACATCATTGTAATAGCAATAAAGACCTTTGTTGATTCTGATACTGTTTCATCCCATGTAAGTTTAATTCCTTGTGCCTCTTTTACAGAAGTTACAGATCTCAAGATAATTTCAAATACTATTGTCGCTTCTCTAGCCACGACTAAGCTTGCTGGCATAAACACAACAGAAGTATCTGATCTACCCTTTCTAGTTGTAAGAAGATACCGCCGTTTCTCATAATCTTGCACTTTCAGTTTTTCTCTGCTATTGTTGTCTGGGGCAAAGCTTGGAACAAGGCTTACAATCAGCGGCCCAGAGTTAACAACCTTCCTAAACACTAAGGCGCCTTCGTCATCAGTGTATACATAAGGACTAATAAATTCAATCTTTATGTCCCAGTCAATTGTTGGCAGTGGTGCAGGCACAGGTGAAACCACCCATTTATTACCAACATGTATTAAGTTGTATGGCACATTATTTACTGGAACAGGTACAGTAACATCACGCAGCTGACCAAGTTTAGGAATCTTTCTCTCTGTGCCATCTTTCATGTCATCGATTACTTTTCGCTTGTACATGCCAGTTGAATCAAGTTCAAAACCATACACCTCCCCGATTTCTCCCTCCTTCTCAAAATCCTGTATGTCAGCCAAATCTTTCAACTCTGTCACTGGACACGCAACTGGTATGATTCTCGGCTTTGGACCACCACTCATTTTTTATAAACAAAAATAAAATTATTTAACTTCTAACACAACACTAAAATCATACATAACAACTGGTTTGTCATCCTGATTAGTTACAGATATACACAGTGACTCAAAGAAACTGGAACCTAATTTCTTAAACTGTGCAGGAAATCTAACAACCACACTTTCACAATAGGGTGCAGTTCCAGTTGGTAAGCATCTCAACAATGTTGAAGGCTTTCCATTGTGAACATTCTCAGTCATGTTTAGTTCTTTCAAATAAACCTTTATCACTGTGTGTACTGACAAATGAACAGGATATTTTCCAGTTAATTTTCCATCAATCATCTCTATTTTCCAAAGCTTTGTTTTAGCTTCAGTTTCATTTATTAAACCAAGTAATAATGGAAGATAATCTGAAAATGTTATCCTACGCTCAGAAGAAAATTCTAATGTAACAAGTAAGTTAGCTGGATTTAAAGTTGCTTTAATTTTTATTTTACTTTAAAACCAGTTAGCTAATGTACAAAAGTCATAATACCCAGATGTTATTGTATGGTTTTCAATAGGAGAGGAATCATCACTAACAGATACATAATAATTTATATCATCTTTTATATTAAACCATTTTACTGTATAGAACATTTCATGGATAGCTACAGCCTTGCTACCATCTCGATTATCAATCCCATTAGTTAACCACACTGGTTTGCTTGTGTCAAGATTTGTTAAAGTGATAAACATTTTTATTATCTCATATAAAAAGCATGGAATTTAAATCACCAACCATTACCACAACAAACGCATTTCAATTTTTGTGGATGCCAAATACAATGTTGCACCTACTTATGAACAGAAAATAATTCAACTAAATCAGCTTGACATAGCTGTAAGCGAACAAGATCTATTTCAAGTCAAAGTACCAAATCCATTTGATCATTACCTAAACCCTCCAATAACAGACGACTCAACTGCAAGAAAGTGGTCTTCAAGTCCACTACAGATGTTTCAAAACCAACTTAACTTTGCTATACTGTGTTCTACTACAGGCTGTGGTGTTTCATTTACAGACCACTTGAATCACTCAAACAAACTGATTAGGTCTGTGTATCATTTTCATGTTTACTACCAGCTTAGACGTATTTTGTCAGAACTGCATACACTACTACCAACTGAATCCAGTTTCAACAGGTTTAACAACCCCATGGATATGAAAGCATTTGAACGGATCTGTAATGAGTTTAACATCAGTACAAAGTATGACTTTACACAAAAACTTGATGATCACAACGGCATTGGTACACTGTATTACGTTTTGAGTCACAGACAATACCCTCAAGATTATTACCCTGGTTACACTTCATTCTCATCTAAATCACAAGTCTGGTTAGGCTCAATTGAACAGAAACAGACTAATGCATGGACCACATTTATTTTAGACAAAAGTGACGGGTTTACTCAAGCGGGAGTTGAGCGCGTAAATGAGTCTATCAGAACATATGTATGGTGTATGCTAGGTGCACAATCACTAACAAAATCAAATATTTTGAATGGAAGTGGAAAGTTCGATTCACAAAAACAGTTTCTTGCAAATCTTGAAGATTCAATTAATTCAACAGTTGATCTCCCGTCTAGCATACAACGCTACCAAGACGTACTCAGATATGTGAGATCAAAAGTTGACTTTGTAGTAGGCTTCGGTTTATACATGTTACCATCTGACCTTCAACTCCAAATGGGGACAATAACAAATTATAATAATGAAATAGTTGTTGCAGGTGTTGGTCAAAAACCAGGTCTCAATAAAACTGTAAAACTGTAAACTTAGGAGCAACCACTGCGCATGTACAGACATTAAAATCATTACAAGTGGTTACTTCCCTTGCTCCAACAACCATGCAGTCAGTAACACCGCTACCAACTCTTGACACACATGAATCAGAAAGAACCGCATTGACAATAGGATTAACAGGATTAGGTATATTACTTCTTTATCTGTTTCATTAAATAACCTATCATTAACCCTCCTACTGTCACCAGAAAGACCCACACATGTTCTGCCATAAACCCAACTACCTTCGCCGCTGTACTAATAAGCCAGCTGACAACAGAGCCAATTATATTGGGTAATGCGTCTATTGCTTTCACAGCCAATTTCTTAAGCAAGTCTGATATGTGAGACAATTGTTTCTTTACCCACGACAGTAAATCTTTTGGATCAGTTGGAGGTGCCGGGGTTGGTGGTGCTGGAGGTGGAGAACCACCGGGTCCCTCGGAGACAGCTACCACAACAGTACTTATAATAAATCCCAGAGCAGTAATTAAACTAGCAATTGTGATACCTTGTTCTCTGAAAAGTGTTTTCAGTCTCTCAGCCAAAGTAGTGTCTTCATGAAGTATTTTTTAAATAGTTTCTCTAATCCTGTTGACCTGTGATTTTAGTTTTTGTCTTCCAATACTAATCACTTTTAACCGCCCAGATCTTTCTATCTGCAAATCATTTAATCTGTGTTGTATTCTTTCTTTCATTTCTGTGTCAAGATTCCCATTGTCTGCTGTAGCCAGTTTCTCTTTTTCACGTTCTATGTGTTTGTCAAGCTCACCCAGTTTGGCAACATTGTTAACCATCTCACCTCTTATTGTCTGCAGTGATTTATCCAATCCTATAATCTCCCTCATTGACAAAGGTGGATCTTCTATTGTTTTCATAGCGTCATTTATTTGTCCTTCAGTAAATGAGGTTTCTTGTATCACTGTGTTTGCTATTTCTGGTAGGCTTGTTACTGGTGCCATTTCAATTTGTTGCCATGTTGGTAACTTTGTTTGCGTGTCGTGAAGCACACTAACCAGTCTTGGCGTGACAGGAGACCCTCCAATTCCAAGTTGACGCAAGGCACTTACACCACCTTCATTTTTTATTGTACTTAAAGCCCTAACCTTACCAGGGTCTTTTTTGTTAGTCAATAGTACTTTTCCTTCGTCAACAGTATTTAAATATAAATGACCCTTGCCATCATGTTCAAACTGATTAGGGTCTACGTTGTCTGGGCGGCCACCAACATGATCATAAAACGAGTTCACTTTGGTTTCTAAAAGTTCGTGACGTAAACTGTAAATATTTCTTGTACCAGACATATCTGTCATATCTGTTGTATTACCAATATCATTCATGTCATCCATTTCAAAATCTTCATGATTAAAACCTCCTGCTGCCATTGTTTTATTAATTTATTATTTTTTATTGTGCATAATAAAAAAATGACACAGTGTTATGGATCAAAGTTAGACCCATACAGAAAACTACGTGAGCCTCTGGGTGTTAAGGCCATTAGACAATCGATAGTCATCACAAACAATCCTAGTACCATAGACCAGAACCAAACACTTACAGTTAAGTTTCCAAACTTAGGTCCCAGTGACGTTATTGTTCCTGGCACTGCACGCCTAGCATTTAATATTGAACTTTCATCAGACGCAGATATGAACAGAACACTGGTTGACAATCTTGGCAGAGCAATTGTTAGAACTATTAAAGTAAAACTTGAAGGACAGGAAGTGTTTAGTCTTGACGACTCCGATGTATTCAACTGTTACAAAGACCTTTGGCTTACAAGAGAAGAACGAGAAGACTGTATTTACCAAGGCATACAGTCTGATAATATTACGAAACTTCGAATCAATGCTGGAGATAAGGTAACTACTGGGGTAGCCAAGGAAGTTATTATAGCAGAAACATATGGAACTAGGTTTTACATTCCACTTGAGTTTCAAAATCCTCACAGCACATTTGCCTTATTATCAAGGGGCACTGAATGACCGTCTGAGTTTTGAACTAACCTTCAATGACTACTCCAAAGTTATTAAATCATCTGATCTCAGTGCAATGTATAAGATCTCTAACATTTCCTTGGAATATGAAATTGTCACACACACTGATCTAGCCAGACTCATACAAAATCAGTACCAGTCAAGACTTCCAATTTATTATGACAGGGTGATTAGACATAGTTTAATACAAAAAGAATGGACCGAACTCGAGATGCCAGACTTGCTTGCCACCGCCCAAAATAGAACTCAGTGGAGAGCACTGTCTGTTGCTGCTGCCTTTCATTCCCCCCAACGCCCAGTTCGGGCAAGGGACTGATGATGATGATGAATGCAAAAAGACAAGAGTGACCCAATGTGGAACATAAACTTGAACACAGGTCACTGAAAGGTATTCTTATGTTGTTTGTTGAACCAGCGGCTCCATACAAACGGGATTCAGAAAAATTCTACAATCCTAAGATTACACATTTGTCCTGTACAATTGAAGGCCGCCCTAATCAAGTGTACGCTTCTGGAATGCTGCCTTATCAACACTACGATGAGATCACAAAATATTTTGCAGGAGGAAGGATTAGAGATAAACCCGCAAACATTGTGTGCAAAGATTTACATCTGTATGACGTAAGGATTGGTCAATACCTTACAAACAAATACGCACTGTGGCTAGACCTTCGTAGTACAGATGATGATTATCTTCATGGGTCAGGAGGAACTGTTGAGAACGGCAGTGATGGAATAACAATTCAGATACAAAAGAAGGTTGAAACTGCTGCAGCCATAAACATATATTTGTACCTGATATATGACGCACAACTCAATATTGCAGAAAGCAGACTGAGTGGACACATATATTAAAATTATATTGTGTATTAAAATGAACCGGAGCTTAATGACCCTCGACCCACATTGTGGCCTATTCGTTGGCGCCACAGGCTGTGGAAAAACTGAATTTGTACTTGATCTATTACAAACAAGATACATCTGTCACTTTGAAAACATAGTAATATTCTGTCCTACAATCAAACACAACAAAGCTTATCACAACCGTTTATTCATTTGGACTGACAGCAACATATACTTAGTCGACCCTGAGAAAAAACTGAATGACTACCTACAATATTTTCACAAGCAATTTGAAGGACAGCCAACATTGTTTATTGTTGATGACTGTTCTGCAGAGAAAGACATTGTCAAAAAGAGAAACACTCTATCAGAACTTGCTTTCAGTGGCAGACATGCAAACGTCAGTGTATGGATTCTCACTCAGAAATATAATGCTGTACTGAAAGATTTTCGAGAACAGTTAAAGTTTATCTGTTTGTTTTACTGTAAGGATCGTGACAACTTTGAAGACTGTCTCAGAGAGAACGATGTCATCCCAAATAAGCATGAACGGGATGATGTAAAAAATAAACTGAAATCAACTAAGCATCTAAAGCTTATTTTAAAGGCAGATCAGCCGACAGGGTATGGGTTAGTGAATTAATTTATACATTTGTTTGTCCAATAAAAATGACAGACGGACAAATCATACAAGTGCTTGATATCTCACACTGTTTCAAAGATGTTATGCACTTTACTGACTTAATATCACCCAAACAGACTTACATAAGCCTTTCAGCACCATCAGAAATATATGCTACATATAGTGTGACTTTGGATTATGTCGATGAGCTTCCAGATGTGGAGTGCATGACAGTTGATTTAAAGACACCTACTTTTAAAGTTGATGATACCAACTATGGTTGGTTAGGAGAAGTTTGTTATAGCATATTTAAACAACTACGTAAACTAAATGTTTATATTGACAGTGTTACAGTTAATAAAGTGGTATTACACAAGGTGAGCCAGCGGTAATATTTTTTCATTTATTATTTTGTCGGACAAATAAAAATGAAGGACAATGCTCAAAGCCCTGGCCCATCAAACCCTGGCTCATCAGGTTTAAGAAACGTGTTTCACACAACAGATTTGCCTATATCTAATACTAATAATGTCTATGAATCAATAGAAAACTCTTTTTCTGTCATACAACAAAATCTTCTGACAGGTAGTGTAAAGATTCAGATTGTTGCTAAAATAGAATTTACTAGAGTAGACGGTGAAGTGATTGCATCGTATATATCAACAAGACAACACACAGTTAACACAAGAAGAGAACCGGAGGTGGAGAACGTGTTTAGAGACAGACTATTACCTGACTTCCTCCAAGCAATTGACAGTGCAAAAATGAAGGGGTCTGGTTGGCACGAAGGTCACGTGCATGAACTACAATTAAAGCAGTCAAGGTATCATCCTATATTAGGTAAATCGTGGATACCACTGCCAACAGAGGTTGCAAACAAAAAGGCTGTTGTTAATATACAGAACAAAGACATTTTTTGTTTCATGTGGTGTGTGCTTGCTAAACTACACTTTGTGAGGTCAAGACCTGATCGCGTATCTAACTACATCAAATTTGTAAATGAACTCAACTTTAGTGGCATTGAGTTCCCTGTTAAGGTAGAGGACATAGACTTGTTTGAAAAACTAAATCCTGGTATATCTGTAAATGTGTATGTGTTGGATAATGAGTCTGAGAACAAGTTACAACCAATTAGAGTGTCCCCACTGGCACCAACCTATGGGCAGTCAGAAGATAGACATGTTGACATGTTATTAATAGGCCCTACCGGAGATGACAATAACTTCCACTACACAATTATCAGGAATATGTCACGTCTAATTCATGGGCATACAACAAAACACAATGGCAAACAGGAAGTTTGTAAAAAATGTTTACAAAGATTCTCCTCCATAAACGTAGCGCACAATCACATCCTACATTGTAGGTAACCTGATGACATACAAACTGTACTTAAGTATCCAGATCCTGGTAGTCAAGTGTATTTTAAGAACTATGGGAATGAACAAAAGTTGTCGTTTGTAGTGTACGCAGATTTTGAATCATTAGTTGTTCCATATGAAGGTCCTGTTCCAGAGTCATTACCAAAAACTATAAAACTAAGTGACCAAGTGGTGTGTTCTTTTGGATACATTTTTGTTAGGTCAGATGGTCTTCATTCAGAGCCTGTTATCTACAGAGGTGAAAATGCAGCATGTCTGTTTTTAACAGAAATGAGACAACTGTATAGTCAGGTAGTACAGTATCTCACAACATGTCAGATGCCTTTGGTGATGACAGAAGAAGACAAATTAAAATTTGATACAGCTGAGACGTGTTGGATTTGTGAACAACCTCTGGGGGGTGATAAAGTTCGTGACCATGATCACATAACCGGACGTTACAGAGGTGCTGCACATAACAATTTTAGCTTGTTATTAAAAACAGATCCTAAGACATACAAACTGCCTATCTTTTTCCACAATCTCAAAGGATATGATTCACACATCATCATGCAGGCTGTAGATGAATCTTACAAAAAAAATTAGTTGCATTGCCCAGACAAATGAGAAGTACTTGACTTTTAGATTGGACAACAAATTAGCATTTTATGACTCCATGCAACATTTGTCTTTAGGTCTTGCTAGTTTGGCAGAAGGACTGACTGAGTATCCAATAACGAGTAAATATTTTGAGCCAGACTTGATTAAGAAAGGTGTTTATCCGTATGAGTACATTGATCACTGGGTTGTGTTTGAGGAAACAAGACTGCCACCAAAAGAGAAATTTTATTCCACACTAAATGGAAAAGATATTTCTGACTCTGAATACCAGCACGCACTTGATGCATGGGGGAAGTTAGGGTGTCAGACTATACTTGATGCGTGGGGGAAGTTAGGGTGTCAGACTATTGGTGACTATCACGACCAGTACTTGAAAGCTGACGTTTGCTTGCTAGCAGATGTATTTGAAAGTTACCGTGAGAAGGGTTTGTTGCATTACAAGCTTGACCCAGCCTGTTACATAACTAGTCCTGGCATGACATGGGATGCATTTTTGAAATCCAGTAAGATTTTTATAGACCTGTTGTCTGATCGGACGATGGGTGAAATGGTGGAACGTGAATTGAGAAGAGGGATTAGTATTGCAGCAAATAATTACACCAAGGCCAACAATAAATATATGGACGCCCATGGTGACCTTGGGTTTGACCCCTCAAGGTCAAGGTCATTCATTACGTACCTTGACGCTAATAACCTTTACTGATTCGCTATGTGTGAGTTATTGCCCTTGAAAAACTTTTGTCTGTATGATTTGTCACAGTATGACATAACAGAGTCAGGGTTAGCAAACAATATTATGAATCTTGACCGAAACGATCCAAAGGGTTGGATCTTTGAAGTAGACCTAGAGTACCCACACCATCTACATGATTACCACAATGATTATCCATTGGCTGTTGAGAAAATGAGTATGACAGGGAAAAAAGAAGACACTAAACTTGTGCCAAATCTAAATGACAAATTCAATTACGTGTGTCACTACCGCTTGTTACAGTTTTACATCAGGCATAGGTTAGTACTAAAGAAAGTTCACAGGGGTATTCAATTTGATCAGAGTGCTTTCATGAAAGATTACATAATGAAGAACACAACACTGCGTGCAAGGGATGGCAACACTGCATTTGACAAAGACTTCTTTAAGCTTATGAACAATGCCTGTTTTGGCAATACAATGGAAAATCCTCATCACCGCAAAGATGTGAGATTAGTCACAACTGAATTGGGTGCAATTAAACTTACAGGTAAGCCTCAGTACACAGGGTACAAAGAGTTTCATTCATCATTGTATGCTGTGTCACTCAAAAAAAAAGATAGTTAAACTGGACAAGCCAGTATTCATTGGTATGGCAATTCTGGAGTTGTCAAAACTGTTGATGCTTGAATTTTATTATGATTACTTTAAGCCAAAGTATCCTGAGTGCCGTCTGCTATACACTGACACTGACTCTATTATCATTGATGTGTGTACTGAAGACTTTTATGAAGACATGAAAACAGAATTACACATGTATGACATGTCTGACTATCCTAAAGACCATCCACTGTTCAGCACACAAAACAAGAAAGTGCCTGGTAAGTTTAAGGATGAACTAAATGGTGTGCCAATAGTTGAGTATGTTGGACTGAGGTCGAAATTGTATTCTATACTGCACCAGAAGGGAAGTCAGTCAAAGGCCAAAGAAATAAAAAAAAACAGCAAAAAAATAAAGACATTCGTCATGAACATTACAAGCAAGTATTAGATGGTGCATTGATGCCTGATTACCCAAACAAGTCATTGAGATCAAATAAACATAATCTTGAAATGATTCAAACACATAAGAAGTCACTTGCAGTTGGAGACACGAAAAGAGTGTTTCACACCAAGGAAAAGGCTTATACACCAGGTCATTACAGGCTCAAGTTATCTGAAGACATAGCCGATGAACTGGTTGACGAGTTAGTTACTGAAACGAGTAACGGTGTCTGGGGGAATAATCTGTAATTCCTCTCTGACAAATGCCCTCTGTGGGGCAGGCTCGTACAGGTAATATATTGTTGCGTCAGGACCGGAGAGATAGATAATATGAGCGAATTTGGACAATTTATATCTATCCCAAAATTCCAGGATTTTTCGACCGCATACTCCGACACCTTTGCACCGCCCATTTTTTTTTTGGTTTCTCCTTATTTTTTTCAGTAGAATAAAGATTTCCAATACCAATGACATTAAAATTAATATTTTTTATTATAAAATGAATCAAGACTTATTACTTCTTCTAAATAATATTAATGCTGTAGAAAACAAAGACTTAGACTTGAAAAAACAGCGCCTTCTTTCTGTAGTTGTGTCAGGCAAATCAAAGACTTATCTCGGAAAACAATACATGACAGAGGATATTGAATCTCGCACTGCTGATGAACTAATCAAGATTCATTCAAAATATGAGAACCACATTGCTTCACTAATGACACGTGATTTAAGTCGATCTCTAGTATGCCTATACACAAAAGCAGTGAGTCACTTTCTACCTGTGGATAGTGACAGTCTTTCACACTACCTTGAAAGCAATCCTATTGTTTCAAGTTCAATTGGTAAATTAGCATGTGTCATGTTTTACAAGTTTGGAAATTACCTTGCACCTGTCGTAACATTGCGTGTTACTGGTAGCCATATTGATTTTTCAAAAATAAATTTTACTGCAGAAGAAAATGGACGAAACCCAGGCGACTCCACAACTGAGCCCCGACCCTGTTTTGACACAGGTTCAAACTGTGACGAAGACTAAAAGTCCAGGCAGGGTTGAGGCTGGAAAAAGATTAGCTGAATATAATAGGCAAAAAAAAATTACAGCTTCAAGCACAAACAGAAAAGACTCATGTAACTGATCCACCGTCAGGGCCAGTGTCAGGACCTGTGTCAGTACCGACACACCTTCATCAAAGTGAGAGACAAACAACTAAGTCTGACCCTGAAACAACAAAATATATAATTGCCGGATTTGTTGTCGGATTTGGTTATGTAGGTTATCAATTATACAAAAAATACAAACCACAGACTCGTACAGTGACCAAAAAATCAGACACTCCAAAAACAAAACCAGAAGTCGCCACATTACCAGTAACACTCAAAGCCATTGACCCATTTTATATGCAGTAAATAAAAATATTATTTTAATTTTTATTTTCTTAGAAAATGAACGACTCAAAGAATTTAATGAACCTTGTGTATCACTCTGCCGTAATCAGTTGATTAGCAGTAGCTTATTCTATGCTAGGAAAAAGTCTACTCAAAATGAAATCAGCAGACTTGAGTAGACTCGATTTCGAAGACAGCACTAAGCTAATTGTAGTTGTTACAGCGTCGATTGCGACAAAAGATTTTCTTGTTAAGCAAGGAATTATTCCTGAAAATGTTTCTATGTAAATAAAAATAATATGGCGACGATAGCTATTATGATTGGAGGTGCGATGTTTAATGCATTGGCTTTCAGTGGCTCAAATTATCTCTTTTCAAAAATGGGTAGAGAAGAATCTGCAGAAGAAATGAAACGTCACAATGAAGCGTCAGAAAAATTAGCACAAGCTCAACAGGATTATGAGATGCAAAGAATTGAGAAACTTGATTTCATCAATGAAAGATTGAGGCTTGAAGGCCACGCACAACATACGTTTTCAAATACAGATGACGCAATTCGTGAATACTATCTTGTCACAGGTGAAGACATGTCTATCCCAAAACCAAAACTAAGTGACTATTACAAACCAAGCACAGAACAAAGAAATGGAGAGATAATCTTTGTTCTAGTGGGAATGACATTTGTTTATTTTACTGGAGTTTTCATTGCTAGAAAAAATGACAGCTGAAAATAAACTATCAAAAATATATTACTCACCATCAGGGTATTGAAAAGGGCAAACAGCTATTGAAAAATTACATGCCGCTGTGGGCGGAGATATAACACTCAATCAAGTCAAGCATTGGTTACAGAGACAGGCAATTTGGCAGATATATCTCCCTGCTCTAAGAAAGATAACAAGACCTCATTTTGAGAACACAACACCAAATGACACACACCAAATGGACCTTTTGTTCTTACCACATGACACAATAAGAAAGAAACGATACAAGTATGCATTAACTGTTGTAGACATTGCTTCAAGGTACAAAGACGCTGAACCCATATCTGACAAAACTGCTACCACAGTTGCGACTGCTTTATCAAGTATCTACAAAAGAGGCCCCCTGAAATACCCCAGACTTGTGCAGGTCGATGACGGATCAGAATTTAAAGGTGCAGTTAATCAGTTATTTGCTAAGCATGGTGTACTGGATAGACGAGGCATTCCAGGTGTAAACAGATCACAGGCAATTGTAGAGAACTTTAACAAACAATTATCAGAGAGACTTTTCAGCTATCAATATTCTAAGGAACTCATGCATGACACACGTAACACTGAGTGGGTTAAGAGATTACCACATGTGATAAAAGCAATGAACAATGAAGGCCATCCTAAGCCTGCTGATGCTATTAAATTGAAAACAATTACAGAGCCAAAAACAGGACCAACCCCGGCACCAGACACAAGTTTATTTACTAAACAGGTTAGATATTTATATCAGCCAGGGGAGGCTGAGAACGACGACAGACGCAGGGCAACAGACCCTATCTGGTCGACGTCTGTACACAATATAAAAAAAATAATCCCCAGTCCTGACACAACAATATATTATCTGTATGACCCTGCACCCCAAAGGGCATTTGTCAGAGAAGAATTACAGATTATTCCCCCAGACACCGTTACTCATTTCAGTAACTAAGTCGTCAATTAATTCATCAACCAGTTCATCAACTATTTCTTCAGATAACTTGAGCCTGTAATGACCTGGTGCATAAGCTTTTTCTTTAGTGTGAAACACTCGTTTCGTGTCTCCAACTGCAAGTGACTTCTTATGTGTTTGGATCATTTCAAGATTGTGTCTATTTGATCTCAGTGACTTGTTTGGATAATCAGGCATTAATGCACCATCTAACACTTGCTTGTAATGTTCATGACGAATGTCTTTATTTTTTATTGCTGTTTTTTTAATTCCTTTGGCTTTCGACTGACTACCTTTCTGGTGCAGTATAGAATACATTTTTGACCTCAGTCCAACATACTCAACTATAGGCACACCATTCAGTTCATCTTTAAACTTACCAGGCACTTTCTTGTTTTGTGTGCTAAACAGCGGGTGATCTTTAGGGTTGTCTGACGTGTCATACATGTGTAACTCTGTTTTCATGTCTTCGTAAAAGTCTTCAGTAGGCACGTCTATGATCATAGAGTCAGTGTCAGTGTATAGCAGACGACACTCAGGATATTTTGGTTTGAAGTAATCATAATAAAATTCAAGCATCAACAGTTTTGACAACTCCAGAATTGCCATACCAATGAATACTGGCTTGTCCAGTTTAACAATCTTTTTTTTGAGTGACACTGCATACAATGATGAATGAAACTCTTTGTACCCTGTGTACTGTGGCTTACCTGTAAGTTTAATTGCACCCGATTCAGTTGTGACCAGTCTCACATCTTTTCTGTGATGAGGATTTTCCATAGTCTTGCCAAAACAGGCATTGTTCATAAGCTTAAAGAAGTCTTTGTCAAATGCAGTGTTGCCGTCTCTGGCACGAAGGGTTGTGTTCTTCATTATGTAATCTTTCATGAAAGCACTCTGATCAAATTGAATTCCTCTGTGAACTTTCTTTAGTACTAACCCATGTCTGATGTAAAACTGTAACAAGCGATAGTGGCAAACGTAATTGAATTTATCATTCAGATTAGGCACAAGTTTAGTGTCTTTTTTTTTCCCTGTCATACTCATTTTCTCAACGGCTAAGGGATAATCATTATGGTAATCATGTAGATGGTGTGGGTACTCCAGGTCGACTTCAAAGATCCAACCCTTCGCGTCATTTCGGTCAAGAGTCATAATATAGTTTGTTAACCCTGACTCTGTTACATCATACTGTGACAAATCATACAGACAAAAGTTTTTCAAGGGCAATAACTCACACATCGCAAACCCATAAAGGTTATTAGCGTCAAGGTACGTAATGAATGACCTTGACCTTGAGGGGTCAAAGTCAAGGTCATCAAGATATTTATTATTTGCCTTGGCGTAATTGTTCGCTGCAATACTAATGCCTCCTCTCAATCCGCGTTCTACCATTTCACCCATCGTACGATCAGACAACAGGTCTATAGATATCTTACTGGATTTCAAAAATGCATCCCATGTCATGCCAGGACTAGTTATGTAACAAGCAGGGTCAAGCTTGTAGTGTAACAAACCCTTTTCATGGTAACTTTCAAATACGTCTGCTAGCAAGCAAACGTCTGCTTTCAAGTACTGGTCATGGTAATCACCAATTGTCTGACATCCTAACTTATCCCACGCATCAAGTGCGTGTTGATATTCAGAGTCAGAAATACCTTTTCCAGTTAGTGTAGAATAAAATTTCTCTTTTGGTGGCAGTCTTGTTTCCTCAAACACAACCCACTCACTGATGTACTCATACGGATAGACACCTTTCTTAATCAAGTCTGGTTCAAAATATTTACTCGTTATTGGATACTCAGTCAGTCCTTCTGCCAGACTAGCCAATCCTAAAGACAAATGTTGCATGGAGTCATAAAATGCTAATTTATCTAACCTAAAAGTCAAGTATTTCTCAGTTGTCTGGGCAATACAACTTATGTTTTTGTACGACTCATCTACAGCCTGCATGATAATGTGTGAATCATATCATTTGAGATTGTGGAAAAAGATTGGTAACTTGTATGTCTTAGGATCTATTTTTAATAATAAGTTACAATCACCATGTGCAGCACCCTTGTAACGTCCAGTTATGTGATCATGGTCACGAACTTTATCACATCCTAAAGGCTGTTCACAAATCCAACACGTCTCAGCTGTATCAAATTTCAGTTTGTCTTCTTCTGTCATCACAAAAGGCATCTGGCATGTTGTGAGATACTGTACTACCTGACTATACAGATGTCTCATTTCTGTTAAAAACAAACATGCTGCATTTTCACCTCTGTAGATAACAGGCTCTGAATGCAAACCGTCTGACCTAACAAGAATATTTCCAAAACAACACACCACTTGGTCACTCAACTTTATAGTCTTTGGTAATGACTCTGGAACAGGACCCTCATATGGTACAACCAATGATTCAAAATCTGCATACACTACAAATGGCAACTTTTGCTGATTCCCATAGTTCTTAAAATAAACCTTGCTGCCAGGATCTGGATACTTAAGTACAGTTTGTATGTCATCAGCTGATCTGCAGTGTAGGACGTGTTTGTGCGCTACTGAAATAGAGGAGAATATTTGTAAACATCTTTTACAAACTTCCTGTTTCCCATTGTGTTTTGTTGTATGTCCATGAATTAGACGTGACATATTTCTGATAATGGTGTAGTGAAAGTTATCACCAGAGCTTATTAATAACATATCAACATGTCTATCTTCTGACTGCCCATAGGTTGGGGCAATTGGGGACACTCTAATTGGCTGTAACTTATCAACAGACTCATTATCCCACACATACACATTTACAGATATACCAGGATTTAGTTTTTCAAACAAGTCTATGTCCTCTATTTTAACAGGAAACTCAATGCCACTAAAATCGAGTTCATTTACAAATTTGGTGTAGTTAGATACACGTTCAGGTTTTGATTTTATAAAGTGTAATTTAGCAAGCACACACCACATGAAACAATAGTTGTCATTGTTCTGTATGTTAACAACAGCCTTTTTGTTTGCAACCTCTGTTGGCAGTGGCAACCACGATTTACCTAGTATAGGATGATACCTTGACTGCTTCAATTGTAGTTCATGTACATGTCCTTCGTGCCAACCAGATCCTTTCATTTTTGCACTGTCAATTGCCTGTAGCAAGTCAGGTAATAGTCTGTCTCTAAACACGTTCTCCAATTCTCTTCTTGTGTTAACAGTGTGTTGTCTTGTTGATATATATGATACAATCACTTCACCGTCTACTCTAGTAAATTCTATTTTCGCAACAATCTGAATCTTCACACTGCCTGTAAGAAGATTTTGTTGTATGACAGAAAAAGAGTTTTCTATTGATTCATAGACATTGTTACTATTAGATATAGGCAAATTTGTTGTGTGAAACACGTTTCTTAAACCAGATGAGCCAGGGTTTGATGGGCCAGGGTTTGATGGGCCAGGGCTTTGTGAATTGTCCGTCATTTTTATTTGTCCGTCAAAATAATAAATGAAAAAAAAAATATCACTGTCACACCATATGTAATACTGTATTATCGGTAGTTATGATAAACAAGTCAACTACTTTCCTGGTGTTTGTCCTGCAGGTGTAATATCACTTTATTGAACGTAACACTTTTAATATAACAATGTAGTTTTCTTAATTGAACAAATATGTCTTCACACAGTACCTCAAACCAATGCAAGTGGCCACTGTTAGCATTATAAACTTTAAAAGCATTTGTCTTAAGATCAACAGTCTCAAAATCATAATGTGATAATCCATCTGAATATTCCAAAGTAACATTATATGTCGTGTATATTCTTATTGTCGGTGTTGAGAGTTTAAAGCTGGGTCCAAACACACGTGATTTTAAGTCAGTAAAGTGAATAACATCTTTGAAGCATTCTGTAACATCAATCACTTGGGTTTGTCCGTCTGTCATTTTTATTAGACAAACAAAAGAATAAATTAATTTACTAACCCATACCCTGTGGGCTGATCTGTCTTTAAAATGAGCTTTAGATGCTTAGTTGATTTCAGTTTATTTTTTACATCATCACGTTCATGCTTATTTGGGATGACATCATTCTCTCTGAGACAGTCTTCAAAGCTGTCACGATCCTTACAGTAAAACAAACAGATAAACTTTAACTGCTCTCGAAAATCTTTCAGTACAGCATTATATTTCTGAGTGAGAATCCATACACTGACGTTTGCGTGTCTGCCACTGAAGGCAAGTTCTGCCAGAGTGTTTCTCTTCTT
Source organism: Semisulcospira habei (assembly GCA_036245525.1). NCBI lineage: Eukaryota > Metazoa > Mollusca > Gastropoda > Semisulcospiridae > Semisulcospira > Semisulcospira habei. Next base: position 272,082,766 of record BTPG01000001.1, read on the forward strand.
GACAATGTCTTTCTCTGCTGAGCAGTCATCGACTATGAACAATGTTGGCTGTCCTTCAAATTGCTTGTAAAAATATTGTAGGTAGTCATTCAGTTTTTTCTCAGGGTCGACTAAGTATATGTTGCTGTCAGTCCAAATGAATAAACGGTTGTGATAAGCTTTGTTGTGTTTGATTGTAGGACAAAATATTACAATGTTTTCAAAATGGTGGATGTATCTTGTTTGTAATAAGTCAAGTATGAATTCAGTTTTCCCACACCCAGTGGCACCACAAAACAATCCACAGTGTGGATCGAGTGTCATTAAGCCCCAGTTCATTTTAATACACAATATAATTTTAATATATGTGTCCACTCAGTCTGCTTTCTGCAATATTGAGTTGTGCGTCATATATCAGGTACAAATATATGTTTATGGCTGCAGCAGTTTCAACCTTCTTTTGTATCTGAATTGTTATTCCGTCACTACCGTTCTCGACAGTTCGTCCTGACCCATGAAGATAAAATCGTCATCTGTACTACGAAGATCTAACCAAAGTACATATTTGTTTGTCAGGTATTGTCCGATCCTAACATCATACAGATTTAGATCTTTACACGCAATGTTTGCGGGTTTATCTCTAATCCTTCCTCCTGCAAAATACTTTGTGATCTCATCATAGTGCTGGTATGGCAACATTCCAGACACGTACACTTGATTAGGGCGGCCTTCAATTGTGCAGGACAAATGTGTAATCTTAGGATTGTAGAATTTTTCTGAATCTCTTTTGTATGGACTCACCGGTTCAACAAACAACATAAGAATACCTTTCAGTGACCTAGCTGGCGTGTTCAAGTTTATATTCCACATTGGGTCACTCTTGTCTTTGGGTATTAAACTATGTCTAATCACACGGTCATAATAAATTGGAAGTCTTGACTGGTATTGATTTTGAATGAGTCTAGCTAGTTTAGTGTGTGTGACAATTTCATATTCCAAAGAAATGTTAGAGATCTTATATGTTGCATCTGTGGCAGATGATTTAATAACTTTGGAGTAGTCATTGAAGGTTAGTTCAAAACTCAGACGGTCATTCAGTGCCCCTTGATAATAAGGCAAATGTGCTGTTAGGATTTCAAACTCAAGTGGAATGTAAAACCTGGTTCCATATGTTTCAGCTATAATAACGTCCTGGGCTGCTGACGTTGATTTATCTCCAGCATTGATTCGAAGTTTACCAACATTATCTGGCTGTATGCCTTGGTAAATACGGTCTTCTCGTTCTTCTCTTGTGAGCCAAAGATCTTTATAACAGTAGAACACATCTGAGTCGTCAAGACTAAACACTTCCTGTCCTTCAAGTTTTACTTTAATAGTTCTAACAATTGGTCTGCCAAGATTGTCAACTAGTGTTCTGTTTACATCTGCGTCTGATGATAGTTCAATATTAAATGCTAGGCGTGCAGTGCCAGGAACAATAACGTCACTGGGACCTAGGTTTGGAAACTTGACTGTAAGAGTTTGGTTCTGGTCTATAGTACTTGGATTGTTTGTGATGACGATTGATTGTCTTATGCCCTTAACACCCAGAGGCTCACGTAGTTTTCTGTATGGGTCTAACTTTGATCCGTAAGACTGTGTCATTTTTATTATGCACAATAAAAAATAATAAATTAATAAAACAATGGCCGCGGGAGGATTTAATCATGAAGATTTTGAAATGGATGACATGAATGTCTCAGATACCAGTATCACAGATATGACTGGAATGGTAACTAGTAGTAGTAGTATGCATCATGAACTGTTAAAAGACAAAGTAAACTCATTTTATGACAGTGTTGGAGTGCGCCCAGATGTAATAGATCCTAATCAATTTGAATATGATAAAGGACACTTATTTGTAAATACAGACAGAGGGAAAATATATCTAACACATAAAAATAATCCTTCTAAGTTTAGAGCTTTAAGTACAATTAAAGGTGAAGTCGGTGGTAACTCTGGGTTGGCAAGGTATCTTGGAATTGGAGGGTCTCCTGTCACGCCAAGTCTGGCTAGTATGCTTCACGACATGCAAACAAAGTTGCCAACAGGGCAAGAGATTGAAATGGCACCAGTAACAAGCCTACCAGAAATAGCAAACACAGTGATACAAGAAACCTCATTTACTGAAGGACAAATAAATGACGCTTTGAAAACAATAGACGACCCACCTTTGTCAATGAGAGAGATTATAGTGTTAGATAAATCACTGCAGACGATAAGAGGTGAGATGGTAAACAATGTTGCCAAACTGGGAGAGCTTGATAAACACATAGAACGTGAAAAAGAGAAACTGGCTACCGCAGACAATGGGAATCTTGACACAGAAATGAAAGAAAGAATACAACACAGATTAAATGATTTGCAGATAGAAAGATCAGGAAGGTTAGAAACAATTAGTATTGGAACACAAAAACTAAAATCACAGGTCAACAGAATTAGAGAAACTATTCAGAAAATACTTCACGAAGACACTACTCTGGCTGAGAGACTAAAAACACTTTTCAGAGAACAAGGTATTACAATTGCTAGTTTAATTACTGCTCTTGGTTTCATTATCAGTACTGTTGTATTAGCTGTCTCTGGCAGTGGTGGGGGTGCACCCTCGGCCCCAGCACCACCAAACCCAGGCCCACCAACCCCGGCTCCAACAGACCCAAAAGATTTACAGACGTGGGTAAAGAAACAGTTGTCTCACATATCAGACCTGCTTAAGAAATTGGCTCTGAAAGCAATAGATGCTTTGCCTGGCATAATTGGCACTGTTGTCAGTTGGCTGATTACTACAGCAGCAAAGGCAGTTGGGTTTATGGCAGAACATGTGTGGATCTTTCTGGTTACAGTAGGAGGGTTGATGGTGGGTTATTTAATGAAACAGATAAAGAAGTAATACTCCTAACCCTGTTAGACCTATTACCAATGCAGTTCTTTCTGACTCATGTGTGTCAGGGGTTGACTGTACTGATTGTATGAGTGCCGGTGTTGGGGCCAGTGCTGGGGCCGGGGCCGGGGGTGTTACCATCTGTAATGATTTTAATGACTGTACATGTGTGGTTGTGGTCCCCAAGTTTACAGATTGATTGAGACCGAGTTTCTGACCAACACCTGCAACAATGATTTCATTATTATAATTTGTTATTGTACCCATTTGGAGTTGAAGGTCAGATGGTAACATGTATAACCCGATACCAACTACAAAGTCAACTTTTGATCTGGCATATCTGAGTGTCACGTAACGGATGTGACATGTTGTTTTATTTTTTTCGCCAAGTCGTTTTTTTGTTAATAAATGTAGATCGCCGAATTCTGTAAATAGCCTTAGTTTAGGGAAGTTAATAAATGTAGTGTGAGCGTAATCGTTAAGCCCGTGCAGCAAGCTTAGCAGTGAGCGAGTACAGCGGTTGCACGCTTTCATCAAGTAGCTTCAACCGAACAGTGTTCAGAAGTAAAGTTAAACTGCAAGGTAGCAGAAGGTTATTACAGTCAGTCAGCGGAGTTAGCCAGCGAAGTGAGAGTCTGGGTCAGGGTGCGGCCTCGTTTGGAGCCCTTGACAAGCTGTGTGAGGGTTGTTTTACCCTCCCTGCAAGACCACGGCCAGTGTTCCTGGGTGTGGGTGTCCCGAGAGACTTTTGACCACGGCTGCTACTCACCAGAAGACCCCTCCGGTTCGTCTTCGTCTTGTTTTGTCTCGTCCTGCAGGAGGACTCACCAGTGACAGGTAAATTCATGTCATTTTCCTCGGTTAGCTGCTGTGCTCTCGGGTGTGTGAATGTGTATATAGGTGCGGAAGGGTATGTTCGTCTAGTTTTTTAGTGACGTTTTAATTGAGTCTTTAACCATGTTTTTTAGGTTGGGTTGTAATGTGGTGGGTGTCGAATTTAGTTGTTTATGTTCGGCTGTCGCCGAGTGAATATATTTAAAGGGCCATGTTGTAAAATGAATTAAAGTGGGTATCCTTTCAAATATATTGGTATTAAGTCCTAGATGTAATGTAATAAGATTGTCACGTTGGGCGGTTGCTGGTGATTATTTCATATCTTTGTATGTACATCTGGATATTTTGATAATGTTGGTTTTAGCAGTGGCAATGTTATTATACAAAAGTGGTTGTGCTAGCTTAATGCTAGTGTAATGGAATAGTGCAGACCTGGTGAATGTTGAATGTACATAGGAAGCTTTCATATCCATGATTGTATATTTAATATGGCCAAGGCAGGTATTAGGGTGAGACGAGACACAACTCACGTGGTTTGTGAGTAGGTGCGTGTCAAATAGGTCAGAATTAACTGTGTTGGCACTTTGACTGACAATGCGCCCTTTTCCAGTGCACTGGCTTCGAAGACTTCGTCCTTCGATCTCTTCATCTTCCATGACCAACGGTGACGCATCATCGGGAGTCGGAACGCCTTCGCTAGCCGGTCCTGTTGGACAAGTACGTTGGGCTACAGCAGGCTGATTCTACGTTCTGAGCGTCGGTCACAGGCGTGCGTGGGCAAGCGCGGCTACGGTGCTCTGTGGTGTAGGGGTAGTACTCTTACGTTACGAGCCACCCTGTCTAGTGTGGGACAGAGGACACTGTACAGAGACAAAGTTACCCGCCTTGTATAGCCATTGGCCATATTAGTCATTATCACCTGTTAGTCATATTCACCTGTTAGTCATATTCACCTGTTAGTCATATTCACCTGTTAGTCATATTCACCTGTTAGTCATTTTCACTTGTTAGTCATTTTTTATATGTTAATCTTTTTTATGTGTTAATACGTTATGAGTGCATGTGTGGGTATGTGTGAGTGTGTGGGGCGTTAGTGGGTTGGGGTGGGAGTTAGAGTAAGGGTAGGTAATAAAGGATTTGTTTGTTGTTTATCACTGGCGTTGCGTTATTTATTTAGAGTGGGTGGGTTTTCTCGAGTGTCAGCACTCACATTGTCCACGGCGCCCTGACTCCGTCAGGCGTGTCGTGACATATTTGGTGGCAGCGGTGGGATAAGGATTAGGGGGAGGTAACAGGTTAGGTAGATTAGGGTATTTTTGTGCGCCAGTGATCGTTTGTTCGTGTTGTGGTACGAGTAAGATTTAGCGGGCGGTTGGCGGGAGTGGGGGCGTATTGCGCCAGGGGCCACGGCCAGAGAGTGCAGTGCGCATAAACGAGGGGTGGCATGAGTGGTTGCCTCTCATTACTCAGGTACCGAGTGGTGAGGACCCTTCGGCTCTTGTCACTGTCTAGTCCTTATTCGTTGTTTGTATTCTGTGTATTTATTTGTTTTGTTTTTTCTTTGTCAGGGGTCCTGCTGGGGAGCAGTTGTCGTCGCTGCCTCCGTGACACCCACACCAGGATGCCCCCTAAACGGGATACCAGGGCCACCCGTGCCACGTCGGGGCACGACCCTGAGTCCGAGGGTGGTGGTGCAGGGGATGAGGGTCCAGGAGAGAGAGGAGCCACTTTGGCCACTCCCTCTCGGAAGGAAACGGTGGTGAGTACCCTTACCCGTACTCTCACTGCAGCAGGACTGACACCCAGTAGGGATCAGGGAGGTAAAGAGGGGTTAGGGGTGATAGTAAACCCATATGAGCAGTATAAAGTGCTAGGAGAGGGCCTAGGACTTAGTGGGGGAGCTCTAACCCAGTTCATTCTGTCCGAAGTTAGGAGAGAGGAAGAAAAACGGGAACGTGACCTAGAGCGTAGGGCGTTAGAGAGGCAGCTCCAGATGGACCGTGAGGCGGTAGAGAGACGGCTCCAGATGGACCGCGAGGCAGCAGAGCAAGCTAGGCGGGATGACTTAGCATTGACCGAACGTAAGCTAGCTGCCGCGGAACAAGCACGGAAAGAAGAGCTAGCTGCCGCGGAACAAGCACGGAAAGAAGAGCTAGCTGCCGCGGAACAAGCGCGGAAAGAAGAGCTCGTCGCGGCCGAAACGCGGCTTAGATTACAGTTAGCAGCATCGGAAAAGAAGTCAGTTACGGAGTCTAGTCAGCATTACTCGCTCAAGATGCGTCCGTTAGAGGATAAGGAAGATGTGGAATCTTACCTTCAGCTCTTTGAGAGAGTAGCCGAAACCCAGGGGTGGCCGAAAGAGGTATGGGGGATCAGGTTAGCACCTCTATTGCAGGGGGAGGCCCGTGATGCATACCTTAGGCTGACCGTAGAGCAAGGGAAAGATTTTGAGGTGGTGAGGGAGACCTTACTGAGAAGATTCAGGTGTGACGCTGAATATTACAGACGCCAGTTTCGCGAAGCCAGAAAGGAAGGTCTCGAAACGTTTCCCCAGTTGTTCGTTAGGTTAAAGACCTCAGTCAAGCGTTGGTTCACTTTAGCCCATAAGAACATAGAGGAGGTAGAACAAGTGCTAGACATGTTTCTGTCTGAGCAACTTTATGCTATTATGAATGCAGACCTTGAAATGTTCGTTAGGGAAAAACGTCCTAGGAATGGTGAAGAGGCCGCGGAGCTAGCGCAGCTCCATATCGACACCAAACGGGCAGTCTCGCGTCCATTGGGTGGGGGGCCGATTCGTCCGCCGTTCAAGAAGGACAAAGGGTCGAATAAACCCCCCTGAGGCCAAAGCAGAACATAGGGCAGAACCAGCTAGTTCAGGCAGGGGGACTGGTGAACGGCTGTGTTTCAAGTGTAACAAACCAGGGCACGTAGCAAGGAACTGTCAGAGTAAGGCGTCAGTTAACCAAGTCACCATTGCCCCTGAGACAGTAGCCGTAATGACAGAGCCCGTGACCGTAGGGATGCGGACGATCCGGCCCTACGACCCGTGGAGTAAGGGATTAGCCAAGGGAAAGGAAGTTCGTATCATGCGTGATATCGGCGCGGATATCAGTGCGATCGCCGCCAAGTCGATAGAACCCAGGGAACTTACAGGTCGGTTCATAGACGTCAATCCCGTCGACCATACTAAGTCCGATAAGTATCCGACTGCATGGGTTGAAATCGATTCCCCATTCGTGCGAGGGACGATCGAACTTATCGTGATGGGGCGCATGGGACCGGACGTAATCCTAGGAAACTGGGTGACTTTTTCAGATGGGAAACGTAGTCCCGTATCCATCGATGCCAGTGAGTGTGCTATGGCAGCAGCAGTCCAAACTCGAGCTCAGATTCAGAGAGAAAAGGGAGGAGAGAGCGCGCTTAAAGTCGTTAAGCAGGCCGATCTCAATGTGACTCCTGCCCAACTGATAGAGTGGCAGAACCAGGACGAAACTCTAGCTCGCGCTAGGAAGTTGGCCGAAGAGGGCCGAGCAATTCCGTCAGGGAAAAGTCTGATAGAATTTTGCAGGAGGAAGGGAATTCTGTATCGGGTCTATAGCAAAGGAGGCAGCCAAACGTCCCAGTTAGTCGTCCCGAAGCCCTTGAGGGAGACTGTAATGCGTTTAGCGCATGACCCACCGATGGGGGGGGGGGGGGGGGGCATTTGGGAGGCAAGAGAACCCGGGAACGCATTTGGGGTACTTTCTATTGGCCGGGGCTGTGTGCTCAAGTTCGCAGGTACTGTGAGTCATGCGAACAATGTCAGAAAGTAGTACCAAGAGGGAGAGTACCACGGGTTCCTATGCAACAGCTTCCGCTAGTAGAAGAACCATTTCAGAGAGTAGCGGTAGACATTGTGGGGCCTATTGCTCCAGCTTCCGACAGAGGAAACCGGTTCATTCTCGTGACCGTCGATTACGCCACTCGATACCCCGAGGCAGTACCTTTAAAGGGGATCGAAGCAGAAAGGGTCGCTGAGGCATTGTTAGAAATCTGGTCTAGGGTGGGGATTCCGAGGGAGGTACTCACCGACCAAGGGTCCCAGTTCACCTCACAAGTGATGTCTGAAGTCAACCGTTTGCTGTGCATACAAGGCAAGTGTACTACTCCTTACCATCCGCAGGCAAATGGCCTAGTCGAACGTTTCAACGGTACCTTGGTGTCCATGTTGAAGTTAGCTAGCGAGCAACCTCGATGTTGGGACAGATTCATTCCCTCATTGCTGTTTGCGTACAGGGAGGTTCCTCAGGAATCGACGGGGTTCGCGCCGTTCGAGTTATTGTACGGCAAGACTGTAAGGGGGCCCATGTCAGTTCTACGGGATCTGTGGACGAAAGAGCAGATGGGAGAAGAGGTGAGAGATGCAAGCCAGTACGTGGTAGATTTACGGAATCGCATTGAAGAGACGTGCAGGTTAGCGCAACAGAATTTGAAGCTAGCGTCGAAAAAGCAGAAACAGCACTTTGACCGCAGAGCCAAACCACGCAGTTTTAATGCAGGAGACAAGGTTTTGTTGTTACTTCCAGTTAAACACAACAAGCTGGAGATGGCTTGGCAGGGACCGTTCGAAGTTCTAGAGAGAGTCGGAGAGTGTGACTACAGGGTACGGGTGGGCAGTAAAAATAAACTGTACCATGCAAATCTGTTGAAAAAGTTCCAAGAACGAGTGTCAGTAGCTACAGTAGTGATAGATGAGGAGGACGAAGATGAGGGGGGAGAGGCATTCAGGGCGGTAAAGGAAGTACCTACCATTCCTTTAGTAGCGTCTGAAGGACCCTCTGACATCCATCTTGATCCTAACTGTCCAGAGATCCATTCTAGTATAGAAGCTCTGACTGTCCAGTTTAAGGATATTTTGACAGATTATCCGTTGAGGACGACACTAGACTCATGTGAAATCCATTTGACTGATGAAGTGCCGGTGAGAACGAAGCAATATCCTCTACCTCATTCTCAGCTAGAGGTAGTCAAAGCCGAAGTGGATGCTATGCTAGAGATGGGAGTAATCGAGAGAGCCAATTCCCCATACAGCTCACCGATCGTATTGGTGAAGAAGAAAGATGGCACTGTTATGTTTTGCGTGGACTTCAGAAAACTGAACCAAAAGGTCGTGTTCGATGCTGAACCAATGCCTGACGTGGAGTACCTATTTTCCTTTCCAAGGCTAAGTACTTAAGTAAGTTAGACCTAGCTAAAGGCTACTGGCAGGTACCCATGTTAGAGAGCGACAAACCGAAAACTGCCTTCACCACACCGGCAGGGCAATTTCAGTGGAAGGTAATGCCTTTCGGGTTAAAGACGGCAGGGGCAATCTTTTCCCGAATGATGAGGAGGTTACTAGAACCTTTGCGATTGACGGAAGTTAGCAATTTCATGGACGACGTCATGATTGCTTCCTCCACTAAAGAACGTCACTTACAGTGTATTGCCCAGCTCTTTGGTAGGCTAAGAGAGGTCCAGTTGGCGGCCAGACCTACAAAGTGTTACTTGGGGTTCAAGCAATTGGAATATCTGGGGCATACAGTGGGTAACGGTCAGATAAAACCAGAGGGAGACAAGATGCAACGGATAAAAGACGCGCCGCGACCACAAACAAAGAAACAAGTCAGATCGTTTCTTGGGTTGGCAAATTATTACCGCCGGTTCGTTCCTAACTTTGCGGCCATAGCAGCCCCACTAACCGACCTAACCAAGGGAGGGAAGACCGGACAGATCGGTTGGAACGATGCATGTGAGACAGCATTTGAGACGCTGAAGGCGCGACTGTGTTCAGGTCCTGTGTGCTCATTGCCAAACTTCGATCGTCTCTTCGTGTTGCAGACGGATGCGTCCGAAGGGGGGGGGGGGGGGGGTAGGGGCCGTATTATGTCAGGACCATGGTAACGGTTTACAGCCTGTTGATTGCGCGAGCAAGAAACTATCCAAAGCAGAGCGTAACTACTCCACCATCGAAAAGGAGTGTCTTGCAATCGTGTGGGGAATTCAAAAATTCCGTCAGTATCTGTATGGTAGGACATTCGTCGTACAGACAGACCATAGACCATTGCAGTACTTGCAACAAGCTAAATCCACAAACAGTCGACTGATGAGGTGGGCTTTGCAGTTGCAGCCATTTTCCATTAGAGTGGAAAGCATAGCCGGTAGAGTAAATGTTCCTGCTGACTTTTTGAGTAGGACAGGGTGGTAGAAACCGTAAATGTGGAAGCTGTATTGGGACAGTCATATAGTAATCAAACCCGGGTGTTTGATCTGGGAGGGGGGTATGTCACGTAACGGATGTGACATGTTGTTTTATTTTTTTCGCCAAGTCGTTTTTTTGTTAATAAATGTAGATCGCCGAATTCTGTACATAGCCTTAGTTTAGGGAAGTTAATAAATGTAGTGTGAGCGTAATCGTAAAGCCCGTGCAGCAAGCTTAGCAGTGAGCGAGTACAGCGGTTGCACGCTTTCGTCAAGTAGCTTCAACCGAACAGTGTTCAGAAGTAAAGTTAAACTGCAAGGTAGCAGAAGGTTATTACAGTCAGTCAGCGGAGTTAGCCAGCGAAGTGAGAGTCTGGGTCAGGGTGCGGCCTCGTTTGGAGCCCTTGACAAGCTGTGTGAGGGTTGTTTTACCCTCCCTGCAAGACCACGGCCAGTGTTCCTGGGTGTGGGTGTCCCGAGAGACTTTTGACCACGGCTGCTACTCACCAGAAGACCCCTCCGGTTCGTCTTCGTCTTGTTTTGTCTCGTCCTGCAGGAGGACTCACCAGTGACAGGTAAATTCATGTCATTTTCCTCGGTTAGCTGCTGTGCTCTCGGGTGTGTGAATGTGTATATAGGTGCGAAAGGGTATGTTCGTCTAGTTTTTTAGTGACGTTTTAATTGAGTCTTTAACCATGTTTTTTAGGTTGGGTTGTAATGTGGTGGGTGTCGAATTTAGTTGTTTATGTTCGGCTGTCGCCGAGTGAATATATTTAAAGGGCCATGTTGTAAAATGAATTAAAGTGGGTATCCTTTCAAATATATTGGTATTAAGTCCTAGATGTAATGTAATAAGATTGTCACGTTGGGCGGTTGCTGGTGATTATTTCATATCTTTGTATGTACATCTGGATATTTTGATAATGTTGGTTTTAGCAGTGGCAATGTTATTATACAAAAGTGGTTGTGCTAGCTTAATGCTAGTGTAATGGAATAGTGCAGACCTGGTGAATGTTGAATGTACATAGGAAGCTTTCATATCCATGATTGTATATTTAATATGGCCAAGGCAGGTATTAGGGTGAGACGAGACACAACTCACGTGGTTTGTGAGTAGGTGCGTGTCAAATAGGCCAGAATTAACTGTGTTGGCACTTTGACTGACAATGCGCCCTTTTCCAGTGCACTGGCTTCGAAGACTTCGTCCTTCGATCTCTTCATCTTCCATGACCAACGGTGACGCATCATCGGGAGTCGGAACGCCTTCGCTAGCCGGTCCTGTTGGACAAGTACGTTGGGCTACAGCAGGCTGATTCTACGTTCTGAGCGTCGGTCACAGGCGTGCGTGGGCAAGCGCGGCTACGGTGCTCTGTGGTGTAGGGGTAGTACTCTTACGTTACGAGCCACCCTGTCTAGTGTGGGACAGAGGACACTGTACAGAGACAAAGTTACCCGCCTTGTATAGCCATTGGCCATATTAGTCATTATCACCTGTTAGTCATATTCACCTGTTAGTCATATTCACCTGTTAGTCATATTCACCTGTTAGTCATATTCACCTGTTAGTCATTTTCACTTGTTAGTCATTTTTTATATGTTAATCTTTTTTTTATGTGTTAATACGTTATGAGTGCATGTGTGGGTATGTGTGAGTGTGTGGGGCGTTAGTGGGTTGGGGTGGGAGTTAGAGTAAGGGTAGGTAATAAAGGATTTGTTTGTTGTTTATCACTGGCGTTGCGTTATTTATTTAGAGTGGGTGGGTTTTCTCGAGTGTCAGCACTCACATTGTCCACGGCGCCCTGACTCCGTCAGGCGTGTCGTGACACTGAGTACATCTTGGTAGCGCTGTATGCTAGATGGGAGATCAACTGTTGAATTAATTGAATCTTCTAGATTTGCAAGAAACTGTTTTTGTGCTTCAAATTTACCACTTCCATTCAAAATGTTTGATTTTGTTAGTGATTGTGCTCAATATACACCAGACATGTTCTGATAGACTCATTGACGCACTCGACTCCTGCTTGAGTAAACCCGTCACTCTTGTCAAAAATAAATGTGGTCCAGGCGTTTGACTGTTTCTGCTTTATTGATCCTAACCAGACTTGTGATTTTGATGAGAATGAAGTGTAACCAGGGTAATAATCTTGTGGGTATTGTCTGTGACTCAAAGCATAATATAATGTACCCATACCATTGTGATCATCAAGTTTTTGTGTAAAGTCATAACGGGGGCTTATGTTAAATTCATTACAAATGCGTTCAAACGCTTTCACATCCATAGGGTTATTAAACCTGTTGAAACTGGATTCAGTTGGTAATGGTGTATGCAGTTCTGACAGTATACGTCTAAGCTGGTAATAAACATGGAAAGGGTAGACAGACCTAATTAGTTTGTTTGAGTGATTCAAGTGGTCTGTAAATGAAACACCACAGCCTGTAGTTGAACATAGTATGGCAAAGTTGAGTTGGTTTTGAAACATCTGTAGTGGACTTGAGGACCACTTTCTTGCAGTTGAGTCATCTGTTATTGGAGGGTTTAGATAATGGTCAAAGGGATTTGGTACTTTCACTTGGAATAGATCTTGTTCTGATACAGCAATATCAAGCTGATTTAATTGAATTATTTTCTGTTCATAAGTTGGTGCAACATTATATTTGGCATCCATATTAAATTGAAATGCGTTTGTTGTGGTAATGGTTGGTGATTTAAATTCCATGCTTCTTTTTTATGAGATAATAAAAATGTTTATTACCTTAACAAATCTTGACACAAGTAAACCAGTGTGGTTAACTAATGGGATTGATAATCGTGATGGTAGTAAGGCTGTTGCTATCCATGAAATGTTCTATACAGTAAAATGGTTTAATGTAACAGATGATGGTGAATATTCTGTACATGGAATGGTAGGTACTACAAGTTGGGGCGCTAATCATTTACAGCCTGGGTATTATGACTTTTGTACTATAGCTGAATTTTTACAAGATATGTATAAAATTAAAGCAACTTTAAATCCGGCTAACTTGTTTGTTACATTGGAATTTCCAAAAGATAGTCAGCTTATATTAACAGACAAACTTTTAATACTACTGGGTTTTTTAACTGAATCTGATGTTGGTATTGTAGCTGTTAGTGGTGATGATGATTGGACTTATGAAGCAGGATTAAAATTTAAGCCCCCCCCCAAAAAAAAAAAAAAAAAAAAAAAATAACTGGAAGATATGCTGTTCATTTGTCAGTACACACTGTGCTAAATGTTTATTTGAAAGAACTAAACACATCAGAAAATGTACACAATGGAAAGCCTTCAACTTTGTTGAGATGCTTACCTACTGGAACTGCTCCGTATTGTGAAAGTGTAGTTGTTAGATTTCCTAATTTGCAGTTTAAGAAATTAGGTTCTAGTTTCTTTGAGTCACTGAGTATATCTGTAACTAATCAGGATGACAAACCAGTTCTTATGCATGATTTTTAGTGTAGTGTTAGAAGTTAAATAATTTTATTTTTGTTTATAAAAATGAGTGGTCTTGGTCCGAAGCGAACAATCATACCAGTTGCGTGTCCGGTTACAGAGTTGAAAGATTTGGCAGACGTCCAGGATTTTGAGAAGGAAGGGGATGTTGGAGAAATATATGGTTTTGAACTTGATTTAAATGGCATGTACAAGAGGAAAGTAATTGTTGACATGAAAGACGGTGAAAAACAGATTCCTAAACTTGGTCAGCTTCGTGATGTTACTGTACCTACTCCACCTGTAAATAATGCGCCTTACAACTTAATACATGTGGGTAGTAAGTGGGTGGTTTCACCTGTACCTGTTCCACCACCCACAATTGACTGTGACATAAAGATTGAATTTATTAGTCCTTATGTATACACTGATGATGAAGGCGCCTTAGTGTTTAGGAAGGTTGTTAACTCGGGGCCGCTTATTGTAAGTCTTGTTCCAAGCTTTGCCCCAGACAACAATAGCAGAGAAAAACTGAAAGTTGAAAATTATGAGAAACGGAGATATCTTCTTACAACTAGAAAGGGTAGATCAGATACTTCTGTTGTGTTTATGCCAGCAAGCTTAGTCGTGGCTAGAGAAGTGACAATAGTATTTGAAATTATCATGAAATCTGTTGCTTCTGCAAAAGAGGCAAATATAGCACAAGGAATTAAACTTACATGGAATGAAACAGTAACAGAATCATCAAAGGTCTTTATTGCCATTACAAAAAATAATGATGTTATTAATGTTTCAAGCAGTATTCCCGCTGTCAAGGTGGTGGTTGACAAAACAACTTTTGTTCGTCTAACTTACATAAACCTTGAACACATTGATCTTGTTGCATTTTATTATGCCAGCAAATTGTATACTTTTGAAGAGTTGCAAAATGTAATTGCTGATTAAATAAAAAAAAAATATTTGTCAATAAAAAAAAGGGTAAACTTTCTATCCGCAACTACCAACGCTTGATCCGACTGAAACAAATGAGATGACTAAAACAACACTTGCGCCTGATCCACAGGTGACAGCTGTGCCAATTGCTTCAGATAAAACATTACAGGCAGATGCATTCAGATTAAATAATATTACAGAAGCTTTAAAATATTTGGAAGGAGAAGAAGCGAAATATTCACGGTGCAAAAGACGGTATAAGACCGTTTTCAATTCTGTACAAAACACTTCTATGGCTATTGGTGCAGTTTCAGCTTCATGTTCTGTGGGGGTATAGTTCTGTTCACCACAGGAATTGGAAGTTTGGCTGGAATAGCAATTGAGGATGTTAGCGTTGCTACATGCCTGGCTTGCTTTGGTTTGGAGGCCTTGAACAAGAGGTTTCACACAAAATTACAGAAACATGAAGCATTGAGTACGCTTGCTGGTGCAAAGCTGAGCAGCATGAAACTTATTATCAGTAAGGCATTGAATGATAATTTTATTGATGATGATGAATTTAAGCGCGTCCAGGATGATTTAAATAATTACAAGAAACAGAAGTCTGAAATACAGAATAAAATGCGTAGTCAATCTCCCGTGAATGTTGAAGAACTAAAGGCTAGTTTTTTAGCAGAGGGAAAAAGGATAGGGGTACAGGAAACCACAGAAAAACTACACAATCTTTTAAACAAATAAAAATCAGATTTGGTAATCGTTTATTAATGTCATACACTTCACAGAAAAATGACATGCCACCTAACTATTTAACCCCATCAGCACCACCACCACCACCTGACTATTACTAAAAAATGTTTTTTCATTGTCCTTGTTTCTTGGGAAATCTGTCCGAGTATTTTGCTGACTTGCATCAAGAACTTACAAGATCGTATGTTAAGACACTTATAGAAACTTGTTTTAAGTTACTTGCTGGTTTATAAATTACCTTATTAAGTACTTGTAATTTACTTAGAAACATCTAGACAGTAACATAGAGAGTAACTTGATAATTTTACCCATGACTTGAACACCAGAAAATAATCTAGACTCAGTAACAACATGGGAGAGAATTTGCTCTGTTCAGTATCAGCATAAGAAATAATAACAGATTATTTCCCTTGTTCAGTAAAAGGGAAGGAATCACCACCTGTTCAGTAACAAAATTTTAGATTACTTCCCTTTGTTGAATATAAGTTTATACAAGGGAAGTAATTTTGAGAAAATTTTGGTAAGACAAAAAGTTACTTCCCTTGCTTTATTAAATTATCTTTTAATTTTTGACTAAAATATATATTTTTTCATAAAAAATAAAAGGCAAGATGTGTCAATAATTATGATAGATAATAGTATAAAGATGTTATTAGTTGATTTTTGTTTAAAAATGTGATTATTGTTGTCTTTTAATACAAATATATTTTTTTTGGTATTACTTTTTTACTTTTGCTTCACCAGCTTAATTTTTTTTAGGAGAATGTAGCGTTATATAAATGAAAATGTTTCTATTCATTGTGGGTCCATTGTCCTGGTCCAGTGGCCTGGCAAACAAATGAAGAGAGTGAGTTGTGCACATTAACCTAAGGTTGTAACTCTCTTTGTCTGTTCCAAGCACCTCTGGGACATCTCCACACTTTCGTTTCGGGCAGCCGAGTTGAGGAGTCGGTAGATTCCCGTCTGGGGTGGGCGGAACAAACCAAAAGCTAGGCCACACCAAAAGCTCTCACAGGGAAGGCGAATTGTGCACTTGAACCTGGGTTATAGCTGACTCTGTGAGAGCAACTGGAAAAAGACCAGGAGCGGACTTTTACCATTTTTTTGTTCCAGTGTCATTGACCTCGTGACCTTTGACCTTGACCCATGACCTTGACCCATGACCTTGGTGACCTTGACCCATGACCGTGATCCGGTGACCTTGACCCACGACCTTGGTGACCTCGACCATGACCTTGACCCGGTGACCTTGGTGACCTTGGTGACCTTGACCCATGGTCTTGACCCATGACCTTGACCTTGGTGACCTTGATTTTGATGACCTTGACCCATGACCTTGGCCCGGTGACCTTGCCCCAGTGACCTTGACTCGGTGACCTTGACACATGACCTTGGCGTCCTTGACCTCGTGACCTGGTGACCATGACCTTGTGACTGATGACCTTGACCTTGGTGACATTGACCATGATGACCATGACCTTGACCTTGGTCTTAACCCTTGACCTGTGACCTTTTGTCTTGCCTGACACAACTACAGAAAGAAGGCGCTGTTTTTTCAAGTCTAAGTCTTTGTTTTCTACAGCATTAATATCATTTAGAAGAAGTAATTCGTCTTGATTAATTTTATAATAAAAAAAATATTAATTTTAATGTCATTGGTTTTGGAAATCTTTATTTTACTGAAAAAAATAAGGAGAAACCAAAAAAAATGGGCGGTGCAAAGGTGTGGGAGTATGCGGTCGAAAAATCCTAGAATTTTGGGATAGATATAAATTGTCCAAATTCGCTCATATTATCTATCTCTACCGGGGACTATTTTTTTTATATTATGAACGGATGTGGACCAGATGGGGTCTGTCACTCTGCTCTTTATGTCATTTTCATCTTCCCTTGGTTGATATAAATATCTCACCTGTTTGGTAAATAAACTTGTGTCTGGTGCTGGTGTTGATCCTATTTTTGGCTCTGTAATTTTTTTCAATTTAATAGCATCAGCAGGTTTTGGGTGTCCTTCATTGTTCATTGCTTTTATCACATGTGGTAATCTCTTTACCCATTCAGTGTTACGCGTGTCATGCATGAGTTCCTTAGAATACTGGTAACTGAAAAGTCTTTCTGATAACTGTTTGTTAAAGTTCTCTACAATTGCCTGTGATCTGTGCACACCTGGAATACCGCGTCTAACCAGTACACCGTGCTTCGCAAATAACTGATTAACAGCACCTTTGAATTCTGATCCGTCATCAACTTGAACAAGTCTGGGGTATCTTAAAGGGCCTCTTTTATAGATACTAGATAAAGCAGTTCCAACTGTGGTAGCAGTTTTGTCAGATATGGATTCAGCATCTTTGTACCTTGAAGCTATGTCTACGACAGTTAATGCATATTTGTATCGTTTCTTTTTTATTGTATCATGTGGAAGAAACAGGAGGTCCATTTGGTGTGTGTCATTAGGTGATGTGTTCTCAAAATGAGGCCTTGTTATCTTTCTTGGAGCAGGGAGATATATCTGCCAAATTGCCTGTCTCTGTAACCATTGCTTGACCTGATTGAGTGTTATATCTCCGCCCACAGCGGCATGTAATTTCTGAATAGCGGTTGCTCCTTTATAATACCCTGATGGTGAGTAATATATTTTTGATAGTTTATTTTCGGCTGCCATTGTTTCTAGCAATGAAAACTCCAGTAAAATAAACAAATATCATTCCCACTAGAACAAAGATTATCTCCCCGTTTCTTTGTTCTGGGCTTGGTTGATAGTAGTCACTTAGTTTTGGTTTTGGGATAGACATGTCTTCACCCGTGACAAGATAGTATTCCCTGATTGCGTCGTCTGTATTTGAAAACGTATGCTGTGCGTGGTTTTCTAGATGGAGTTTTTCATTGATAAAATCAAGTTTTTCAATTCTTTGTTTTTCATACGCCTGTTCTGCCTGTGCTAATATTTCTGACGCCTCATTGTGACGCTTTAATTCTTCAGCACTCTCTTCTCTACCCATTTTAGAAAAGAGATAATTAGAGCCACTGAATGCGAGGGCGTTAACCATCGCACCTCCTATCATAATAGCTATCGTCGCCATACTTATTTTATTTACATAGAAACATTTTCTGGAATAATTCCTTGCTTGACAAGAAAATCTTTTGTTGCAATTGACGCTGTAACAACTGCAATTAGCTTAGCGCTGTCTTCAATGTCTAATCTGCTCAAGTCTGCAGACCTCATTTTGAGTAGACTTTTTCCCAGGATAGAATAAGCTACTGCTAATCCACTGATTACGGCAGAGTGATAGACAAGGTTCATCATGTTCTTTGTGTCATTCATTTCTTAGGCAAGAAAAATTAAAATAAATAAATTTATTACTGCATATGAAATGGGTCGACAACTTTGGGTATTGTTGGTAATGTGGAGACTTCTGTTTTTGATGATGGAGTGTTTAATTTTTTGGACACTGTTCGAGTCTGTGGCTTGTATTTTTTTGTATAATTGGTAAGCTACAAAACCAGATCCGACAACAAATGCGGCAACTACATATTTTGCTGTTTCAGAATTAGACTGGGTTGAAGGTCTTTCACTTTGATGTGGGTGTGACAGGGGTGTTGAGAGCCCTGCCAGTTCTGACAGTCCTAACGGACCTATCGGTGTTGATGACTGGTCACTTACATGAGCCTTTTCTGTTAGCGCCTGTAGCTGTAACTTTTTCTGCTTGTTCCATTCGGCTAAACGTTTACCAGACTGAATTCTGCCTGGGTTTTTAAGTTTTGTCACTGTGTGAATCGGGGTCTGGGCAGGATCCGAGACAGGGTTCCTCTGTGGGGTCGTTTGGGGGGTCGTCTGTTGGTCGTCCATTTTTATCAGCAAAAAAATTTAATTTCGTAAAATCGATATGACTCCCAGTTATTAATAAAGTTAGGACAGGTGTAAGATAATTACCAAACCTGTAAAACAACTGGCATGCCAATTTACCTACTGAACTTGAAACTATGGGGTTACTCTCTAGGTCGTGTGATAAGGTATCAATGTCTACAGGCAAAAAGTGATTGACTGCTTTTGAATATAGGCATACAATAGATCTGCTCAAATCACGTGCCATTACTGAAGAAATGTGGTTATCATATTTTTAAAAAAGTTGATTTAATTCATCATCCGAGAGTGAATTAATATCATCAGTTGAATAACATTTCCCGAGATAAGTCTTCGGCTTACCAGAAACCACTACAGATAAAAGCCGCTGTTTCTTAGATTCTAAGTCTTTGTTCTCAAACGAGTTTATTTCACTCAATAATAATATTTCATTCGAATCCATTTATAATGCAATTAAAAAAAATTATAAACACATTTGTTTCTTTGTCAGTAAACCAGACATAAGTACATAAAGCCCCCACATATAGAACCGTTTTGTAAAATGACTGCTCTCTTTTGAAAAGTAACATGTCCCCCTGTTGAACTTTGACACAACTTAGCGATTTGAAAGGCTGTAGCTATGAAAGGCCTTTGACAGCTGAGAGCTTTTCAAAAGCTTGCCCCTTGAATAGGAATGGAATGTGTTCCCCTGCTATTGAAAAGCGGGCGTGAGAGGTAATACAAAAGGCAAACAAACGTGACACTACCTGGCCGCTCAGGCTTACGATAAAATTGTACTGACATGAGTGTCTGTAAGTGTGTGTGTTTATGTATGCGTGTTTGTAAGTGTGTATGCGTGTGTGTGTGTGTATGCGTGTGTTTGTATGTGTGTGTAAGATATTACTTGTTGGTTTCTTATCCAACTGTTTATAGTGCAGAGTATGACCACCGTTTTGATTTCTCGGGTACCAGTCATTAAGTAAATATGAAGTCGACTCCAAAACTGTCTTCTTATTGACACCTCTCAGCAAATAGCCTCTTTTCAAAAGCCGTAGAGCCGGCTTATTCATAGAGTGTTCCCTTTCACAGTTGAATAGCGGCGCGTGTCAACAGACAACAAAGGTAAACAGGTGAGCTGGCTTGCAAAGGACATGCGCCACAGAGTAAGACCCCTGAGATCCTTCATGAATACCGAGATAGGGGTTGTACATATTGAAAAACTATTGAGATAGGTTTTGTGAATACAGACTTAAGCATTGCGCATATCGATCTAGCAGCTATGAATATCGATATAGGGATGGTACATAACGATCTAGCAGCTATGAATACAGACTCAAGCATGGTGCATATCGATCTAGCAGCAATGAAAATTTTATTTTGACGCGTCGTGTCCTTCATGTCTAGAGTGCTGTGTTTACGTACATAGTATCATTTCGACATCGGTCATATGAGCTAATTAAGAGAGATATAAATACTGAGCGGACTGAAGTATTATTAACACAATGACTGAGTTAACCCCTTAAGTATTATTTTTGATTTTCATAAAAATGTGGCTGTTTAAATAATAATGATTTATGGGTAACTTCCAATGGTATTTACTCTGTGCGGGGGACATGGAAAATGGAGAGTCAAAAAGTTATAATTAAGGGGTTAACTCAGTCATTATGATAATGAAGCTTCAGTCCGCTCAGTATTTATATCTCTAGAGTGTGTTCATTTTCTTTTTCTTTTAGTAATGCTTTAATCAAGTTTTAACAATGTTTTCGGGTTAAGTTGTAATGCAGTGAGTTTCGGATTTATTTATTCATATTCAGTTGTTGTCGAGGGGTTATATTTAAAGGGCCAAGTGCGTTTTTTTTTTGGTTCTATTAATAGAAGTAATTTAAAGGAAGTGAGGCGCCATGTTGTCAAAATTAATTAAAGTGGATATTTTTCAAAATATATATATTTATATTAGGTCTTAGATGTAATTTAATAAGATTGTCATGTGGGGGTGTTTATTGGTGATTATTTTATATTATTTAATATGGCCAAGGCGGGTATTAGTGTACCAGCAGGAAGATAACCTCTACAGGTTGAGATGAGAGACACAACTCACTAGGTTTGTGAATAAATGCAGGAAATGCGTGTTATTCTAGAATTAACTGTGTATTGGCACTTTGACTGACAGTGCGCCTTTTTCAGTGCACTTCTCAGATTTCTTCGACTTCTTCGACATCTTCGACTCCTTAGATTTCGTCGAGTTCTTCGACTTCTTCGATTTCTTCATCTTCCATGATCATCAACGGTGACGCATCATCAGGAGCTGTACTATCGTCTGCGCGGTGGCCTTTGCCGTCAGGAGCTGGAATGCCTTCGCTAACCAGTCCGGGTTGGCAAGTGCTTTGACATTGGGCTACAGCAGGCCGATTCAACGTTCCGCGCGTCGGTCGCAGACGTTCGAGGGGCGACGGCAGCAGTATTGCCAGAGCAAGTACTCTGGAATCCTGAGTCAAGCTCCACCGTTCCTGTACCGGTGCAGAGTGGGCAAGCGCGGCAACAGTGTTCTTCAGGGTATTGGTAGTAATATTACATTATGAGCCACCCTGTCTAGTGGGGGACAGAGAGGACACTGTACAGAAACAAAGTACCCGCCTTGCATAGCCATGGTCAATTTTCACCTGTCAATTAATCATTTTCATGTGTTAATATGTTATATGAGTGCATGTGTGTGTATGTGTGAGGGTGTGGGGCGTTAGTGGGTTGGGGTGGTGTTAGAGTAAGTGTAAGTAATTAAAGAGTCGATTGTTGTTTATCACTGGTATTGTGTGATTTATTTAGAGTGGGTGGGTTTCTCGAGTGTTAGCTCTTGTATTGTCCACGGTACCCTGACTCTGTCAGGCGTGTCGTGACACTTGTCATATCCTAGGTTTGTAAACATTTTTCAGCTCGGAGGGGAGTTTGCTAATATACTGATGTTAAAGTGTGCGGACAACAAGTTTTGGTTTCATGTTCTCAGACATTATAAAAAAAGTGTACAATAAGTGTACGATAGAGTATTTTAGTGATTTTGCAAATGAATGTATTCATTATAATGTACATATTGTGCTTAACAGAAAAATTGTATATATCCCCGAATGGGTATGCAATGGGATCTTTCAGGTTAAAGATCTTAAGGATAATTATGGAAACTTATTAAGTTTTGAAGACTTCAAGGTAAAATATCCTTATTTAAGCACACACTTTCTGACGTATGCTGGAATTATTAGAGCACATAGAGAATACAAAAAAGTGTCAACATAGACGCAGATAGTTCAATAGTCATCTCGGACACTTGTGCTTGGAAAGTTATCTGCCAAGGGTGCAAGATTACTTATCAGCGGCTGATCAAACTAAGATCAAATCCCAACTGCGTAGAAAAATGGAGCAAGCACTTTACAAATCATTTAGAGTGGGATAAAATATTCTGTACGGCCATAAAAACTACTTCTGTTCCTCAGCTATGCTGGTTTCAGTACAGACTTATCCACCGAATGCTTCCAACGAAAAGATATCTTTTTTTTTTTGGGAGAAAATTGTCAGATTCATCTGTCTGTACCTTTTGTGGAAGTGAGGAAGAAACCTTAACACACCTTTTCTGGAACTGTGGGCATGTCCAGTCCTTCTGGACAGATCTAATCGACTGGTTAAAAGATACATATAATCACTTTCCCACTCTCTCCCTGTCTGAGATATTTATACTTTTTGGTAGACAGCAAAATATTGTCACAGATAAGGTGTTTGACCTTATTCTGTTATTGGCTAAATTTCACATATACAAATCAAGACTGCAAAATATTTTTTCCAAATATTGTGCACTTTAAGCAGATGCTTAAATATCGCTATTCTGTAGTAAAACATACATATGTAATGAAAGGTAAATTAGAGATATTTAAACGTTATTGGACTCTGTATTCCGAAATTACCTCGTAATTGTATTATTTTATCACTGCTTTTCTTGCCTCTCTCTCTCTCTCTCTCTCTCTCTCTCTCTCTCTCTCTCAACGGCAGGTTTGAAAAATGGCTATGTCTGTGACGATGTCAATGCCTCAACCGTTGATAAATAAAGCTTCATTGAATCATTGAATCATCTCTCTCTCTCTCTTGTTTTTGTTTTTTAGTAGTTTTCTCGCAGGGTTGCCAAAGTTCTACTGTGCGTGTTTCATGGATCTTTTTGTGACATTAATCCTCGAGTCGAGTTGAATTGAGCTTTTTTATCTAGAATTACATTTTTGACTTAATGACTGCGGTTTTGTTTTGTCCGTAGTTAGCTGTGCTTGATTTCAAAGTCGCAGTGACTTTTTTGTTTTTTGTTTTGTTTTAAATTATAGAAGTCCATTTTATTTTGATGTGCGATTATTACTATATTAGTAGTTAGGAACTGCAGCATCGGGCGAGCGTGCCTAGGTGCGCTTGGAAGTGTTTCTTTATTTTTTGATTCTTTCTACGTAGCTGTCGAGCCTTTTATTTTGTATCTGACATTACCAAGCAATTCGAACTCACAGCGGACTCTGACCACGAGAGTGAAAAACATTTTAATTTTGCTTTATTGTTGTTGCTGTTGTTTTTCCTACGTTTTCTTGTCGCTTTCTTATTCATTTATACATTGACATTATTTTTATTATTTTTTTTTGGAATATTATTGCTACGTTTGTTCTGTTACCAACATGCCAAAATATAATGTAAAAACTGCCCCACAACGACCTGATGAGTTGAGAATTGGTCACCTCAACATTTACCATTTAGTTAATAAGGTGCCAGATTTGTCTGTGTTCTTGAACACGCCAACACATTTTCATGTTTTTGGTGTATCCGAGTCGAGGCTCAAAAGCACTGTCAGGGATAACTCCATCTCAGTCCCAAACTTCTCAGTACTCCGCAGAGATGCCTCAAGTCCCCAGCACACTGGACTAGCAGTATATATACATGATTCGATAATTAGTAACGTTAAACGACGACAGGACTTAGAGTCAGCCGAAGTTGAAAGTTTATGGGTCGAGGTGAAAACATCTAAATCCCCCTCAGTCCTGGTTGGCTTTATCTATAGAAATCCAGCAGCCAACTGGGACTGGTATGATGACTTCGTAGAAATGATGGATAAAGTTAATCAAAGTAAAGATAACATTGTTCTTCTGGGCGACTTTAACATTGACCTACTTAAGCCCAAAGGGCACCATGCTGCATGGGCATCAACAACAGCCTTATTCGGTTTAAAACAATTAGTTAAAAACCCCACTAGAACCACATCTACATCCTCAACCTTAATTGATCACATTTACGTGACAAATGACGATAAAATATCAAATGTACAGGTTCCCTCCTTAGCTGTCAGCGATCATAACCCAGTATGTTGTAACGTCTCCATGAAACTAGACAAGCAAAAAACTAAAAGACATAAAACTATAAAATATCGCTCCTTTAAACACTTTAATAAAGACGAATTTCTGTGGGACCTGCACAATGCTCCGTTTACTGAGGTTTATGATCAGCAATCTCCTGACAGTGCCTTGTCGTGCTGGATGGATCTGTTTCTCAGTGTCCTCAATAAACATGCGCCAATACGTGAAAAACGAGTTAAACATTCCACCATACCACCGTGGTTAACAGCGGATATCAAGCAGGCCATGTCATTTAGAGACAAACTGAAAAAAGAGCAAAAGTACGAAGAATACAAAAAACAACGCAATCCTGTCAAATATTTAGTTAGAGCGTCTAAGAAGTCTTTTTTCCAACAAATGATTCGAGACAAAAAGGACACGGCATCTGTTTGGAAAGCTCTGAACGTCATAACGAAGGGTAAATCAGCACCCGAAATCCCATCTCATATGTCAGCTGATATATTAAATAACCATTTCTTAACGACAGCCGAAATATTGGCATTGTCAGCTGCAAATAACAGTAAACCGTATGAAGTGCCGAGTTCTCTCAGAGAACACTTTAAAAAAACAACTATATCAAATACTTTCACCATCCCTGATATTACAGTTGCGGAAGTCGGCAGATATATTTCTAGCATGCCCAACAAAAAGTCTGCTGGCATTGATGGTATTGATAATGAAACCCTAAAATTTTCATTACCGTATACAGTAGAATCACTAACATATATTTTCAACCTCTGCATAAAGCAAAGTACATTTCCAATCATTCTTAAAGAAGCAAAGGTAATCCCAATCCCTAAATCTAAAGATCTTGAAGATATTAATAACTATCGTCCAATCTCCCTTCTGTCAGCTTTGTCAAAACCCCTTGAAAAGCACATTCAAAAACATCTCCTTGATTTTCTGGAAAAAGGTAAATTACTTAATATTCACCAGTCTGGTTTTAGACCGAAACATTCTTGTCAGTCAGCACTGACACATATTGTAGACAGCTGGCTAGAATCAATCAATAAAAGCCTGATGTCAGGAGCAGTTTTCTTAGACCTTAAAAAGGCGTTTGACCTTGTGGACCATGACATTCTTCTAAATAAACTAACCGTTTATCACTTGGACGCAACCGCTATAGCATTCTTCCGATCATATCTCGAAGACAGAAAACAAATGGTGTACGCCCATGGAAGATACTCTAAGCAAGGAAATGTAAAATACGGCGTCCCCCAGGGATCTATTTTGGGCCCTCTTCTATTCATACTATTTATTAATGATCTACCGTTGCATATCACTAATTCTGACGTTAATTGTAATCTATTTGCTGACGATACGAGTCTTCATGTTTCTGGCAAAAAAACGACGGACATTAGCCATAGTTTACAATGCAGTCTCAATGAGGTATCTGACTGGTGTAGACAGAACCATATGGTTCTTCACCCAGCAAAAACAAAGAGTATCTTAATCGCCACGCGGCAAAAACATCAACGCCGATTACAGCCATTACAATTACAATTAAACACTGAACCTGTTGAACAAGTCACTGAGCGTAAATTCTTAGGAATACATGTCTATGAACAACTATGCTGGGAGACCCATATAAATGCTGTTTGTAAGACCATTGCTAAAAACACTTTCTTATTGTCCCAGCTTAGACATGTAACGGATACAAATACCCGTAAATTGTTTTTTCATGCTCATATAAAGTCCCATGTTGATTATGTCTCCACAGTGTGGGACGGTTGCAGTGATGTCCACATGAAGAGATTAAACTCCATATACAAAAGAGCTGTAAAAATGATAGATAGACGCCCCATCCCTACCACAGACAAATTTAGACATTTAAACATTCTCGGTCTGCGTCAGCAACTTACATTAAACAAATGCGTCTATATGCATAAGATACTGAATAATATGACACCCCAGTATCTAATCACTAAATTTATATCTCACCAAGAACGTGAACGGACCTCAAGAAACAATACCTTACCCCTACCACTGCCAAGAATTGACCTTTTTAAAACTAGTATGTCATTCTCTGGTCCGTTTGCTTGGAATTCAATCCCTGCACATTTGAAAACTATTACCTCACCAGGAAGTTTTAAAACAAAACTTTTTGATTACCTGATGAGTCAGACTTAGTACGTTTCTCAGGTACTGTAATATTTCCTATACTTCATATATTTCATACAGATGGTTTTTATATGTGTGTGCGCATGTGCGTGTGTGTGCTTGTGTTTGTTTGTGCGTGTGGGTGTATGTGTGAGCGGCGCGCGCGCGTCTGTGCATGTGTGTGTGATGAGTATTATTTTTTTTTTTTTTCTGTATATAATGATGCTATTGGGTTTTGTATGTACATATACATTTTATAGTTTCCCTTCTTTTTTATCCTGTAGTTAGCAACGGCAAGTTTGTAAAATGACGATTTGTTTTCTGTCAAAAGTTTTTACCGTTGAAAAATAAAGTTTCATCATCATCATCATCTCTCTCTCTCTCTCTCTCTCTCTCTCTCTCTCTCTCTCTCTCTCTCTCTCTCTCTCTCTCTCTCTCTCTCTCTCTCTCTCTCTCTCTCTCTCTCTCTCTCTCTCTCTCTCTCTCTCTCTCTCTCTCTCTCTCTCTCTCTCCTCACCCTCCCCTCCCCTTTCCAGGAGCGTCAGCACGCATTCATATCGTGCTCCAGCTCGCAGTGGATTCATGTGTCTTAAGTGAATTTGCCAAGTATGATAGTTGGCACACGGGTTTGTGATTGTGTCTCCTACATTCTGGCGATTTTTCACGCGAGAGGATGGAGTTTTTCGTGAGTAATGACTTATGAGTGTTTTCCCATATATGATTTCCACTGAACTCTCTTGTCTTCCATTTTCAAATTTTGTACACGTGTGCGGTGACTCATATGGCCTCCAGTGTTTTGTAATCAGGGGGCGTCAGACCTGGCTACGCCTGTCATCATAGTCCCAACACTGTGTAAACACACCAGCGCAGATGCCTGGCCCAGGGGTCAGGGGTCTGACCTCATCATCCGACCGCCTCTATATCTGTCAAACATAAAAGCAGAGATGGAGAAATAAGAGTTTCAACTCTCGTGGAGCCCTGGGTTTGTCAAAATTGGTCGCCGAAGACAACCCAGTGCAAATCATTGTCGACCACTGAATATCTTTTTCATTTATACGAACGAAAATCCGTAAACATTCAACTGCGCCTCACCGGTGCGCCTTCAGATAATACAATTTGCGTCTTCAGACCCCCTCCTTACACCAGGTTTTGCCACCCGTGACCGACCGTGTATTGTCAGGCCAGGTGTGTGCTAATCTGTGCGTTGTCTGTAGGCGATTAGTCTTTGTGTGGTGTCAGCTAGAGTGATGGCAAGATGGGCCCGACCACACGGTCCAAGCTAGGCTTCACACAGACAAACGTAGAAGAGATAAGACGTACTCTGGACCCCATTCAGATCACTTACCATACAGACCATACGAAGCTACCAGTGTGGCGAAAGGTGTTAAATCTACGCTACGTTGACGAATTTCGGCCTCAAGGTGTTACAACAACCTGGGAGGATTATGGAGAACACCATACCATTTATGAACACCTAATTGACCCAGATTTGAGTAGTCTGCCCAAAGACCTTGTGCATTCGACTATACGGCTGAAAGACGGTAGGCAGCAACTACTTGTCATTCATGTGTATTACACAACAGCAAGTTTCCTGGTGCAGGGCCGGTCCTGCCGCCAGTGGGTCGACAGGGAGTTTGCGGCACTGAGAGACATCATAAACGCCTTGGCTGCCCAGTCTGGACACAGTCAGCTGGCGCTGCCGTCTAGAGTTGACTCTGCACTGCCAGTGGACCATGACTGCTTGACCAACACTGAGATGGACGACACCGTCAGCCCCACCGGCAAGGACAACGCCATCAGCGGCAGCTGTGCTCGCGTTTTCATCACAACTCTCGTCGGAGACAGTAGCACCACCATCAATACCAGCGACAGCGTCTTCAGTACTGGTACTTCTGACGTTGGCATCACCGACAATCCCACCACCATCACAACCAATGACAACGTCGACAGTGTTAGTGCTGCCAATACGTCTGACATCGGCAGCAGTGGCACCACCATCAGCGACAGCGTCAACAGTGCTGGTGCTGCCAATACATCTGACATCGGCAGCACTGGCACCACCATCAGCGACAGCGACAACAGTGCTACTGCTGCCAATATGTCTGACATCGGCAGCACTGGCACCACCATCAGCGACAGCGTCAACAGTGCTGGTGCTGCCAATACGTCTGACATCGGCAGGACTGGCACCACCATCAGCGACAGCGTCAACAGTGCTACTGCTGCCAATACGTCTGACATCGGCAGCACTGGCACCACCATCAGCGACAGCGTCAACAGTGCTGATGCTGCCAATACGTCTGACATCGGCAGCACTGGCACCACCATCAGCGACAGCGTCAACAGTGCTGCCAATAAGTCTGACATCGGCAGCACTGGCACCACCATCAGCGACAGCATCAACAGTGCTGGTGCTGCCAATACGTCTGACATCGGCAGCACTGGCACCACCATCAGCGACAGCGTCAACAGTGCTGCCAATACGTCTGACATCGGCAGCACTGGCACCACCATCAGCGACAGCGTCAACAGTGCTAGTGCTGCCGATACGTCTGACATCGGCAGCACTGGCACCACCATCAGCGACAGCGTCAACAATGCTTGTGCTGCCAATACGTCAGACATCGGCAGCACAGGCACCACCATCAGCGACAGCGTCAACAGTGCTTGTGCTGCCGATACTTCTGACATCGGCAGCACCGGCACCACCATCAGCGACAGCGTCAACAGTGCTTGTGCTACCGATACGTCTGACATCGGCAGCACTGGCATCACCATCAGCGACAGCGTCAACAGTGCTATTGCTGCCAATACGTATGACATCGGCAGCACTGGCACCACCATCAGCGACAGCGTCAACAGTGCTGCCAATACGTCTGACATCGGCAGCACTGGCACCACCATCAGCGACAGCGTCAACAGTGCTATTGCTGCCGATACGTCTGACATCGGCAACACTGGCACCACCATCAGCGACAGCGTCAACAGTGCTTGTGCTGCCAATATGTCTGACTTCGGCAGCACTGGCACCACCATCAGCGACAGCGTCAACAGTGCTTGTGCTGCCAATACGTCTGACTTCGGCAGCACTGGCACCACCATCAGCGACAGCGTCAACAGTGCTTGTGCTGCCAATACGTCTGACATCGGCAGCACTGGCACCACCATCATCGACAGCGTCAACAATGCTTGTGCTGCCGATACGTCTGACATCGGCAACACTGGCACCACCATCCGCGACAGCGTCAACAGTGCTGGTGCTGTCAATACGTCTGACATCGGCAGCACTGGCACCACCATCAGCGACAGCGTCAACAGTACTGGTGCTGCCAATACGTCTGACATCGGCAGCACTGGCAACACCATCAGCGACCGCGACAACAGTGCTGGTGCTGCCAATACGTCTGACGTCGGCAGCACTGGCACCACCATCAACGACAGCGTCAACAGTGCTCGTGCTGCCAATACGTCTGACGTCGGCAGCACTGGCACCACCATCAGCGACAGCGTCAACAGTGCTAGTGCTGCTAATATGTCTGACATCGGCAGCACTGGCACCACCATCAGCGACAGCGTCAACAGTGCTTGTGCTGCCGATGCCTTTGACGTGGGCAGCACTAGCACCAACGTCACCATCAGCAACAGCGTCAACAGTGCTGGTGCTGCCAATACGTTTAACACCGGCAGCACTGGTACCAGCATCGCCACCAGCGACCATGACAGCAGTGTTCCCGCTGCCAGTACAACAGACGCCGGCGGGGCTGGCACTCATCCATCTGCTCCTGTTGCTGCAGTGTCCACTGAGTTTGCGTGCCAGACAGTCTGCCCGGTAGTACTCAACCCTGACCCCCTGGCTGTTGAGCGCCTGATGGCGGAGATATCGGCTCTCCGATCCGCCGTTGGGGAGATCCGCCACTCGTACAACATCGAGGTGGATTCGCTGCACACGGAGATTAGACACCTGCGTGAGCGGATCACCCAGCTGGAGGGGGAGAAGGATGGCCAGAGAAGCGACAGGAAAAGCGGCAAGAAGAACCCGTCACCCCCGTCCAACACTCGGCCCAAGCAAGCGCTGGAAAAGTCGCCAACCTCAACGACAACTTCTGAGCCCCCGCGTGCACCTCCGCTAACCCCCGAGCGCAAAGAGCCGGCACCAAACCGACCATCTTCAGATACCGACAAAGCCACCGACCTTTCTGCACTCCAAAACCCAAAGCCCGGCACCCAGACGCTACTTCTCGGCGATTCGATACTACGTGGCCTTCATGGAGACCTGATGTCTGTCACTGGCACAGACAAAGCGCAGGTCGTGTCAGTGTCAGGCCTCGACAGAGCCGGCATCCTCCAGCACCTTCACGATGCCGACCCCACGAATGCAGTCACGACAGTCGTCATGCATGTCGGCATCAATGACTGTAAGCGTGGGTTCGTCATCGGCAAGAAGGGCTGGAAGGATGTGATTTCTGCTGCCAGACGAGTCTTCCCCAAGGCAGAAATCTTCATCTCGTCCATCCTGCCCACGATCAACGAACGTCAGCAGCCGGATCCATGCGTCACAGACACCAACCTTTGTCTCAGGGAGTTGTGCCACTCGCTGAAGGTAAACTTTATTGACAACAACCAAGTGTTCTACACAAGGACCGGCGAGGTAAAGAGCGGGTGGTTTAGAGACGCCATCCATCCGAACAAGCGGGGCACCAGTGCTCTCGCTGTAAACATCAAGCGGGCGTACTCTGGCCGTACCTCCAACATCGTAACCCGCCCCACTGAGGTTAGACACCAAAACCCACACCGCCACGGACAGCTAAATGTACCCGGGCATGGCGGTAAAAACGGGCATCCCGGCCCTAGAGACCAAGGGCCTCAACACAGTCAGCGCCCTCCGCACGCAGCCAGTTCAAGCTTGGTGCCCCGATTCCGCGAGGAGCAGGCTGTGACGAAAGTCTTCAGAATGGCGCCCAGATTCCACCAAGAGCAGGCTTTTGCAAAAGACTCTAGTCAGCACGATCCGAACCATGCTGACCGTACACCAGCGCTGTTTGCGTATGGCGGTGGATCAAAGGCCGGGGTTCCAGAACACAAGCCACAGCAGCCCGGCTATGATCGCACATCAACACTCATGGGCGCCCCTTCCTACATGGCAGGCGGTCGACCTGTGTACCCCTACCCGTACCCCAAACCCCCAACTTTTCCCTATCCCTCGCAGCCCCCACCCCCTGGAGTGTCGCAGCTTAGTGAGAGTGACTGTGCCGCCTTGTTTTCGCTTCTTCAAAAGTTCAGGCCACGCGCCGGAAATTAGGACACGCGTGATAGCCATTTCGACATTCTTTGATAAAGTCCCACTGTGCGCGTTTTGTGGACCAATTATTGACAGTAATTTCCAATCTGCTATTATCATTTCCCGATTTAAATATACTTTTTTCACTTAGCGATTTTTAAAAATATTATAGCCGTACCATTTTCTTAGACTTTAAATTTGTTTGTTTTTCTTTCTTCTTAATTTTAAGTCGTCAAATTAGCTTTGTGTATTATGAACTTTGTCGCAGGTGAACGTGCATAGTTCCTTGACAAGTCATTTTTCATTTACTCAAACCAAGGGGAATCACAGCGCTGGACAGACAACAGTTAGATCCCCTGCCCCCGCCTATCAGGCACCCAATCGCCAGCCCACAGAGAAATACGCAGGTATAGAATAAGACAATCATTTCCATTCCTAAAGGATTGTCTTATTCTATACCTGCGTATTTCTCTGTGGGCTGGCGATTGGGTGCCTGATAGGCGGGGGCAGGGGATCTAACTGTTGTCTGTCCAGCGCTGTGATTCCCCTTGGTTTGAGTACTGACAATTCTGCCAGCGCTAGCCTCACCTATCTGGTTTGTGAGTATCATTTTTCATTTGTTTTCTTTTATAGTTGCTGACTTTGTTATTTTTTGTTGACATAACCAAGCAAGAAAACCGTAAACATTCTGCTGAACTTAGACTAAGCGCGTGATAAACATTGTGTTTCTTTGCCGTGTATTCTTTTATTGAGCTTATTTAAAGCATTCTATAGATATTGATATTAGTTGATTTTTTTTTTATTTTGTTGGATTATTTTTTGTGACCATATTAATTTTGTATTATATTTTTCGTTACATTTGTGTTTTTACCGACATGCAAAATCGTAATCTAAATACTGTTCCGAAACGAACAGACGAACTGAGAATTGGCCATCTTAACATATACCATCTAGTTAACAAGGTGCCCGATTTATCCGTGTTCCTAAACACGCCCTTACATTTTCATATTTTTGGTGTGTCCGAGTCGAGGCTTAAAAGTTCAATAAGGGATAAATCCATTTCTGTCCCAAATTTCTCAGTACTCCGCAGAGATGCCTCAAGCCCACAACACACTGGACTAGCTGTATATATACATAATTCAATACTTGGTAACGTCAAACGGCGACAAGACTCAGCTCAAGTGGAAAGCTTGTGGGTAAGAAGTGAAGACATCTAAATCACCCCCCGTCCTCATTGGCTTTATTTATAGAAATCCCGCAGCCAGCTGGGACTGGTATGATGACTTCGTAGCAATGATGGATAGCGTAAATCAAAATAAAGCTGACGTTGTTCTTTTGGGCTATTTTAATATTGATCTTTCTAAATCTAAAGGGGCCAATGCTGCATGGGCGTCAACAACAGCACTATTCGGTTTAGAACTGTTAATTAAAACCCCCACTAGAACCACATGTACATCTTCAACCCTGATTGATCATATTTATGTGACAAATGATGATAAAATATCAAATGTACATGTTCCCTCCTTAGCTGTCAGTGACCATAACCCAGTATGTTGCACAGTCTCCATGAAACTAGACAAAGAGAACAACAAGAGACATAAAACAATTAAATATCGTTCTTTCAAAACATTTAATAACGGCGACTTCCTGCGGGATCTGCGCAATACTCCTTTCAGGGAGGTGTATAACCACACTTCTCCTGACAGTGCCCTGTCGTACTGGATGGATCTATTCCTTGGAGTCCTAAATAAGCATGCGCCCATACGAGAAAAACGAGTTAAGCACTCTACCCTGCCACCCTGGTTAACAGTAGATGTCAAACAGGCCATGTCATTTAGAGACAAACTTAAGAAAGAAAAACAGTTTGATGAATATAAGAAACAACGAAATCGTGTTAAATACTTAGTGAGAGCGTCAAAAAAACTGTTCTTCCAGGAAATGATTAGGCACAAAAAAGATACAGCATCGGTGTGGAAAGCCCTGAACGTTATAACAAAGGGTAAATCAGCCCCTGAAATACCATCCCATTTGTCAGCTAATATATTAAATAAGCACTTCCTATCGACAGCTGAAACACTTGCTCAGTCAGCTGCAAGTAGTAACACAGAGTACCAAGTTCCTAGTGTACTGGAAAAATACTGTGAGGCCAAAAATATACTGCAGACATTCATCATTCCTGATATTACAGTCGCTGAAGTCGGCAAATTCATCTCTAGCATGCCGAACAAAAAGTCCACCGGGATGGATGGTATAGACAACAAAATTCTGAAAATGTCACTACCATATACGGTAGAGGCACTCACTTATATCTTTAACCTCTGTATAAAACACAGCACGTTTCCAACTATTTTCAAAGAGGCCAAGGTAATTCCAATCCCTAAATCAAAAGATCTTGAAGATGTCAATAACTACCGTCCTATCTCACTTTTGTCGGCCCTGTCAAAGCCCCTTGAAAAACACATACAAAAACACCTCCTCGATTTTCTAGAAAAGGGCAATTTCATAAATATTCATCAGTCCGGCTTTAGACCGAAACACTCATGTCAGTCAGCACTGGCACACATTGTAGACAGCTGGCTGGAATCAATAAATAAAAACCTGATGTCTGGAGCTGTTTTCTTAGACCTACAAAAAGCATTTGATCTTGTCGACCATGGCATTCTCTTAAAGAAGCTAGCAGCATACCCATATAAGTGAAACTGCCATAGCATTTTTTAGATCATACCTAAAAGACAGAAAACAAAAGGTATATACTCATGGAAAATACTCTAAACAAGGACAAGTTAACTACGGTGTTCCCCAGGGGTCGATCTTGGGACCTCTTCTATTTATAATATTCATTAATGATTTGCCTTTGCATATTACTAACACTGATGTTAATTGCAACCTGTTTGCGGACGATACGAGCCTCCATGTTTCGGCTAAAAAAAACAGCTGACATTACCATTAGCTTACAAAGTAGTCTCAGTGAGGTTTCCGAATGGTGTAGAGAGAATCATATGGTTCTTCATCCAGGAAAAACAAAGAGTATTTTAATCACTACATGACAAAAAACACCAACGCCGACCACAGCCGTTACATTTACAACTGAACGCTAAACCGATAGAACAAGTCACAGAGCGTAAATTCTTGGGAATACACTTTGACGAACAATTATGTTGGGAGACGCATATAAATACAGTCTGTAAAACCATTGCTAAAAACACTTTCCTGTTGTCCCAGCTTAGACAAGTAACGGATACACATACTCGTAAACTGTTTTTTTCATGCCCATATCAAGTCTCACGTTGATTATGTCTCCACAGTGTGGGACGGTTGTAGTGATGTTCACATGAACAGGTTAAACTCTATTATATAAAAGAGCTGTCAAAATGATAGATACGCGGCCCATTCCTACCACAGACAAATTTAGACATCTAAACATTCTCGGCCTGCGCCAACAACTTAGTTTCAACAAATGCATCCTCATGCACAAGATATTAAATAACATGACACCGCAGTATCTAACCACCAAATTTGTGCCACAGCAAGAACGCGAACGGTCCTCAAGGAACAATACTTTACCCCTACCTCTGCCTAGAATTGACCTCTTTAAAACTAGTTTATCCTTTTCTGGACCGTTTCTATGGAACACTATTCCTGCACATTTGAAGACTATAGCCTCACTTGGAATCTTTAAAACGAAACTTTTCGATTACCTGATGAGCCAAACATAACAACACTGGGCATTTAAACAAACCCTGATGGTTAATGCTTTTATGTAATATAATTATGCATTTATCTATATTGTTGGTGTGTATGTGTGTGTGTGTGTGTGTGTGTGTGTGTGTGTGTGTGTGTGTGTGTGTGTGTGTGTGTGTGTGTGTGTATGGTATAAGATGAGTGTTAAGTGTTATTATTATTTTGTGTCATTTTAAATTTTTTTTATTGTTGCATGAAATAATATGTGTAAATATAATTCTTTATTATTATTATTATCTTTTAATCTATTTTATCTTGTAGATGTTAGCAACGGCAAGTTTGTAAAATGACGATTTGCTTCTGTCAAAACTTTTTACCGTTGATAAATAAAGTTTCATCATCATCATCATCATCTCTCTCTCTCTCTCTCTCTCTCTCTCTCTCTCTCTCTCTCTCTCTCTCTCTCTCTCTCTCTCTCTCTCTCTCTCTCTCTCTCTCTCTCTCTCTCTCTCTCTCTCTCTCTCTCTCTCTCTCTCTCGGTGGGTGGCCTCCCCCTGGACAAGCTAGCAGTCCCCGTTTTTAGGTCTCCGATTTTTTCGAGAAATATCCTGAAAATGCCAGTCGTCGGGCTTCCCAACGCTGTGGAGGTATTGCTAAACACCCTGCTAGCTGACCATTCCATTAAATCGTGGAAAATCGCCGGGGAAGGTGTGGACATGACTTTTGTGCTCAGGCTGTGTACGGCAGCAGAGCAGACCGGGACCGCCATCACTACACGCAAGGTACAGTGGCGACGTAAACCCCCAAGCCAGGTGCGGCGTGACCTGAGGAGGGCCGAGCAGCATCGGGCGAGACTGGACAACAACAACACCCAAGCCCAAGGTACACAAGAAACACAGAATGACTGTGACAACAGCAACACAGAAACAAAGGCAAGTGACAATGACAAACACTTCAGTTTATTTGTGTCAACACCAGATACTGACCTACATTCCAACACAGTCACAGTGGCAACAGAGGACAAATCACGCACCCCACGTGTTGTTCACGGTATTGACAATGACTTAACACAGTGGAATGCTGTGCAGGGGGCGTGTGCTACAGGTGTGTCAAACGTCGAAAACCTGGACAGGACTGTGGACTATTTTGGTTTTTCCACTCCAGCATCTCAACATGATGATGTGTTTGACATTGAAAAAGAAGGAGAAGCAGCTGGTTACGACGTACACGCTACTAAACTGTATGTGGCGGGAATCACAGGGAGGATGACACAAAAACTGCTACGAAAACCAACCATAAACACAAAGTTCAAGAATATTGTGTTTGACAGTGGGCCCTCACAAGCACAGCAGTTATTGCTGGGAGAGAGTGATGATATTATCATTGTGTATGACTGTCAGCAGCAGATCGTGGTGAACTGGTTCATCAAGCACGCAACAACAACGCAGACAGAACGTTACTATAGGGACAGGTTACGTCAAGGAGGGTTTGTGGACAGACAGACACACCGTGATGACTTCGACATCATGGAGACAGACCTACATCTCCTGGCGACTTTGGTGCGACATCTCCTTGGATAACACTGCACAGTGCCGCTGCGTGACTGTCGGACTACACGCTGAAGCCCGTACACGCGTGACTATTAAATTGACTGAATCAGTCATGATATAATGAACTGTCGTGAATGACGTCGGTTTCCGCGTCGTTTCATTCGATCGTTTTGTTCTGTATTTTTGATCTCTGAACGAAATATTATAACCCCTCCCCCCACCCCCTTTGTGTATGGGCAAAATGCCTAACGCAATAAACACATCTGAATCTGAATCTGAATCTCTCTCTCTCTCTCTCTCTCTCTCTCTCTCTCTCTCTCTCTCTCTCTCTCTCTCTCTCTCTCTCTCTCTCTCTCTCTCTCTCTCTCTCTCTCTCTCTCGCTCTCGGTGGCCTCCCCCTGGACAAGCTGGCAGTACCAGTTTTTAGGTCTCCGAATTTTTTCGAGAAATATCCTGAAAATGCCAGTCGTCGGGCTTCCCAACGCTGTGGAGGTATTGCTAAACACCCTGCTAGCTGACCATTCCATTAAATCAT
Organism: Semisulcospira habei; assembly: GCA_036245525.1. Classification (NCBI taxonomy): domain Eukaryota; kingdom Metazoa; phylum Mollusca; class Gastropoda; family Semisulcospiridae; genus Semisulcospira; species Semisulcospira habei. The sequence goes on from BTPG01000001.1 coordinate 272,120,231, forward strand.
GGAAAATCGCCGGGGAAGGCGAGGACATGACTTTTGTGCTCAGGCTGTGTACGGCAGCAGAGCAGACCGGGACCGCCATCACTACACGCAATGGACATTGGCGACGTAAACCCCCAAGCCAGGTGCGGCGTGACCTGAGGAGGGCCGAGCAACATCGGGCGAGAGTGGACAACATCAACACCCAAGCCCAAGGTACACAAGAAACACAAAATGACTGTGACAACAACAACACAGAAACAAAGGCAAGTGGCAATGACAAACACTTCAGTTTATTTGTGTCAACACCGGATACTGACCTACATTCCAATACAGTCACAGTGGCAACAGAGGACACATCACACACCCCACGTGCTGTTCACGGTATTGACAATGACTTAACACAGTGGAATGCTGTGCAGGGGGCGTGTGCTACAGGTGTGTCAAACGTCGAAAACCTGGACAGGACTGTGGACTATTTCGGTTTTTCCACTCCAGCATCTCAACATGATGATGTGTTTGACATCGAAAAAGAAGGAGAAGCAGCTGGTTACGACGTACACGCTACTAAACTGTATGTGGCGGGAATCACAGGGAGGCTGACACAAAAACTGCTACGAAAACCAACCAGAAACTCTAAGTTCAAGAATATTGTGTTTGACAGTGGGCCCTCACAAGCTCAGCAGTTACTGCTGGGAGAGAGTGATGACATTATCATTGTGTATGACTGTCAGCAGAAGATCGTGGTGAACTGGTTCATCACGCACGCAACAACAACGCAGACAGAACGTTACTATAGGGACAGGTTACGTCAAGGTGGGTCTGTGGACAGACAGACACATCGTGATGACTTCGACATCATGGAGACAGACCTACATCTCCTGGCGACTTTGGTGCGACATCTCCTTGGATAACACTGCACAGTGCCGCTGCGTGACTGTCGGACTACACGCTGAAGCCCGTACACGAGTGACTATTAAACTGACTGAATCAGTCATGATATAATGAACTGTCGTGAATGACGTCGGTTTCCGCGTCGGTTCATTCGATCGTTTTGTTCTGTATGTTTGATCTCTGAACGAAATATTATAACCCCTTCCCCCACCCCCTTTGTGTATGGGCAAAATGCCTAACGCAATAAACACATCTGAATCTGAATCTGAATCTCTCTCTCTCTCTCTCTCTCTCTCTCTCTCTCTCTCTCTCTCTCTCTCTCTCTCTCTCTCTCTCTCTCTCTCTCTCTCTCTCTCTCTCCCTCTCCCTCTCCCTCTCCCTCTCCCTCTCCCTCCCCCCCCTCTCTCTCTCTCTCTCCCTCTCCCTCTCTCCCTCTCTCCCTCCCTCTCTCCCTCTCTCCCTCCCTCTCTCCCTCTCTCCCTCTCATACTCAGTATATTGTCGATTATAAGTAAACATTATGTCTTTTTTTTGTTAAGGTTGAAAGTTATGTGTAGTATATTGTATTGGATCTGTAACTCTGCAATTTGAAACTTTGGTTGTGTTATGTGTATGTGTGTGTGTGAGTGTGTGTTATGCAAATAAAAAAGTTTTTAAAAAATTTAGGTTGTTGTTATTACAGGTAGTTCGTATATGAACTTTGCAATAAGACCCCAGTGGAAATGTTTTGCTAAAGGTTAAACTGTCTATGCATATTAACTTTATTGACTCCTTCCAAAGGTCAAAGGGCAGGCTTGTCAGCAAGTGTGTTGAAAATTTTATATGTATGGGGGAATACAAGCTACTGTATTTAGTTTTTCCACCTCAGAATTAAAACTTGATACAAGCTATCATTATCGACACGGGGTTATGAACATATTCAGAAGCAAATTTAGGGGGAGAGGGGTGTTCCAAGATGCACGGCTCCCAGGATATATTTTAATTTTTGGGAGTTTGGACCCCCCATACCCAGCCCCCCCCCCCCCCACACACACACACACACGCACGCACGCACGCACGCACACACACACACACACACACACACACACACACACACACACACACACACACACACACACACACACACACACACACACACACACACCCCTCCAGCGCCTCTTCTTGGAAATTGTAAACGGTCCGTCGTGTGATTTTTCGCCCATTGGTGAAAACATCTCCAGACCTCTCTCCTCTGTCTGTCTGTCTGTCTGTCTGTCTGTCTGTCTGTCTGTCTGTCTGTCTATCTATCTTTCTCCCGTAGTCTTGCTGACCGTTGGGGCACCACTGATGACTTGGCAACCAGCTCCCTCCATTCCTCTCTGTATCACCCAGCGTCAGTCCTGTCCACTCTGAGATATTGTCCTCCCATCTTTTCCTCGGTCTTCCTCTCCTTCGTCCTCCTTGCACAGTGCCTTGCAGGATTGTATTGGCAAGCCCTGCTTAACGCATGATATGTGCATACCACTTTATTTTGCGTTTTTTTCACAATGGCTAATAGATCTTCACAGGGCCCGATGGCATGCCTGATTCTGCTTCCCACTTCCTCGTTCGTGATGTGATATCCGAATGAAATGCCAAGCAGCCTTCGAAAAATTCTCATTTCAGTGGCTTGTATCCTCCTTTCAAGGTCTGCTGTGAGGGTCCATGACTTGCAGGTATACATAACAAGAACACTGAGATGACTAAGGAGCGCATCCGTCTGATCTTTGAGCAGAGCCTGAAGTTTCTGTCCTTCCATATGATCTTCAATCTTGTCAGTGCTGTTGTTGTCTGCGCAGTCCTGGACAGTATTTCTGGTGTTGATCCCTCATCTGTCACAATGGCTCCTAAGTATTTGAATTTATTAACTGTTTCTAGTTTTTGGCTTCCAATCATGAGGTCCGTGCCAATGCCACTGGTGTTCTGTGTCATGAGTTTGGTCTTCTCTGCACTGATTTCCATCCCATACGCTATGGCTGTACTGTCCAGCTTTTCCACCAGCTGTGCTAGCTCCTTCTCTGTTCCTGCAATGCCATCAATGTCTTCCGTAAAGCGCAAGTTCGTGATTGTTCTGCCTCCAATACTGACAGTTCCTTCAAGATTGTTCAGAGCATCTGTCATGATTCTTTCCAGGAAGATGTTGAAAAGAGTAGGTGAGAGCAAGCAGCCTTGTCTGACTCCGACTGTAGTCCTAAACCAGTTTCCTATTTTGCCGTTGAAGCAGACTGCGCTTGTGACCTTGTTGAAAAGATTTGCTATGACATTGATCAGGTTGACATTTATGTTGTATAGCTTCATGGTGGACCAAAGGGCTGCATGCCACACCCTGTCAAACGCTTTCATAAAATCCACAAAGACATGATAGAGGTCTTGCTGGGGCTGGAGGTACCTCTCACATAGAACTCTCAGGTTGAAGATCTGCTCAGTTGTGCTGCGCCCTAGTCTGAAGCCTGCCTGTTCCTCAACTATGATTTACTCTGCCTGTGGCTTTAGCCTGTTCAGTCAGATCTTTAACATGACTTTGCTTGGCTGACATATAAGACTGATCGTGCGATAATTCTGGCATTGATGTAAGTTGCCTTTTTTGGGGGTGGGGGGGGGGGGGGCAGGGATTTATTATAAGTGATTGGGTCCATGGTGTGGGCCAATCCCCTGACTGCAAGATCTTACTGCAGATTGTTAGTAAGGCGCTTATCATGTCTTCTCCCCCTTCCTGGACTAGTTCTGCAGGGATTTTGTCTGCTCCTGCTGCCTTCCCTTTTTTTCAGCGACTACAATGCAGCCTATACTTCTTCTCGGAGGATGTGTTAGTTGCCATTGTTGGTCACGGGTGGGTTGACAAGTATGCCTGGGTCCCCTGTAGCTCTGTGGTTGTACAAATCTGAGCAGTACTCTCTCCATTTATTCAGTACGTCTTAGTCTTCCCTTCACTATCTTGAATGATCGAGGAGTGTTCTTGTTTTACACTGGTCAGGTCTTTCACCAGCTATTATGCTTTTTTGCTATTATTTTTGTTCAGATTTTCTTCTACGTGTTTACACTGATCTTCAATCCACTTATTCTTTGCCTTTTTCATGCTTTTCTTGATATCCTGGTTAATTTCCCTTTATTGTTTAGCTCCTTTTACCTCTGATTTCTTTTTCTTTAATTCTCGACGCTTGTCACATAGAACAAAGATGTCAGCTGTAACCCAAGGTTTCTTTGCTTGTCAGTGTTTGCCAAGGATCTCACCGGCTGTTTGTGTTACAGCAGTGTTAAATGTGTTAATCAGTGTGTCCACATCCGTGTCTTCTGCACCTAGAAGTAGTAGTGGCGCGAATTTTCATCCTATCTTTGCCTGGAAGGCTTCCTCTACCTCTGCGTGTTTCAGTTTCTCGATGTCAAACTTGATTCTGTGGGACCCTGCTTGTTGACCTTCTTTAGGCGGAGTTAACTTTTTAAAAATCTGGGAGCAAACCATGACTAATCTTTACAAACACATCGACCTGGGATGACTTTGATCTTTTCTACAGGTGAAATGTGTAGGTAAAGTTGTTCTTGTAAACTACAATTGTTTCGAGTTTAAAGTCTGTGAATGTTATAGCCCCTAAAAAAATTGCCTTTTACAAACCGCATGCATACACATAGGACGGCTGAAGATCGGCTGCATGGACAATTGGTGACTACATTTATACTGTTTCACATTTGCTGTCTCACCTAAGCCAACAAGGTTAGTTCTTGGAACAACTATTTAGCCCCACCAGTAATGCGCCATTTTGTCTGTCTGAAAGCATTCCGGACAACTGTGCGCGTCTTCTTGAAATGATGTAGCGACATAAGCCTGGTTTTTGACATATCTGTTTTATTCTCTTCACTACCACTGAACGCAAATATTGCTATGAAATCTTTCCTAAATCAGTTCCAAGGAACCCCGAACGTCAAATAAATATGTCAGTTGTGTCGGCAAGAACCAAACTCGCCATGAGCCCACGCGATCGCGCGAGGCTCATGAGGATCTATGTGTCTTGCAGATGGACCATATTGAGAGTTTCTCGGCTTTGAAAGGGTTAAGTGCAAATATCATCAAAGAAATGTTGCAAAAAATCGGGCCTGTGGTTTCAGAGATATTGCCTGCACAAAGGTTCACACAAATATGGCCTCTGCGACCTTCACCTTACAGGTCGTGAATCCATTCCGTTAAAAACATCACCTATGAGGGTAAGGCATCCTTTTCTAAAAATTCTGAGCAAATCAGTACAGCTGTTTCAGAGGTATCCTGTACTCAATAATCTGCAAGAAAGATATGGCAACTAAAACCTTGACCTTGAAGTAGAGGCACAGTTAAGATTGATGGCTATGTGTGATATGGTAAAATACTATAATCTAAACTTTGGATTGAATAGGCCCAATGGTTACTGAGATTTTGCCTAGCACACAATTCTGCACAAAACAAATATGGCCGTTGTGACCTTTACGACAGCGAATAGATTGTGGTATGCAACACTCTGTGTCACAAAATATCACAATTTGCCATTCGGATCATATCATTTCGGTGTTTACAGTAACATTGCCTTGACAATGGCATACATAATAAATGTAGCCGTTGTGACCTTGACCTTGACCAAAGTGGCATGATCCTGGTGTGGGATACTTTTTATTGAGAAAAAAGTATCAACATCTGAAATTTGGAACAAACTGGCTGGATGGTTTCCGCTATATACGCTAGACAAACACTGCTACTTATGTGAAACACTGTTCTAATTATGAAACACGTTTCATATTAGGTGCTCTTTGTGTTTCATAATAGGAACAAGATGCCTCTAAAGGAAAAATGCGTGCCTCAAAAAATTCAAAAAGAGAACCAAAGCGATCGCCGCTGGTTATCTGATGTCCGAAGATTGCTCTTCATGACAAGAGTGTCTATTTTATTTAATCACAAAACTGAATACTGATGTAGGTGTTTCAAAATGACGAAAAACAGTAGATGCAGAAGGGTCAAAAATCACATTTTCTCGGCGTGTTTTCGTTTTTTATCACTCCTGACATTCTTGTACCGGAAATAAGACTCACTGAAGTAGCTCTATATTACTTCACAGGCGGAATTTGGAAATGTTATTCCCTTTCGCCGGGAGCAAGGTGTTTCATAATAGGCACCTTTTCATAATAGGGGCCCCTCCCCTACATATATATGTGTCACAGTATGTCCCTCAAGCAATCTGGGGTATCACGTAACATCTCTGTCATGGTTCCATTAACACATTTAGCCCTGAGCCCTAATGAACTACAGCAGGAGATGGATCGACCATGAAAATTCAAGGGTAGTGTCAGATTATCTTGTCGCTTGTCGGCGCCAAGCTAATCTGGCACTCCCCTTGCTTTATCATGGTCGATCTATCTCCTGCAACTAGTGCAAAGTCATTAGATGACGCCTCCAAAGTCGCTTGGGAATTTCGGCCGTCGGGCTGAATGAGTTAAATCATTTGCTGTGGTTATCGCTTGTTGTCGCGATGATTTCTGTAGGAATAACAACTTGACATCCTGCAGGAATAACAACCTGACATCCTGCAGGAATCATAGCGACAAAAAGCGCTACCGACAGCCGGAGGGTTAACATCCAGTCTGTAAGTTAACCCTTTTGTGTGTTATCATTATGATTTACAAAAGCGGTATCTGCATGCGCAAAGGGGTTAATATTTTCTTTCGCTGACACTGTATACTTTGTGCAGGTTTTACTGGTGTTGACTTTCCAGCATTAAAGGGTAACACCCTGGAGGTCGAAGAGAACATGACGCTGCCCGAGCTATCATTCAAGCTGCGCAGGAGAACTTGCAACGAAACCGCCCACTGGCTGGCTGTGGAGGCAGATGGAAAATATCTTTGCCAGGTGATTTTCAGAATTACAGTCCGAACAAGTAACTGCCAAGCATCTAAAATGGAAGACAATAATCAAGAAACAATATGAGTCTCGCTTAACCCATTCACCGCCGGGTCAAAGGGACCGTCACCCAGCTGCAAGAGACATACACCCTCATTAGCCCCCACAGTCGCACTAACTTCCCGCAGTCGCACTAACTTCCTGCAGTCGCCCTAACTTCCCGCAGTCGCACTAACTTCCTGCAGTCGCCCTAACTTCCCGCAGTCGCACTAACTTCCTGCAGTCGCCCTAACTTCCCGCAGTCGCACTAACTTCCCACAGTCGCACTAACTTCCCGCAGTCGCACTAACTTCCCGCAGTCGCACTAACTTCCCGCAGTCGCACTAACTTCCCACAGTCGCACTAACTTCCCGCAGTCGCACTAACTTCCCACAGTCGCACTAACTTCCCGCAGTCGCACTAACTTCCCGCAGTCGCACTAACTTCCCACAGTCGCACTAACTTCCCGCAGTCGCACTAACTTCCCGCAGTCGCACTAACTTCCCGCAGTCGCACTAACTTCCTGCAGTCGCCCTAACTTCCCGCAGTCGCACTAACTTCCCACAGTCGCACTAACTTCCCGCAGTCGCACTAACTTCCTGCAGTCGCCCTAACTTCCCGCAGTCGCACTAACTTCCCGCAGTCACACTAACTTACCGCGGTCGCACTAACTTACCGCAGTCGCACTATTACCGCAGTCACACTAACTTACCGCAGTCGCACTAACTTCCCGCAGTCGCACTAACTTCCCACAGTCGCACTAACTTCCCGCAGTCGCACTAACTTCCTGCAGTCGCCCTAACTTCCCGCAGTCGCACTAACTTCCCACAGTCGCACTAACTTCCCGCAGTCGCACTAACTTACTGCAGTCGCCCTAACTTCCCGCAGTCGCACTAACTTCCCGCAGTCGCACTAACTTACCGCGGTCGCACTAACTTACCGCAGTCGCACTATTACCGCAGTCACACTAACTTACCGCAGTCGCACTAACTTACCGCAGTTGCACTAACTTACCGCAGTAGCACTAACTTACCGCAGTCGCACTAACTTACCTCAGTCGCACTAACTTCCCGCAGTCGCACTAACTTACCACAGTCGCAATAACTTACTGCAGTCGCACTAACTTCCCACAGTCGCACTAACTTACTGCAGTGGCACTAACTTCCCACAGTCGCACTAACTTCCCGCAGTCGCACTAACTTCCCACAGTCGCACTAACTTACCGCAGTAGCACTAACTTACCGCAGTCGCACTAACTTACCGCAGTCGCACTAACTTCCTGCAGTCGCACTAACTTACCGCAGTCGCACTAACTTACCTCAGTCGCACTAACTTCCCGCAGTCGCACTAACTTACCACAGTCGCACTAACTTACTGCAGTTGCACTAACTTCCTGCAGTCGCACTAACTTACTGCAGTTGCACTAACTTCCCGCAGTCGCACTAACTTCCTGCAGTCGCACTAACTTCCCGCAGTCACACTAACTTACCGGAGTTGCACTAACTTTACCGCAGTTGCACTAACTTACCGCAGTCACACTAACTTACCGGAGTCGCACTAACTTACCGCAGTCGCACTAACTTAACCGCAGTCGCACTAACTTACCGCAGTCGCACTAACTTACCGCAGTCGCACTAACTTACAGCAGTCGCACTAACTTACCACAGTCGCACTAACTTCCTGCAGTCGCACTAACTTACCGCAGTCGCACTAACTTACTGCAGTCGCGGGGGCTCTTGTTGGTCATATTTTTCGCTTCTTCTCGGCAGCGAAGGAGTTGACACAGCTTTTGTGTAGGAAAAAACGGTGCTCTCATCGCACACACGCAGGTTTCAGGATTTACCTGGTCTGGCCGTATACAAAAAAATGGTTGACGTTTGGTCTTGATTTTGTCATTTATTTGCATTTGTGTATTTCGAGTAAGTTTTTGCTTTATTTGCCAGGCACTACTCTCGTCAGCGGACCAAGCCTGTCCACTTTTATGTGGATTTTTGTTTCATTGCGTTGAAAGTTGATGATCTTCTTCACTCTATTAGAGTGTTGGTCGTCATTTCGGCTTTCATTTTGTAGTCTTGTTGGCTTCACTTGATGTCCGGCAGGCTGGTGGTCTGTTTAGTCACACGTTTTTTTGCGTGCACTGTAGAGTCCGACTGCGCTCGTTGCTGGCTTGGCTTGTAGTGAGACTGCGTCTACTGATAACGAAGGGATAAAGTATGTTGTTGTTTTTTTAATTTAATTAATTACTCACTCACTCACTCACTCACTCACTCACTCACCCTCCGTCCGTCCGTCTGGCCGTCCGTCCGTCCATGCATCCATCCATCCATCCATCCATCCATCCATCGGTCTGTCTGTCTGTCTGACTATCTATCTATTGTTATTTTTTTGCAGTCGCTATTCAGTAAGAGCAAATGGACTAATATAGGAAAAGGGAGCTGTGGCTGGACCGGTGAAGCGGACTCCTTCGTGATGAAGAATTTTGCCGTGACGGGAAGCCACAGCCGTATGTGGGAGTGGTTCGTGGATAAGCAGCACCTACAGTCTATCCGTCTTGACGTGAAAATCAAGCAACTGCCACCCACCACCACTAACCGTCAGTTTAACGCAGTTTACAAGACATTAATAGTGTTAATGGTGATAGTGGTAGAAGCGATCCTGAACACAACCCAATTGCAAGAGGCATAGATCCTCATGAGCCCCACGACAGCGGGGGCCATGAGGATCTATGCCTCTTCCTGAGACCAGTCTGCATCCATGTTCTTTGGATGTTTGTGGGTCGTCGGATAAACACAGATCTCAGAAGAAAAAACAAACAAAAACATTATGCGTCCAGTGCCAGGGACGGGGCTAATTTCGCAGACGTTTTCACACGAGGGTATTATTTTTGGTCGCGAGCCGTTTACCGAGCATTTTACCCCCACCAAAATATTACCCGAGTGTAACTCACGAGAACCCTGTACTCCGCAGATTATTAGATGGGCGTCGTTCTACTTACTATATTTTTATGTGAAAACAAACTTTCAAAGTTAGACTCGGCCATATGTGTCGTACGGGACAATTAATATCTTCCGTGTGTCATTCCTTTGCAAGGAATACAGGCCTCTAGAAATAGATGTATATTCCTGTAAAAAGAAAAAAAATGCAACCACACACGAGGTAATTGATACTAACCTCTTTAGCCCCTACGCTCTACAACAGGACACGGAGCTACCATAATAATTCAAGGGTAGTGTCAGATTAGCTTGGCGTCACAACCCTTGAAGTATCATGGTCGATCCGTCTCCTGTAACTGGCACATTATCTTTTGGTGACACGACCAATGTTCGAGAAATTGCGGCCTTTGGTTAAACGGGCTAACACGAGACACAGTACGACAGATAAAAAAGCACCGATCACAAGGAAAACAGAAAACAGAGGTTGAAAACCCTTTAAGTATGAAACATGAAACACGACGTTTCGGATCGGAGAAGGATCACCGATCCGAAACGTTGTATTTCATGTTTCATACTTAAAGGGTTTTCAACCCCTATTTTCTGTTTTCTTTTTTAATTCAACCGATGACAAGATTAATTCTGTCACGTACTACTGCGCGCTAGTTATTATGCCATGATTGCTAGGGGTAGCAAAACGGTTGTTGAAATCGCACATTGTTCCTTCTCTCCTGAAATTGTCCTGTAAGTGGCATAAATAGGGATATATACAAATGACTAGACGAGGGAGGGAGAGAGGGAAATTAAAGACGTTCAGTTTAATGAACCTTAAACGTTCAGAGCTTAACGTCCTTTGTGACTTCAAACTCTTAAAAGTCACAGAAAAGAGGTCTGTACGAATGTTGACCTCAGCTGCGTTTGAACCCGCGACCTTTCGGACAAGAGTCGAGTACTCTACCACGTGAGCAAGCCAGCTCCTCGCGAGAAACAGGAAGTGACGTAGGGTGGCGTGTGAGGCGCGTGGGTGGGGATGGGAAAGTAGGTGGAGGGAGTGGGGGGGGAGGAGGGGATGGGGGAAAGGGGATTGGGGCGGGGGGGGGGGGGGTGTCGGACAGAAGATAATGGTAAATAGTTGGACGGATCTAGTTGTAACTGGTGCCTGTCGAACATCTGCCTTGCGCTGTCGTGTTCGATCCAGCTTAGTCCTGCCTGTGAAAATTCACGACAGCTTCCCAATGCGCAAACGTCCATCGAGCCAACCGCGGTTGACATCGTCCCGATGGCCTTTTGCGCATTGGGTTATTAGTTCCATACTTTCATGCTAACACGACAGAAGAGAAAACGTGCTTGCACTATATATAGACTCTTTTGCGTATCCAACCTTTGCTTCAGATGTCAAATGTACTTATTAAGTCGGCTCTCTCCTAAATGTTCTAAATTTATATGCCAAAAAAAAAAAAAAAAGAACTGTTCAGTCCTATAACAATTTGAAAAACACATGTCATGCCATTTATATACTTCTGTGTTACGTGTTGAGTTGTCGTAGTATGATATCACACAAGACGCACGCACGTAAGGTTCTTTTTTAAAGAAACTTCATTCAGCTGCAACCCGTCACACGTGGCTTAAGGATGTAGACCACACTGGACTAACAGTTCCAACAAAATGTTAATTCAGCGATGCGATCTCCACACAATGCATTCCCAAATGCACCAACACTGATACAATGTCTCTTCTGCAAATGTCAACACTGGCGACACAATGTTTCTCATACAACGTACTCCACCGTTACGCTGCGTCTCTCACAATGTACACGCTATACGGGCCACGCACCTACGATAAACTGTTTGTCCTTACAACTGACAATGCACGACAATGTACCCACGTGCTTCCTAGCACATCTATTGGCTTGACTTCGCGAACGAAGATTTTATAGGAGTTGCCCACGACGTCTGCAGGCTTGTTCGTGGCTGCGGAGGCCAATCCGAGACAGGCAGGTTCGACCGCAGTGGCTGCAGGGGAAGGTATGGCCAGGGTTCTGAGCTGCGGCATCTCTGTTTTTTCTCCTGAGCCGCTTGTCCTTAAGGCTAGCTCTATGAGAGTCCTCAAAGGAGACAGCTGCCTTGTAAATGGTGGAGCGCCAGGTGTCACGGTCCGCAGCAAGCGAAGACCACTGGTGGTGGTCGATTTGGCAGGCACTAAGTGACTTCTTGAGACAGTCTTTGTATCTCTTCTTTGGTGCCCCTCTGTCACGGTGTCCAGTAGCAAGCTCGCCGAACAGGGTGATTTTTGGTAGGCGATGATCCTCCATCCTGGAGACATGCCCCGCCCAGCGGAGCTGTGTCCGCAGCAGCAAAGCCTCGATGCTCACAGTTTCAGCCCGTTCAAGGACCTCGACGTTGGTGACATAGTCACTCCAGTGAATGCCCAGCACATACTTTAATAGTAAAACGACTTTTCAGAAAAATCTAATGAAATCACACAACGCAATCAATGAGAACGGAACACGTAACTGAAACTCATAAATATTAAAAAAAGAACTTTCTAGAATAAACTGCAATGGTCTACAAAATTCGATTGCTCATTTCAGCCCGAAATCCCAGTGTGTAATGATGTCACACAAAAGTATGGCAGACCTTTCACGACCATTCACAAAACACACAAAAAAACAACAAAAAAACCGGCTGCTAACTTCACACGCACAAAAACAACTATAACTAAAAATAGAGCGGCTTTGATACCAAGTAGCAAAATGGCTTGCACTTTGACGTCACACATGTATGGCAGACCGTTCACGACCTTTCACAGAACACATAAAAACGGCTGCTAACTTCACACGCACAAAAACAACCATAACTAAACATAGAGCGGCTTTGATACCGAGTAGCAAAATGTACTTGCACTTTGACGTCACACATGTGAGGTCACTAGACAGCGCGACCTTGATCGAACGTTCTGGTTTATTCTTAGCGAATCTACAAATAACAAAAATCGACCGCTATTCTCCGTGCGATTTTGCTAGAATCTTCTGGACTAAACATAGCTTATCATAACAAAGCCAATTCCGATATCTGCGCGAACGATAGAAAATCTCACTCAAAAGGTACGTGATACGTAAACATGTTAGCTCAAATAAATATCGGATCGTTTCCTACGATAAACACATGCATGCTGTCACAGAACAACACAACCACAGTCGTAACATTACCCCCCTCTTTACAATGAAATTTCACAAAAATTTCTTCTCAAATTTCAAAATACGGTTGTGGCTGTATTAACCTACCCAAAACCACAAACAACAAGAATCCCACATCAAAAGGAAATCAAATCAACTACTTTAAAATAATCGTCTCACAGCTCCTTTAAACTGACCTGAGCGAAGACATGTCCCTTAATAATAATAATACCGTTATTATATAGGCGCTTTTTCTCAATTTTTGGGGAAATCGACTCAAAGCGCCGCGCCTGAAACCCAAAACACACACTCACGAAACAGACACGGATTTACGCCATTTAAGACAAACACAGTACAAGACAAACGAAGGGCCAGTCAGCTACTGAAGTTACAGATTTTTGATCGCTTGTATTTGAAATTTGTAAAGTGGCCTGAGACCGGTACCAAAGTGTGGGGGGTGGAAGAACCGGAGTACCCGGAGAAAGAACCCCCGACGGTCCGCCCGAATTAACGGTGACACTTACCAGAGGAGAAAAGTCCAACGCCGGAACCCGGTATCGAACCGCTCACCTTTGGAATTGGTGGCAGGCGCCTTAACCACTGCGCCACGGACCGCCCCAAACTGTTATGGACACAGAAATGTTCATTTAAACTGCTCTGCTCAGGTAATCCGTTCCAACGTTCTGCGAACCCTTGATTAACTGAAAATTAATGTGAATGTTCATATTTGTAACATCGCTAGATCATGAGGCGGATACAGTTCACACAGTTCACACAGTTCAAAGGTTACTGGTTCTGGGTCGAACACTGTAAGCGTATGGAATGTATGATAATCCATACACACCAAATTGGATATTTCTGGATTCTTCACGATGTCCACTGGTGATCTGGAATCCCTGGCGACTCCCACGCCCGGCGTCTCCCCAACACTCTCCCTCAGTCATTCTCTCGTGTTGTGAAGCAGTCGACATGACTCGTCACGATCCGGCTCGTTCGATGTCAGATGATCCTCGTGCTGGACGGTGTCAGTTGTCAGGGTGTAAACCGATGGGTCACGTGTAAACCGATGCTTGAACTCTTGAGTCAGGACGCGCAATTTTTCTTGTTGATTCTGTGTCAGATTGTGACCGAACTGGATGTCTTCTACATCCTCCTTGTGGCGGAGTTCATTAAGGTCAAACAGGTTCTCATCGTCATCAGCAAGACGCACCGATGCCGCCAGTTGTGTTTTGTCTTGACGACCTCTCTCAATATAATTCTTCAGCAGATTAGCATGGTAAGTCTTCACCTTGTTGTTGACCTTGACTCTGTAGTCGTTGATGCCAACCACTGTGTCGACAACGTAGGGTCCCTTCCACTGCATCAGGATTTTGTTGTTGTCGGTTGGAAGAAGAACCAATACCTGGTCACCTGGCTGAAATCGTCGAGGTTTCGCATTACGATCATAGTAATGCTTCCCTTTGTTCTGCGCCTTCCCGAGTTCTTCTCGAGCCATCTTGAGCGTATCTTTCAGCTTCTCTCTCAGGTCGAAGACGTGCTGGTAGCTGATCTTCACCTCAGGTGCGTCGATATCCTTGGTCCACAGCTCCTTCAGGATGTGCATGGGCCCCCTTACAGTCCTACCGTACAGTAATTTAAACGGGGAAAACCCTGTCGAATCCTGAGGAACTTCACGGTATGCAAAAAGCAAGACATTGATGTATCTATGCCACAACCTTGGCTGCTCAGCGCACAGTTTCTTCAGCATAGCCTTCAATGTTCCATTAAACTTTTCAACCAGCCCATTACACATGGGGTGATAAGGGGTGGTAGTAAGGTGTCGGAAGCTCAATAGCCGGTTGACTTCTTCCATGCAGTCGGAGACGAACTGAGTGCCTAGGTCACTCAGGATCTTCTCAGGAATCCCCAAACGGCTGAGAATGTCGACGAGCGCCTCTGTCACTGTTGGAGTGTCGATCTTCTTCAATGTAATGGCCTCAGGATAACGTGTAGCGTAGTCCACCAGGGTCAAAATGTAGCGATGACCATTTTCACTTGGAGGAGATATTGGCCCCACCAGATCCACAGCCACCCTCTTGAAAGGCATATCGATCAATGGCATTTTCTCTAGAGGAACCTTGGGCAATTTTCCCTTGGAGATTGTCTTCTGGCATATATCACACGACCTGCATAATCGGGTGACGTGCCTCCCATATCAGGCCAGTAGAAGACGGCTCGAATCCTATCGAGGGTCTTGTTGATTCCCAAATGTCCTCCCAATATGGAATCATGTGCCAATTCCTCACCTGTATCCTCAAAGGTTCAGGCACTACTACCTGACGCACAGTTTTATCTCCATTGTTGTCGAATATCCCGTACAGAATATTTCTTCTGGTCTCGAATGTTATCTCCTTTCCATTTCGCGTTACGGGCTCAGCCTGACCTCGGAACTTGTCAAGCATGGGGTCGGCTCTCTGCAGCTCCACCAGCCTTTCCCCATTCACCACAGCTTCTTCCGTGTTGTCCGCCGCTTTTAGAGGAATGGTCTGGTGACTCTTCTTTGCTTGACTTCTTGTGGTAACAGTACATGGTTCAGGTCTCCACTCTGGATTTGGATCGTCTGCGTTTCTGGCACCATCAATGTTTCCACTGATAAGATCGTACACAGTGGTCTTTACGCATAGCACCTTCACCTCTCCTCTCAGGTACGGGGTGTCGACGCTGACATTGGCAAGAGGGATAATCCTCACAGTTCCGTCGGTCAAAATGAGGGTGGTCCACTCCTGTAGCGTCTGGTCTTCAGCTACTAGGTCCTCTATCACGATGATGCAACTACAACCGGTATCTCTCAGCACTCTCACTGGTGTGTTTCCGTCGAATCCGGACACCACCGGCATGTTCGGCACTTCACTCTCAGGTAACGCAATGTTTGAGACTGGTAAAAATGTTACCCCATCTCCTACTGGGATGCGTCCATTTTTTTATGAAAGATTCAATCAGCTCCGGTGTCACTCGCGTTTCTCTAGACTCAAAGTCACTGGATGACGTCACATTGGCTAATACAGCAGCGGCTCTGTGTTGAGACGTGGTATTGCTTCTGCCTGCTATCCCGCGGTCTTGGTTGAATCTTTTGATGTTGTCGCCTGGGGGGGGGGGGGGGGGCACCGTATCGCCTTGTGTCCTTTCTTTCCACAGAAAAAAAAAAACATGTCAGGTTCTCCACCGGCTTATATTTCGGAGTGCTTTTGAACATTGTTGATTTCCTCTGCTGGTGCAGACACACGCTGCGGCTTACTGGGCCCGAACTTCATGTTGGGGGCGTCAAGGTATCTTTGAGCGAAGTCAGCCAAGGCCTTTAGTGACTGGTCTTTTTGCTCCCTGAGGTGGGTGGCCAGGTCCTTAATACATGCGTTGCGGACTTGTTCTTTGATGATGAGGTCACAGAGGTCCAGGTACTCTTTGTTTAAACCAGCCAGCTCTATCCTTTTCTCCAGGTAGCTCCTGATTCTTTCAATGAATAGGACGGGTGTTTCTCCTTCTTCAGGCGTGCAGTTCCGAAATCGTCGCCTGTAACCCTCTTCAGTGAAGTCGTACTGTCTCAGCAGGGCGGCTCTCAACTGCGTATAATCTTCGGCTTCTTGGCAAGCGGGTGTAAAATTCAAGCGCTTTGCCAGTTAAAAGTGCGCTCAGTTTCATAGCCAGTGTTGCTGCTTGCGAAGCGCTCAAATCGCTCCATATAAGCGTCCATCTTATCTGAATTTTCGACGAAAGGTGGGAGCTTTGGCGCACTGGCTGTTTGCTCTCCGCTGGCTAATGCTCTTGCTTCAGTAGCTCCCTAGCTCTGTGCCTTTACCTACATCTGCTCTAGATGAATTTCGTGTTGACGCTGTCTCTCTGCCCTTTATCGCTCCTCTTCTCGTTGTTTCTCTGCCTCTCTTCGCTGTTTTTCTGCTTCTTCTGCTTGGATTTTGAGTTCCCTGATTTCACGTTCCTTAGCTCTTTCTTCTCTATAAAATCTCGCCTTCTCTCTCTCATTCACAAAGTCCAGGAGCTGAGCTCCCTCCAGTCCACATTCCTTTCCGATTTTCAGGAATGTCTCCATTTCCAATGTCGCCGTCTCTACGTTTCACTGCTGGCTGTTTTCTCCTGCTACCCTTTCCAATGAGCCAAATGAAGAAGTCCCGTCGGAGGTTCCAAAATGTTACGTGTTGAGTCGTAGTCGTAGTATGATATCACACCAGACGCACGCACGTAAGGTTCTTTTAAAGAAACTTCTTTCAGCTGCAACCCGTCACACGTAGCTTAAGGATGTAGACAATACTGGCGTAACAGTTCCAACAATATTTTAATTGAGTAATGCGATCTCCACACAATGCATTCGCAAATGCACCAATACTGATACAATGTCTCTTCTGCAAATGTCAACACTGGCGACACAATGTTTTTCATACAACGTACACCACCGTTACGCTGCGTCTCTCACAATGTACACCCTATACGGGCCACGTACCTACGATAAACTGTGTGTCCTTACAACTGACAATGCATGACAATGTACCCACGTGCTTTCTTAGCATCACCTTTTATAGTAAAACGACTTTCCAGAAAAATCTAATGAAATCACACAACGCAACCAATCAGAACGGAACACGTAACTGAAACTGATAAATATTAATAAACAAAGAACTTTCTAGAATAAGCTACAATGGTCTACAAATTCGAATGCTCACTTCAGTCCCAAATCCCAGTGTATAATGATGTCACACAGAAGTATGGCAGACCTTTCACGACCATTCACAAAACAAACACAAAAAAACAACAACAAAACCGGCTGCTAACTTCACGCGCACAAAAACAACTATAACTAAAAATAGAGCGGCTTTGATACCGAGTAGCAAAATGGCTTGCACTTTGACGTCACACATGTGAGGTCACTAGACAGCGCGACCTTGATCGAACGTTCTGGTTTATTCTCAGCGAATCTACACATAACAAAAATCGACCGCTATTCTCCGTGCGACTTTGTTAGAAGCTTCCGGAATAAACTTGGCGTATCATAACAAAGCCAATTCCGCTATCTGCGCGAACGATAGAGAATCTCACTGAAAAGGTACGTGATACGTAAACATGTTAGCTCAAATAAATATCGGATCGTTTCCTACGATAAACACATGCATGCTGTCACAGAACAACACAACCACAATCGTAACATTTTGGCTTTCGTTCACTGCCCATTTTTTTTTCTTTATTTTTTTCTCTGGAACTAACTTTGCTAGTTGAAGCTTAGTGCCATATAAGCATGTCCACTTACGAAAACTAGTACTACTACGATTGATATGGTACTATACCCTTAAACTATTATGGTCATCACATTCTGCTGTAGTGTCTCAGAGATAGATGCTCGTTTTTATGTTTTTAATTTCTTATTAATTTGTATTTATTTATTTATTTATTTATTTATTTATTATTTATATATTATGTTGTATTATTTATTTCTTTATTTTATTTTATGTATTTATTACTTATTTCATTATCTATTATTATTTATTTTTTTTTTATTTATTCATTATTTACTTATTTATTTATTTATTTTATTTTTTATTTTTTAATTATTTTTTATTTATTTATTTATTTATTATTATTATTTATTTTTATTTATTTATTTATTTATTTATTTATTTATTTATTTATTTATTTATTTATTTATTTGTTATTTATTTTTTTTTAGGGGGGTGAGGGTGGGGTGAGGGGGGGGGGGGGGGTAGGTTTTATAGTTCCAACTCGAAATCATCCTAATTTTTTTAAAGACACCGTCACAATTTCATAGACTGTAAGACACAAACATGAGCCGTTTAATCCCAAGCTGTATTTTCCAAATTTCTGAGGTGTGACCTATGTACAAACTGCAGAAGACGGATCGACAATGACAATTTAAGTGTAGTGCCAAATGATCTTAGCGCCATAAGGCGCCAAGCTCATCTGACACTACACTTAAATAAGCATGGTCGATCCATCTTCTGCTGTAAAGCTTGGGCTAAGATAGTAGTTCGTCTTTATTGTATTTGATAGCCACTTTACAAGATTTCTGTTTTGTATTTAAACATGTTTACTGACGGCAAATGTTTATGGAACATTGTAACGCACGCAGACTTGCCCACAGTCGTACGCACAGACTCTCACGCAACAGACGCATACACCGCCACTGACTCAGACGGGCGCATTCATGCGGTAAAACACAACACACGGGCTCCCTTTCTAAAGTAACCTTTATACACTATAAATGGAAAGAAAGACTAAACGACTATCAAATTATATACAATGCTCTACTATCACACCACACACGTATCACAGTATCTTTGCCAGGTTAGGTCTTAGTCTCACATTGCCTCCAACCTGTTTGATGTTGTTGTCTGGTTACGTTGGTCCTTCTCACGTCTAGGCGTGAAAGTCCTTCGTCGTACGCGTATCGCCGTCCTGTCTCTTTGGGCACGGACGTCCTCGTTCTCGTACGGTACACTCAGTTCTCGCTTGGACTTGGGTGTCTTGGTTCCCAGTCAAAAGACTCACTCTCAGAAGAGCTGGAGGGATGACCTCACGTAGGTCCCACCTGCGACTCGACGTCTCGGCGTCTGTCTTCCACTCTCGGTACAAGAACTCTAAAAAGACAACAAAAGTCCCAACATAACACTTGCTAAACACACAACATATTGGATCAATGAGAAACGTCACGTAACCTGGCTGATACAAATAACTCACACGTTCGTTCACACACACACACGTGCTTCATAAACTATCTATTTTCGTATCACCCCCATATCTGTCACTATCTTGAAACAGACTATAGCCTAACTGACACTCTTGCTATACATTACTCTATACCCTGGAAAAGACTATGCTTAACCAACCACGTACTATCTTCATAGCGGCTTAGACATACACACTTCATATTCCTTTAGTCATCTATCTCGGTAAACAACTGTATACACAACACCGGTTACTTCACCGAATTCCAAACATACATAACTAAACCAAACCGGAACACCGCTATACAACGACATTAATCTTACCACGCATACTGTCTTTAACTAAACAACTATCAATACTACATTTATAAAAACATACCTGAAATCTAGGCTTCAGAGTCTTGGAATGCGGGCTAGGTAACTCGAACAACCGTTCCATACGACAAGACAGCCCGCAATAACCAAACTAGACCTCTGACAGTCACAGCTTCCGCCTAGAACTCACTAAACAGAACTCACTACAAAGACCCGTGCTAACCATGTCTTACAGATTTCCACGTGTGTCTAACACCACACGGACTTTCGGCAACAAACCGTTAACAAAAACCGTACCGTACTAATCCTACTCGTTAACAAAAACCGTACCGTACTAATCCTACTGTGTGAGCACTATGCCCAAGCATAGAGCTTCATCACAAACATGTTGCCACTACTACTACAGCCGAGTCCTTCTTCTACAGCGAGTGAGTCGACCACGGAAACTACACAATCAGGTTGAGTTTTCACCTTGCGTTTAGTCCTCTTGTCTTGGGCTGTACATTGCTAGTGTATCATATGACGATTGTGCATGCAGCTTTAGATCGTGTCCGCACATACGAACATCGGTCTGTACCCCCAAACAGAACCACTCGGGAAGCACACCACAAGTTCACTTCTATTGAAATGAGATGCTGAGCATCACATATAAACAGAAGTGTACTTGTAGCGTATTGCCTACTCGCTGAGTCGGTCTATCTGGGCAGTACACCAGAAAACGGCAAAGAAAACGACCACCTGTTGAAGGAGACCACCTATTGTTAGTGTGTTGATTCTTTCAGTAGTCCTTCACTTAACTCATTCAGCCCGATGCACGTATTTCCCAAATTTGGGAGGCGTCATCAAACGACTATGCACCTTTTGCAGGAAATGGACCGACTATGATAATTCAAGGGTAGTTCCAGATTAGCTTGGCGCCGACAGGCTTTGTGACCTCGTCATCAAAGAGCAAGTCCTCAACGCATGTTTTAAGGACCTGGCCGCCCATCTCAGGGAACAAAAGGACTAGTCCCTGAAGGCCCTGGCAGATTTCGCTCAAAGATAATTTGACGCCCACAACATGAAGTTCGGGTCCAGTAAACCGCAGCGTGTGTCTGCACCAGCAGAGGAAATCCACAATGTCAGAGACACCCCGAAATACAAGCCGGTGGGGAACCTGACATGTTTTCTCTGTGGAAAGAAAGGTCACAAGGCAATACGGTGTCCTTCTAAAGATGTTCCCGAGGCGACAACATCAGAAGATCCAACCAAGATCGCGGGATAGCAGGCAGAGGCAGTACCACGTCTCAACACAGAGCTGCCGCTGTATTAGCCAATGATGTGACGTCATCCAGTGACTTTGAGTCTAGAGAAACGCGAGTGAGACCGGAGCTGAGTGAATCTTTCAGAAAGAATGGACGCATCCCAGTAGGAGATGGGGCTACATTCTTACCAGTCTCAAACATCTCGCTGCCTGAGAATGAAGTGCCGATTATGCCGGTGGAGTCAGGATTCGTCGGCAAAGCGTGAGTGAGAGTGTTGAGAGACACTGGTTATAGTTGCATCATCGTGAGAGAGGACTTCGTAGCTGAAGACCAGAAGATACATGAGCGGACAACCCTCGTCTTGGCTGATGGAAGTGGTAGAGTCACCCCCCTTGCCAAGGTCAGTGTCGACACCCCATACTTGACAGGAGAGGTGAAGGCGTTGTGTGTGAAGACACCAGTCTATGACGTTATCATCGGAAATTTGAACGGTGCCAGAAGCGCAGACGATCCAGATCCAGAATGGAAACCTGAAACCTGTGCTGTTACCACAAGAAGTGATAAAGAGAAGCGCAAGGCACTGGAGCAACAGAACCAGGTGGATGCGACCGTGGCCATTGAGCGAGATAGGATGGAAGTGGAACAGCGAGCAGCCGTCCACCGTTTGCAGCAAAACAGGCGCAAGAGTTGGACAGTCTGCGGCACGATGCCGAGTGCCGCTGCGAAGAACAGATGGGGTCGCCGAAAATCCGGATGAACGATGGACACGAGCGAGATGGAGCTCCTCTGAGACAGGAGATGTCGATGCTGCAGGAGGAGGGGAAGGAGAGGAAGAAACAGGAAACGTTGAGAGTCAAATCTACGTTGTTCGGACATCAATTTGCGCCCGACTCAGAGACTGCGGACATCGTCCAGCGTGAGGTTGGTCCGACATCAAGCAAGCCGCTTCGTGACAAACCATGTTGTCCGCTTCGCAACACGAGTAAAGGACTGAGGGAGAATGTTGAAGAGGAGAAGGACCTGGGAGTCATCATGGATTCCAGATCGCCAGCGCTCGTCGTGCTGAAACCAGAAAGATCTAATTTGGTGTGTGTGGACTTTCATACCTTCCGTAAGCCGACAGTGTTCGTCCCAGGACCAGTAACCTTTGAACTGTGTGAACTGTGAATTATATCCCATGATTTGGTGGTGCTCCCGAGGTGAACTTTGACTTTGATTTTTTATATCAACATTCACAGAACTTTGTAGCGGATTACCTGAGCAGAGTAGTTTGAATAAACGTTTCTGTGTCCAGAACAAGTTAAAGAAACATTTCGGTGTTCATAACTGTTTAAAGGAACTGTGAGATGATTATTTTGATTTGATTTTGAGGTGAAATTGTATTTGTTTAGGGTTCTGTGTAGTTAAGCACAGCCACAACCGTTTGTTTGTTTTTATTTGAAAAGAAATTTTTGTGAAATTTCATTCTAAAGGGGGGAGGGGGGTAATGTTACGATTGTGGTTGTGTAGTCCTATGAGAGCATACATGTGTTAATCGTAGGAAACGATCCGATATTTAATTGAGCTATCATGGTTACGATTCACGTACCTTTTCAGTAAGATTTTCTTTCGTTCGCGCGTAGAGCGGAATTCGCTTTGTTATGATACGCTAAGTTTAACCGGAAGCTTCTAGAAAAGTTGCACGGAGAATAGTGGTCGATTTTGTTTTGCGTAGTTCCGTTGAGATTAACCCAGAACATTCAAGAAGGGTCGCGCTGTCTAGTGACCGCGTACGTGTGTCATCAAAGGTATAGGCAACATTTTGTTACATTGTTTTATAGACGCTCTTATAATCATAGTTGTTTACTGTGCACGTGAAGTTGGCAGCCAATCGGAAAGAATGTGAAACTTCTGGAAAGATTCCGACTAGGTCGTGTACTGCCTTCCATACTTTTGTGTGACATCATTACACACTGGGATTTGGGGCTGAAATGAACAGCCGAATTTGTATAGCCTATTGTAGTTATTCTAGAAAAAATTTTCTTCATTAATATTTATGAGTTTCAGTTACGTGTTTCGTTTTGATTGGTTGCGTTGTATGATTTCTTGGATTATTCTTGAAATTGATTGCACTATAAAAGATTGGTGTTGGGAAGCACATTAAAATTTGTACATTGTCTTGCATTGTCAGTTGTAGAGACACGCAGTTTATCGTAGGTACGTGGCCCGTATGGGGTGTACATTGTGAGAGACGCAGCGTAACGGTGGTGTACGTTGTATGAGAAACTTTGTGTCGTCAGTGTGGACATTTGCAGAAGAGATATTGTATCAGTGTTGGTGCATTTGGAAATGCATTGTGTGCAGATCGCATCTCTGAATTAAAATATTGTTGGAACTGTTACTCCAGTATTGTCTACATACTTAAGCCACGTGTGACGGGTTGCAGCTGAATGAAGTTTATTTAAAAGAACCTTACGTGCGTGCGTCTGGTGTGTTTATCATACTACGACTACGACTCAACCACGTAACACCTGTATAGGGTGTACATTCTGAGACGCAGCGTAACGGTGGTGTACGTTGTGTGAGAAACGTGTTGCCAGTTTTGATATTTGCAGAGGAGACATTGTATCAGTGTTGGTGCATTTGGGAATAAATTGTGTGGATATCGCATCGCTGAAATAAAATATTGTTGGAACTGTTACTCCAGAGTAGCCTATATCCTTAAGCCACGAGTGACGGGTTGCAGTTGAATGACGTTTATTTAAAGAACATTACGCGCAAACGTGTTTATCGTACTACGACTACGACTCAACACGTAACAACCAGGAGACCTATAAAATGTGGCTATTGCCTTGAAGTTTTATTAGTTTTTCTGTGAATTTAATTTTGTTTGTTAAAGTGGCGCTCCTGACTTTTTCTAATGCTTCAGATCGCAAAAAGCTTTTACTGGGATTCAGTACCCCACTTAGACAATGACCACCCTATTGTTCCATCAAATGCTTTCTTTCGTCCGTTCAACTCGAAAAGATGCCACCGGAATCTTGTGCCTGAACGCATTAAAAGATTGCTTCTGATAGGCGATGGTAGCTGACGTCATAACTATTCTATACAACCTTATGACATCTGCATAATTATAACCCGCAATCAGAGACAAGGTTGCGGATAAACCAGCGGGAAAAAAAAGTATCAGTCGACTCGCGCCGGCCGACAATGACAGTCTCGGATTTGAAGAGAAGGAAGAGGAAGAGAGACATGATACCTCTAAGTAGAATTGACATCGGACAAGGGAATATAGATCTTGGCTTGACCGCCCATCCGCAGTTTGTCGCTTTCT
>BTPG01000001.1:272152751-272287751 GCA_036245525.1 Semisulcospira habei
AAGATGGTATAAGACCGTTTTCAATTCTGTACAAAACACTTCTATGACTATTGGTGCAGTTTCAGCTTCATGTTCTGTGGGAGGTATTGTTCTGTTCGCGACAGGAATTGGGAGTTTGGCTGGAATAGCAATTGAGGGTGTTAGCGTTGCTACATGCCTGACTTGTTTTGGTTTGGAAGCCTTGAACAAGAGGTTTCACACGAAATTACAGAAACATGAAGCATTGAGTACTTTGGCGGGTGCAAAGCTGAGCAGTATGAAACTTATTATCAGTAAGGCATTAAATGATAATTGTATTGATGACGAGGAATTTAAGCGAGTCCAGGATGATTTAAATAATTACAAGAAACAGAAGTCTGAAATACAAAATAAGATGCGTAGTCAATCTCCTGTGAATGTTGAAGAACTGAAGGCTAGTTTTTTAGAGATGGGGAAAAAGATCGGTGTTCAGGAAACCACAGAAAAACTACACAATCTTTTAAACAAATAAAAATCAGATTTGGTAATCGTTTATTAATGACATACACTTCACAGAAAAATGACATGCCGCCTAACTATTTAACCCCATCAGCACCACCACCAGCACCTGACTATTACTAAAAAAAAGTTTTTTCATTGTCCTTGTATCTTGACAAATCTGTCCGAGTAAGTTGTGACTTAAGTTGTGACTTGAGTCAAGAACTTACATTTTGTTATGTTTAAGTTCTTATAAGTTCTTGACTTAAGTCACTTAATAACTAATTATAGGTTCTTAAAAGGTTACCTGTAAAATTATTTGTCAGTTATAATTGACTGTGGAAAATTTGTTATCAAGTATCTGCAGGTAACTTAAATAATTTGTTATCAAGTGCATATAGCAATGTTTTTTGTGTGTGTGTGTGTGTGTGTGTGTGGTTATTATTTAAATAACTATGTTTTGGGGGGTATTGGCACAGAGACAATTAAAAAAAAATGTTCATGGAATGTCATTTCTTATATCTCTAACACACATATATACACGCACGCACACAAACAAACACACACGCACGCAAACACAGACGCATACACACACATATTCACTAGCACACACACTCACACTCTCACTCACACACACACACACTAACCATGTAAACCGGGGACGTCCCCCGTTTACTGGAAGTCCCCGTTTGTGGGTGTATAACCTGTGTGTGTCCCCCGGTTTCCTGGATTTACATACTCACACACACACACACACACACATTACAGGCAGGGGCATTCCGACACGCATAATCACACACGCACGCACGCACGCACACGCACGCACGCACGCACGCATGCACTCACACATACCTACACGCACACGCACGCACGCACGCACACGCACGCACGCACACACGCACGCACACGCACGCACGCACGCACGCACACGCACGCACGCACTCACGCATACCTATAAACACACACACGCTCACGCACACACACACGCATGCACTCACACACTCACACGCATAGACAGACAGACAAACAAACACAAAATCTTTATTCTGCATGAATATTGTAGACTCGTCCGCAAAACACCGCGGGCCGTATGACACGCGATTCACAGGCTGTGTACTCAAATCGACACTGTGCACTTCGTCCCGTCACTAAGGCTCTACGTCATGTGTTTACGTTAGATACCTGTCCCCCAGTGGGGGACGATTCGCTAAGGACATACGTCATGTGTTTACGTTGGATACCTGTCCCCCAGTGGGGGACGATTCGCTAAGGACATACGTCATGTGTTTACGTTGGATACCTGTACCCCAGTGGGGGACGATTCGCTAAGGACATACGTCATGTGTTTACGTTGGATACCACGATATGAAGGCTTGACTAGGGCGCTGAGTGATTTATAAATCAATTATTCAGATACAATGCAAATAAACACATTTCTTTGACAGCGTGCTACAAGTGGGCTGACCAGGGTGCCGTTTTGTAAATCAATTATTCAGATACAAAGCCAAAATCATCTTTCTTTGCCAGTGTGCTACAGGTATACCCCACCGTCTGTCTTGTTACTAAAACCTATGTAAAATCCGTTTTCAATTCACTTGCAAAAAGCAAGCTACTTGCATGAGGGTGGGAAAAACCTCTTACATTTGGTCCATAACATTTGGGGTAATACAAACAGTACAAACATGGTTATGGTCCGTTAGGACGCGCCAAAGCCTTTTGATCAAGTCAGTACAAATAAGGTTACGGGTTGTTAGACCACGCCAGAGCCTTTTGTTCAATTTCAGTACTGAACAAGGTTACTGACTGTACAAAACAGTAAGGTTACGGGCCGTTAAGCCGCGCCAGAGCCTTTGTTTTAACGGTAAGGTTATGATCAGTTTGGCCGCGCCAAAACCTTTTGTTCAATTGCAGTACTGAACAAGGTTATGAACCGTTCAAAACAGTAGGTTACGGGCCTTTAAGCCACGCCAGAGCCTTTGCACAAACAAAACAAACAAACAATAAACAAGGTTACAGACCAGCGTTAGGGTTTTTCCAAAAATCGGCTATTTCCTGTATTTTCAGCATTTGTTCAATTTGCTCTCGCAAACTAAACACCTTTCGGAAAGACAGTGCAAGAAAATGAAATTTGGGGTACCCTCGTAGCAGCCTGGCTAGAACACACAACCGATGAGCATACGACTTGGAAATTTTTACGTTTACTTTTAGCCAATCTGGCCAGTTCAATTTAGTCTGTTTTCGTATTTTCTGAATTTTAAGGATTTCAGCACCTTGGATTAGCCACTCTCCATAGCAGATTGAAGCTGAAATGTTTAGGCGTTTGGTTTCCTGAAGTATTTTGTAGCCGTCTTCCAAATTCTTTTTTAACATGTCTAAAGTAAATATACTCAAATCACATTGTTCTACTCTACTGCACGCAGGCGGCTTGCCATCAGAAAGATTTTGTCTAAAGAACAAATCAAGTTCTTTTGGTTCTTTATTTGTCTTTTGTTTTTTCGAACCACTGTTGAGTATATCACTCAAATTTCCGAGTGGTTTTCCCGGTTTTTCAAGCCAAAATTCCGGAGTTTTTTTCAAAACGGAATGAATGAAAGCGGTCATTTTTTCATGGTATTCACCATGAGATCGCAAGATTGTCACCTCTTCCTGAGTCCAATTCATTTTCTAAAATGAGCGAATGTTAGTGAGTGTAGCCTGGGTAAATAAAACTAGACCGGTCTGGTTAACTATTGAACAGTAAGACTTAGCGCAATCCAGACTAACCGCGAGGCCTGTCTTGTTTCTAAATGTGACAAATTAAACAGACAAACTATCGATCTTACCGTCGTATATATTCACAAGATTTATCGATCACTGAATATCACCTCTGAGAATCAAGTCAGTCCTCAAAACACGTCCGTCTCCTACAAAGCCCGCTTAACAGAAAGAACAGACCGGCTTGGTGTTTACAAACTAACACGTGGCCGTTGCCAGGAGCCGTCGGCGGTGTGGTGTGTGTTCAGTCTAAGGGAAGCAACTGTGTATGTCGTTTTGCTTTTAACCAAAAGTTACTTCCCTTTTGTCTGTGCTATCGGAAATACCTGTAATTGGCTAAGTAATCAATAAACTACGCATTGCAGAATGAACACACTTACATAACCGATATATTAATTAACTCAAGTGTTAACCCCCTGTTGGTATTACTCTGCTGAGAGGTACATAAAATGGTGACTGTTCAAATAATAATGCAGTGGCATGTTTAGTAGCGAACGGAAATTTAGACAAACATGCCGAGGCGCTAAAAAGAATGGGCGGCGTCAAGACATGGTAATATGTGGTCCAAAAATCCTGGAAATTTGGGATAGATATAAATTGCTCAAATTCGCTCATATTCTCTTTCTCTCACGAGCCCCCACACTTTGGGGATTTCCTAGTATCTATATCTCACACAGTTTAGCTTCCGTGATGTTTCATGGGGTAAACGTTTTATTACTCATTGCCCGCTGTATTTGTGAGCAGCATGTGATCGTCGAGGAAGAAAACGCCTTCGAAACTGAGCTGTACAGATCCAGTGGGCAAAATGTCATGAGCCGACCTCGAACGTCGTCTGCCCGCGCACATCTGTATGCGGGCATACGGCGTTTGAGGTCGGCCCGAGGATCTAATGTGTCAGTGTGTATCGTTATTTTTCGCACTGTTGTCAAATTTATGAAAGGTCCCGGTCAATCAAAGTGGCGCGCTTAAAGTACGTAGTGAGCTAACATTTTTTAAACGAACGACTATCAACAACGAACTAGTGTCGCGGATAACCAAACTGCATCATGAGCATAGACAGCACTCCAAACATCTCCAATGGACATGGATCCTCATTAGCCCGGAGGGCTCATGAGGCTCTCATCTTTTTCTCTTCTCTCATCTTGGCTTGACTTCGCGAACGAAGATTCTATAGGGGTTGTCCACGACGTCTGCAGGCATGCTGGTGACTGCGGAGGCCAATCCGGGAAAGTCAGGTTCGACCGCAGTGGCTGCAGGGGGAGGTCTGGCAAGGGTTTTGAGTTGTGGCATCTCTGTTTATTCTCCTGAGCAGCTTGTCTTTAAGGCCAGCTCTGCGAGAGTCCTCAAAGGAGACAGCTGCCTTGTAAATGGTGGAGCGCCAGGTGTCACGGTCTGCAGCAAGTGAAGACCACTGGCGGTGGTCGATTTGGCAGGCACTAAGTGACTTCTTGAGACAGTCTTTGTATCTCTTGTTTGGTGCCCCTCTGTCTCTGTGTCCAGTGGCGAGCTCGCCGAACAGGGTGATCTTGGGTAGGCGATGATCCTTCATCCTGGAGACGTGCCCAGTCCAGCGGAGATGTGTCCGCAGCAGCAAAGCCTCGATGCTCACAGTTTCTGCCTGTTCAAGGACCTCGACGTTTGTGACATAGTCACTCCAGTGAATGCCAAGGATTGTACGCAGGCAGCGCTGGTGGAAGCGTTCGAGGAGTCGTAGTTGGCTGGAGTAGAGGGCCCAGGACTCGGAACCATACAACAGAGTGGTGAGGACGACAGCTCTGTACACGTTGATCTTAGTGCCTGTTTTTAGCTGTTGATTGTGCCACACCCGCTTGTATAGACGCCCGAAAGCGCTGTTTGCTTTTGCCAGCCTGCTGTCCAGCTCCTTGTCCAGCTTGGCGTCTGACGTGATGATGCAGCAAAGGTAGGTAAACTGGTGCACTGACTTCAGTTCAGACTCGCCGATGGTGATGAGTGGAGGGCGATGCTCTACCTTGGTGGCCGGCTGATGGAGAACCTCTGTCTTTTCAGACTGACCTCGAGTCCAAAGAGCTGGGCAGCGTCTGCGAAGCAGGATGTGATACGCTGCAGGGCACTCTCTGTGTGTGCAACGAGGGTCAGCGTCGTCAGCAAAGAGCAGCTCACGAATCATTTGGTCTAGGGTCTTGCTGTGGGTCTGCAGTCGTCTGAGGTTGAACATGCTGCCATCGAGACGATACCTGATATACACTGCATCGTCATCGTCGAGGTCCACTGTGGCCTGCTTCAACATCATGCTAAAAAATATGAAGAGGGTCGGTGCCAGCACACAGCCCTGCTTCACACCGTTGAGAATGGGGAATGGTTCAGAGAGGTCATTGTTGAATCTGACCTGGCCTTGATGGTTCTCGTGTAGCTGGACGATCATGCTGAGGAACTTTGGGGGACAGCCAAGTCGCTCCAGGATCTGCCACATGCCTTACCTGCTCACCGTGTCGAACGCTTTTGTTAGGTCGACAAACGTTACGTACTGCCCTTTGTTCTGCTCGCGGCACTTCTCCTGAAGCTGTCTCAGCACAAAGACCATGTCGGTGGTGCTCCTGTTGGCTCTGAAGCCACACTGGCCCTCTGGGTGGTGGTCTTCTTTAATGGCAGGTACCAGCCGATTCGGGAGAGCCTTGCGAGTATTTTCCCGGCAATGGACAGCAGGGAAATTCCACGGTAGTTGGAGCAGGCAGACTTCTCTCCTTTGTTCTTGTACAGGGTGATGACGACTGCATCGCGGAGATCCTTTGGTAGTGTTCCTTCCTCACAGCAGCAGAGAAAGAGGTCATGGAGCTAAGTGTGCAGTGCTGGGCCTCCATGTTTCCAGATCTCTGGTGGGATTCCGTCAATGCCTGCTGCTTTGCCACTCTTGAGATGATGGATGGCTTTGAGGGTCTCTTCAGCAGTGGGTGGTTCGTCCAGTGCAACCTTTACTGGGAGGTGTGGGATTTGAAGGATGACTGCTTCTTGAACAGTGCGCTCAGCGCTGAAGAGGTCCTGAAAGTATTCCGACCAGCGGTTCAAGATGGAGTTATTATCTGTGAGGCGTGCCTGTCCATCAGCGCTTCGCAGGGGACTTTGTATCAGGTGCCTGGGGACATACACTCAGTGCTTCGTAGCATCTCCTGTAGGCACCGTTGTCAGCACAAAGCTGGGTCCTCTGTGCGAGTCTGGTCCACCACTCGTTCTGGAGATCTCTGAGCTTGCGCTGGAGACTGCTGCAGACGAGGCAAAAGGCAGACTTCTTCACAGGCTAGGTGGGCCTGATGGGCGGCTCTTTTTTGCTAGGAGTTCCTGGATCTCTACGTCGTTTTCGTCAAACCAGTCTTTGTTCCTCTTTCTAGCGAAACCCAAGACTTCTGCAGAGGATTTTGCGATAGCAGTTTTCAGGCGTTCCCAGAGTGTTTCAGGGGAGGAGTCTCCTGGGTCAGCTGTGTCTTTGAGCCTGCGCTGTAACTCTGTCTGAAAGGCAGCTTTTACGTCGTCACGCTGAAGGCTGGCAACATCAAGCTTTTTCTTAGGGGGCCCCCCTTTCTTGGGTTTTGGCTTGAAGTGGAGCTTGATTTTGCAGCGGACAAGGTGGTGGTCAGTGTGGCACTCTGCGCTGGGCATCACTCTGGTGACGAAGACATCACTGCGGTCCCTCTGGCGCACTAGGACATAGTCGATAAGGTGCCAGTGTTTGGAGCGAGGATGCATCCAGGTGGTCTTTCGACTGTCGTTTTGCTGGAAAGTAGTGTTGGTGATGACAAGCTGCTGCTCTGCACAGAACTCCAACAGTAGGCGGCCATTGTCATTGCAGTTTCCGACGCCATCCTTGCCGAGGACTCCTTTCCAGGCTTCAGAGTCCTGGCCCACTCTGGCGTTGAAGACGCCAAGGATGATGACTTTGTCATCTGCAGGGGTACTCTGTGCTGGTCAGTGTACAATTTGTCTTTTTGTGCAGGCTCTGCCATGAGGGTTGGGGAGTACACACTGAGAAGGGTGACGTGTTGCTGGTGTCTCAGTGGGAGGCGCATGGACATGAAGCAGTCTGAGTGACCCGTTGGTAGGTTTCCCAGCTTAGTCGCAATGGAGGTCTTGACCATGAAGCCCACTCCTGAGAGCCGTCTTTCTGATGCAGACTTGCCTGACCAGTAGAGGGTGTAGCCAGCGCCAAGTTCTTGGAGACTGCCTGCGTCCGGGAGGCGTACTTCGCTGAGCGCAGCGATGTCGATGTTTAACCTCCGCAATTCATGGGCAATGAGGGCGGAGCGACGTTCGGGGCGTCCGCTGTCTGCTGTGTCAAGCATAGTTCGGATGTTCCAGCATGCTACGTTGAGTCCTGTCGTGGTCGTCATTAGAGTGGATCAGTTGTTTTTACTTGTTTTCTGACCGCAGGAGAAGATGCCCGTTGACCGAGGCTAGCCAACTGGGGTTGTGAGGGGATGAGCTTGGTTAGGCGACCTTTTCTAGGCCCCTCTCCGTGTGGAGCAAGCAGTGCTGTCGCTAGAGAAAGCTCCTGGATATCGGTTTGTAGTGTTGTCTATGCTTGGGGTTGATGCTAACTATGCCGCCATGACTTCACTCTCGTTCATTGTTGAGTCGTCGTTTTAATCCATATTAGTCATACTGAGGCTAGAAGCTTCCAATTTTCACTGCCAAATGCAAGGCTACATTATGGTACTTACAGATAAGGATACAGACCAATGGCTTTAGTTTAAGGGTGGTGCCAGAATTGCTTGGCGTCTAGAGGCGCCAAGCTCTTCTGGCACTACCCTTGAACTATTTTAGTCAAACTAATTTCAAACACTGGTGTATTCCGAATGATAAGGGTTGAAGGAGACCTCACTATTAGCTGTCCGCTCTGGTCCTCATAACCTGCTTTCCTGAACCGTCCGTTATCACTGTTGTGGCCAGTCGGCCATCCCCGCCAATCAAATTAGGCCGTAAGTCAGCCTTAGTACACGCTATCCTTAGGTGTGTGTTAGGGAGGGGCGGGGCGAGGGGGGGGGGGGAGGGCGCGTGAGGATTGACAGTGTCACAGCGTACGTTTCACGTGTCATAAAATAACTATGACTGTCTCACATACCAGGAAGATCTTATTTTGCCTTTCATGTCTGACAAAGATTGCCTTTGCCTTTTAAACGAGGATGAAAACATGGCAGCCACGAATCATTACAAACTAAAAGGACACGCTAATCCCTTATCACTTTATGAACTACTTTCTCGCAAAACAACTCACACATCCCCATCCCCGACTTCCCATTTACACCATCACCACCCACACTACCGCCACCCCCATACACTCGCACATACACACACACAAACACTCACTCACACACACACACACACACACACACACACACACACACACACACACACACACACACACACACACACACACACACACACACGCAATTCACTGTGCCTCTCCGCAGTAAATGTGACTCATAAGGAAGTTGAACAAACGTTGCTGTCTGTGTTTTCCACTTCTATCGACTACAAAGAAGCAATTTAGGCCACGAATTGTATTTCATATATACTGACGAGCAAAAGAAATGCGACATGTTACCGATCGTTCCAAATATGTCGCATTTCGTTTCCTCCTCAGCATACAGTGTATGTGAGAAGTTGGCTACCGTTTACCATATGCAATGTGTGTCATTTTAAGAAGTAAAGTCTTGCTATGTACTTTATAAAAGTGTACATTAGTGGTGGTCGTAGTATGATACAATCACACCAGACGCACTCCCGTAGGGTTTTTGTACAGAAACTTCACTCACTTGCAACTCGTCACACGTGACACAAGGTTGTAGACCACACTGGAGTAACAGTTCCAACAATATTTTATTCTCAGGGTGCAATCTCCACACAATGCGTCCACAAATGGATCCACACTGATATACTGTCTCCTCTACAAGGCATCAACTCTTTCGACACACTGCGTCTCTCAAACAATGTACACACATATTTCCTAACACCGTCTTTCATACTATTACAGATTTCCAGAACAATCCAGCAAATTCAAACAACACAACCAATCAGAAAAGAAAACGTAACCAAAACTCATTAATATTCATGAAAAAGAACACTCTAGATTAATCCACAAGTTTCTAGTAACCTATAGGCGCATTTAATAAAACGTTGCGAAATGTAGCCAGCAACTTTGGCGTCATATTTGAGGTCACTAGAATAATCGCGCCGCTACTAGAACTTTCCAGTCTAATATAGGTCGGACCCCAGCAACAATGTAACGAAAGACTTGTCATTTTAGTTACACAACAGAAATTGATCGCAATTCTCCAAACTGTGGGTTGTGTTAGGTTTGCCAGTCTGCATGATAGTGCCGCTTAATGAGTGTTTTGACTTCCTGGAAGGACATCGGTTGGTTTGGCTGATCAAGCTTGCTGCCGGACTTGGCGAGTCTGTCTGCCTCCTCGTTCCCTGATAGTCCACAGTGAGTGAGCAGGTACCCACTGAACAGCCACTTGCATTAGGCGTGAGAGGGCGACCAGCAGGTGCAGTGTTTCTTTCTCCAGCTACTCACTGGGGGACTGCAGGCTTTGGATGGTGGATCTGCAGTCGGTCAGGAAAACGACGTCTGAGGGCAGTGGATCCTCTGCACCGACAAGGCTGGCAGCCTTTCGTAGAGCAGTGAGTTCAGCCAGGTAGTTAGTTTGTAGTCTTCCCACAGGCATGGATTTAGATGTGGTGTGTCCCTCTGGGTAAGGGATGAAAATTCCACTGCCTCCATTCTTGACAGCTGCGTCTGAGGATCCATCTGTGAAAACGTGTGCCCAGACTGATGCATTGTAATCCCGGTCCAGCATTTCCTGTGTGAGAGACCTGAGGATGGCTTCTGACTGGGATTCTTTGCTGGCTATTTCTGGGACATCAGTAACAAAGAGTACGTGTTCTAGGGAGGTGTTCCAGTCTTCAGCACCTTGAAGAGGTTCTCGACCAGTTGAGGCAATGTAGATGGTGTCTTGGTGAGCTCTTGTGAGTTGTTTTGTGAGGTGGTTGAAGCCGGTTCTCTTCAGCCTGTTCTTTGTTTGTTTTTGGAGTTGCTGATGGACTGGGTGAGTGGCAGTCTCTGCAACTTTTCACTGTGAGCAAGTACCTTCTTTTCCCGTCTTTTGTCTAGGCAGTGAAGACCAGTGGTGGTTTCTAAGGTGTGGATGGGTGTCGTTTTTAGCCCGTCTGTGATGATGCGTATGTCTTCGTTCTGCACTCTGGCCAGCTTGCTCGTGTTGCACTTGGCAGTAGTGGCCCAGGCTGCTGAGCCATACTCCATCACAGGACGGATGTTTCCTGTGCCCCACTGCTTGAGGATGCTGCTGTTTGCTCCCCATTTGGTGTCTGCCAATTTCTTCATGCCAGACATTCTTCTCGTGGCCTTCATCTCCGCCTCTTTGATGTGTGGGTTCCAGGTCAGTTTCTTGTCTAGTTTTACACCAAGGTAGGTGGAAGTGTCATCCTGGGGGACATTGGTTGTTGACTGTTAGTTTGAAGAATTCTTTGGAGTTGGAGAGGGAGAAGCAAGTGGAGACTGTCTTTTACTGTTGATGGTGACACACCTGTCCCTCGCCCATCTAGACGCGTTGTTGAGGGCCTCTTGCATTCTGGCTGCAGCGGAGTCGACTCTGAGGCGTTCCACGTGGCAAAGTTGTCAGCATGCAGGGCTCTTGTGATGTGTCTGGAGAGGCCATCAGTGATGTCATTAATTAAGACAAGGAAGAGGGTGGGGGAAATCACACATCCTTTGGGAACACCTTCCCTGATCTTGATGGTGTAGCTCAGGCTCTTGCGAAGCTTGACCCTCGCGATTCTGTGGCTGAGGAAACTCCTGATCCAGATGATCATTCGCCTGACAACTCCTGCCGTCAATAGTTTCAGAAGAAGACCCTCTTTCCACACCTTGTCAAACTCTTTGGAGAGGTCAACGAAAGTGGCGACTGCTTTCTTCCTTTCCTGGAAGGCATTTTCTATCGACTGTGCAAGGTAGATGAGCTGGTCTTTAGTACTTCTGTTTTTACTGAAGGCTGTCTGTGTTTTAGTGATTAGCTTAGCAGGCTGACAGTTCTGTAGTTGAACTACTTGTTTTGGGTCCTTTCCTTTCTTACGTATGGGTGCAATGATGGCCTCCTTCCACATTGATGGAAAACACCCTTTCTCCATAAAAGCTTAAAGAGTTCAAGCAGTTTCCTTCTGGCAGCTGGTCCAAGATGCTTGATCATTTCGTTGCAGATTCCGTCTTTCCTTGGGGCTTTCCTGGTCTTGAGTCTCCTGATCGCATCATTGAGTTCTGACAGAGTGAGGTCTGAAGTCATGGCTGCATTGGGTTTTGTCTGGTGTTTAAGCCTGGTCTGCAGATGTGTTTCGGCTTCCCTTCTTTTTTTGCTGGGATTTTTAGAGTGCTGTCCACCTCAAAGGCATCAGCAAAGATGTTTGCAGCTCTCTTCCCTGGGTGGAGCATGTCATCTTCCGCAAGTGCTGTGGATCTAGACGTGGTTGTGGCATCCTCGTTCAGAGTCTTGGTGAGAAGCCATAGTTGTCCAGTGCTTTGGTCCAGGCTGAGTGAGGATGTCTTTTTCGTGCCAGCTTTGACGGATTTCTTTTGTCTTTGCCGTGTTGAGATCCTCCTTCAGTTGATTATGCCTGGCAGTTGTTTCTTGTGTTGGGCTCTTCTCCATGTCATTTCTGGCTCCTTAGAGTTGCTAGTGAAGGGCGGCCAGAGTTTTGCTTCAGTAGGGTTTGTAGTCTTTTCTGAAGCCACGAGGGATGGATTTCTGAGCTGCTGATATGATGACTTCCGTCAGTGTTTTTTGACATTTCTGTTTATGTCCACTGTTAGGTTGATGTAGCAGAGTACCTCAGCATGGGTTTGATATGTTGTCCAGTCAGCTTTCTTGAAGTTCCAGCTGGCTCTTTTTCGGTAGTGTTCGCTGGCAGTCTTTTTATTTGCAATGTGCAGGATGATAGGAGGTGGTCGCTTCCGCCCAGCTGATCATTTACGACTCTGGTGGTTTGTTTCTGAACATCTTCTGTGGCCATGGCGAGGTCAGGAGTTGATGATTTCTTCCAAGCTCTGGAATAGTGTTGGTCTGTCGTCAGGCTGGTTAATCAGGACTAGCTGGTTGTCGATGAGCCAGTCCTCTATGTCCTCTCCTCTGCGGTCCAAGTCTTCATACCCCCAGCTCGGCAAGAGACCGTTAAAGATTCCAACAATTACGTGGTTTTCTGGCAAGAGCTGAATGATATGGAGGTCAAGCCTTGAGGTGGGAGGGCTGTAGCAGCTGGTGATGAGAAGTTCTTCATCTTGCAGGAGGATCTTGATGGTGACAGACTCAAGTTCGCCTGCTGCTGCTGTCTGTTCTATCAAGAACGCCGGGATTCCATGCCTGACAAGAGTTATTACTCCCCATTTGTGTCCAGTGGGCCTGTCTCGTCGGAAAGGTTCATAACCTCTGATGAAGAATCTGCGGCTTTCTGTCAAGTGAGGTTCTTGGACGCAGCTGACATCATTGTTGTTGTCTTTCGGGAAGGCGTGTAACTCTGTTTTCTTTTGCTTTATTCTGCGTTCCACTGCTCAACTCTGAGAGCTGTCGTTGGAGTTATAGAGAGACCAGTAGCACTTCTCTGCCTCCCCCTGGATCCCAGGATAGCAGAGAGCCGCCAGCCCGGCACCGTCCCCGCCAGGCTTGGTCCACGGGGATGACACCATATCAAAATGTCCATCTGAGGCTTTATCCATGAGGGTTGCGTGTGTGCTCGTTTCCCTGACGGGTTTCCACACTATACCAGATGGCATAGTCAGCGACACTCCGACTAAGTTAAGACACCTCCAGCGCCACCAACAGACCAACAATATTCCGTTTAAGGACTGGTCACTGCCGACTGCGTGCACACTTGTACCGCCTTGGACTGTCACACACTGCAGACTGCTTGTGTGAAACTGGTTTACAGACCCGAGAGCATGTACTGCAGTCCTGTCCCCTGTACCAAGACGCCAGGATACAGCACTGGCTACATGGAGCGACGCTGTCAGAGAAACTCTGGGGTTCCTACTGCAGCCCACGAACTTCATCTCAACAACCAATTTTGGCATCTGAGGCAGAAACTCGGGAACGCTGAAGGGGAAAAAGAAAAAGAAGGTGTCAGCAAGAGGCATTGATCTTCATGGGACCCTGCAACTGCGGGGGCTCATTAGATCTGTACCTCTTGCAGTTGCGTGGTGTTTACATTTTCGCGGCATTGGTGTGTCGGGTAATATAGCTAGTGTTGATGTGTCGGGTAATGTACCTAATGTTGGTGTGTCGGGTAATGTACCTAGTATTGGTGTGTCGGGTAATATAGCTAGTGTTGGTGTGTCGGGTAATATAGCTAGTATTGGTGTGTCGGGTAATGTACCTAGTATTGGTGTGTCGGGTAATATAGCTAGTGTTGGTGTGTCGAGTAATATAGCTAGTATTGGTGTGTCGGGTAATATAGCTAATGTTGGTGTGTCGGGTAATGTACCTAGTATTGGTGTGTCGGGTAATATAGCTAGTGTTGGTGTGTCGGGTAATATAGCTAGTATTGGTGTGTCGGGTAATGTACCTAGTATTGGTGTGTCGGGTAATATAGCTAGTATTGGTGTGTCGGGTAATGCACCTAGTATTGGTGTGTCGGGTAATATAGCTAGTATTGGTGTGTCGGGTAATATAGCTAGTATTGGTGTGTCGGGTAATATAGCGAGTATTGGTGTGTCGGGTAATATAGCGAGTATTGGTGTGTCGGGTAATATATCTAGTGTTGGTGTGTCGGGTAATATAGCTAGTATTGGTGTGTCGGGTAATATAGCTAGTATTGCCCATGAATTGCGGAGGTTAAAAATCGACATCGCCGCGCTCAGCGAAGTACGCCTCCCGGAGGAAGGCAGCCTCCAAGAACTTGGCGCTGGCTACACCCTCTACTGGTCAGGCAGGCCTGCATCAGAAAGACGGCTCTCAGGCGTGGGCTTCATGGTCAAGACCCACATTGCGACTAAGTTGGAAAACCTACCAACGGGTCACTCCGATCGCATCATGTCCATGCGCCTCCCACTGAGACACCAGCAATACGTCACCCTTCTCAGTGTGTACTCCCCAACCCTCCTGGCAGAGCCTGCAGAAAAAGACAAGTTCTACTCTGACCTGCGCAGCCTCCTGCAGAGCACCCCTGCAGACGACAAAGTCATCATCCTTGGCGACTTCAACGCCAGAGTGGGCCAAGACTCTGAAGCCTGGAAAGGAGTCCTCGGCAAGCATGGCGTTGGGAACTGCAATGACAATGGTCGCTTACTGTTGGAGCTCTGTGCAGAGCAGCAACTTGTCATCACCAACACTACTTTCCAGCAAAAGGACAGTCGAAAGACCACCTGGATGCATCCTCGCTCCAAACACTGGCACCTTATCGACTATGTCCTAGTGCGTCAGAGGGACCGCAGTGACGTCCTTCTCACCAGAGTGATGCCCAGCGCAGAGTGCCACACTGACCACCGCCTTGTTCGCTGCAAACTCAGGCTCCGCCTCAAGCTGAAACCTAAGAAAGGGGGCCCCCCCAGCCTTCAGCGTGACGACAAGAAAGCTGCCCTCCAGGCCGATTTACAGCGCATGCTCAAAGACACAGTTGATCCAGCAGACTCCTCCCCTGAAACACTTTGGGAACAACTGAAAACTGCTATTGTAAAATCTTCTGTGGAAGTCTTGGGCTTTGCTAGAAAGAGGAACAAAGACTGGTTTGACGAAAACGACGTAGAGATCCAGGAACGTCTAGCAAAAAAAAAGAGCCGCCCACCAGGCCCACCTAGCCCAGCCTTCCTGCCCTGTGAAGAAGTCTGCCTTCCGCCTCATCTGCAGCAGTCTCCAGCTCAAGCTTAGAGAGCTCCAGAACGAGTGGTGGTCCAGACTCACACAGAGGACCCAGCTCTGCGCTGACAACGGTGACTACAGGGGCTTCTACGAAGCACTGAAAGCAGTGTATGGCCATAGGCACCTGGTACAAAGTCCCTTGCGAAGCGCTGATGTACAGGCACTCCTCACAGATAATACCTCCATCTTGAACCGCTGGTCGGAATACTTTCAGGACCTCTTCGGCGCTGAGCGCACTGTTCAAGAAACAGTCATCCTCCAAATCCCACACCTTCCACTAAAGGTTGAATTGGACGAACCGCCCACCGCCGAAGAGACCATCACAGCCATCCACCAGCTCAAGAGTGGCAAAGCAGCAGGCATTGACGGAATCCCGCCAGAGATCTGGAAACATGGAGGCCCAGCACTGCACAACAAGCTCCACGACCTCTTTCTCTGCTGCTGGGAAAAAGGAACACTACCAAAGGATCTCCGTGATGCAGTCATCATCACCCTGTACAAGAACAAAGGAGAGAAGTCTGCCTGCTCTAATTATCGTGGAATTACCCTGCTGTCCATTGCCGGGAAAATTCTCGCAAGGTTGCTCCTGAATCGGCTGGTACCTGCCATCGCTGAAGACCACCTCCCAGAGGGCCAGTGTGGCTTCAGAGCCAACAGGAGTACCACCGACATGGTCTTTGTGCTGAGACAGCTTCAGGAGAAGTGCCGCGAGCAGAACAAAGGGCTGTACGTAACGTTTGTCGACCTAACAAAAGCGTTTGACACTGTGAGCAGGCAAGGTATGTGGCAGATCCTGGAGCGACTAGGCTGTCCCCCAAAGTTCCTCAACATGATCGTCCAGCTCCACGAGGACCAGCAAGGCCAGGTCAGACTAAACAGTGAC
The DNA here is from genome assembly GCA_036245525.1 of Semisulcospira habei. Taxonomy (NCBI): domain Eukaryota; kingdom Metazoa; phylum Mollusca; class Gastropoda; family Semisulcospiridae; genus Semisulcospira; species Semisulcospira habei. Next base: position 272,168,739 of record BTPG01000001.1, read on the forward strand.
CTCTCAGAACCATTCCCCATTCGCAACGGCGTGAAGCAAGGCTGCGTGCTGGCACCGACCCTCTTCACCATCTTCTTCAGCATGATGTTGAAGCAGGCCACAGTGGACCTCGATGATGACGATGCAGTGTACATCAGGTATCGTCTCGATGGCAGCCTGTTCAACCTCAGACGACTGCAGGCCCACACGAAAACCCTAGACCAACTGATTCGTGAGCTGCTCTTTGCTGATGACGCTGCCCTCGTTGCACACACAGAGAGAGCCTTGCAGCGCATTACGTCCTGCTTCGCAGATGCCGCCCAGCTCTTTGGACTTGAGGTCAGTCTGAAAAAGACAGAGGTCCTTCATCAGCCGGCCCCCAAGGAAGAGCATCGCCCTCCCCACATCACCATCGGCGAGTCCGAACTGAAGTCTGTACACCAGTTTACCTACCTTGGCTGCATCATCACGTCAGACGCCAAGCTGGACAAGGAGCTGGACAACAGGCTGGCAAAAGCGAACAGTGCTTTCGGGCGACTATTCAAGCGGGTGTGGCACAATCAACAGCTGAAAAAAGGCACCAAGATCAGCGTGTACAGAGCTGTCGTCCTCACCACCCTGCTGTACGGTTCCGAGTCCTGGGCCCTCTACCGCAGCCAACTACGACTCCTCGAACGCTTTCACCAGCGCTGCCTGCGTACCATCCTTGGCATTCACTGGAGTGACTATGTCACCAACGTCGAGGTCTTTGAACAGGCGGAAACTGTGAGCATCGAGGCTTTGCTGCTGCGGACACAGCTTCGCTGGGCGGGGCACGTCTCCAGGATGGAGGATCATCGCCTACCCAAGATCACTCTGTTCGGCGAGCTCGCCGCTGGACACCGAGACAGAGGGGCACCAAAGAAGAGATACAAAGACGGTCTCAAGAAGTCACTTAGTGCCTGCCAAATCGACCACCGCCAGTGGTCTTCGCTTGCTGCGGACCGTGACACCTGGCGCTCCACCATTCACAAGGCAGCCGTCTCCTTTGAGGACTCTCGCAGAGCTAACCTTAAGGACAAGCGGCTCAGAAGAAAAAACAGAGCTGTCGTAACTCAGAACCCTGAACAGACCTTCCCCTGCAGCCACTGCGGTCGTACCTGCCTGTCCCGGATTGGCCTCCGCAGCCACGAAAATGCCTGCAGACGACGTGGGCAAGCCCTATAGAATCTTCGTTCGCGAAGTCAAGCCAAGAGACGTGTGTCGGGTAATATAGCGAGTATTGGTGTGTCGGGTAATATAGCTAGTGCTGGTGTGTCGGGTAATATAGTAGTGTTGGTGTGTCGGGTAATATAGCGAGTATTGGTGTGTCAGGTAATATAGCTAGTGTTGGTGTCTCGAGTAATATAGCTAGTGTTGGTGTGTCGGGTAATATAGCTAGTATTGGTGTGTCGGGTAATATAGCTAGTATTGGTGTGTCGGGTAATATAGCGAGTATTGGTGTGTCGGGTAATATAGCTAGTGTTGGTGTGTCGTCGTCTTTGTCTTCGTGGCAGACATAAAGACAGACCAACAAACATGCAAACAAATAGACAGAGAATAAGTCCACGCGTCCAGCCAGCCTGCCAAGCAACCTACTGAGCAGTCAAACAAGTAAACAAGCAAGGGTGGAAGCAAGACAAAAAAAAACAACAAAAAAAAAACAAAAAAAAAAAAAAAAAAAAAAAACCAAGCAAACAAACAAACTTAATTCAGTAATCGTATCGTAGTTGTTTGTTTTTATTATTCATTGAAAATTTTCTAGGAAGTGTGGTAAGACATTTTGTCGGAATTACAAATTTTGTTTCGTATAAAACTTTGTATTCGCATGAAAGTTTTTTAATTTAAATTCTTCATATGTTATATACTTTGATTATATGTGTCCCTGAATTCTCAGTTTGTCTATCTGTCTGCATGTGCGCCAGTGTGGGCGTCAGTGTGTGTGTGTGTGAGTGTGTGTGTGTGTGTGTGTGTGTGTGTGTGTGTGTGTGTGTGTGTGTGTGTGTGTTTGGTGAGAATGAATGTATGTATGAATGAATGAATGAATGAATGATACTATATTTCTTAAGGATGGAAACAATAGGCGCATAGGCCTCTTTTCATGTTTGTCATTGCTAAACTACAACATTAAAAGCAACATTAAAACAATATGTTAACAGCACAAAACAAGCGGCTACACCCACAGGTCACTTGTGTTACATTCCGATACAAGTTCCAAAGTCGCTGAAGATTACACACACACACACACACACACACACACACACACACACACACACACACACACACACACACACACACACACACACACACAACAAAATGAGATGGTCTTGGGGAGGGAGGGGTACGATGTAAAGTGTGTTTATAGAAAGCGACTGCACACTTATGATACAGCTACTCATGTGTAGGAATTTAGTGAGCAGGCAAAAGACCACGATAAAGAGAGATATTATGTAAAAGCTAACAAGTGCAAAACGGAGGACCACAGGAAATCATTGACATGACTCTTTTGGGCATAATTTTTTTTAAATTATCTACGTTTCTTTCAAGTTTTCTCAGAGATGTATTTAAAAGCTTTCGTCCTAAACAATGGAAGATGTCTCGTTTGCTGTATATGTGGAGGAAGTGAGTTCCATAAATAGGCACCCGCGTACGAAAGGCTGGATTTAAACAAGTCAATTCGGGGCCGTTCAATGACGAGACTGTTCCTCAAAGTGCAGTAGACCCTTTCGCTCTCAGTGAAAAGCTTAGCCAGGTAGAGGGGGGCTTTCCCGTTCAGTGCTTTGTGCATAAGTACGCACTTATTAAACGTAAGGTGTTGATGTAAAGGAAGGAACCCTGTTGCCTGAAGCTTTTCCTCCAAAGTTAGAGAGGGGATTGGGAGGATCAGTTTAACTGCGCGATTGTATAGAGAATTGATCCGCTTAAGGTTAGCCTTACTACAGCCGTCCCAAATAGTAGATGTGTAGTCAATGTGAGGTTTAATGTAGGAGTTGAAAAATAGCTTTCGTGTCTTAGTATCAAAGATAGATTTTAATCTTGACAGTAAAAATAGCTTATTTGATAATGTTTTCCCTAGTTGTGTTAGATGGGGCAACCAGCACAGTTGGTCATCAACAATTACCCCGAGGAGGCGATATTCCTTGACTTGCTCAATGATAACTGAATCAAAAGAGAGGTTAAGTGAATGGGGGCGGAGCTGATGCTTTTGGCGTGTTGTGATTAACATGCTATTCGTTTTGGATGGATTTACAAGCATTTGATTATTTTTGCACCACAGTGAAGCCTCCTAAAGACAAAGCTGAAGATTGGTTGATATTTCAGGTACAGTTTTCCCGCCAACGTGAAGAGTTGAATCATCGGCAAACATGTCACATTCGGTATTTGGATTGGATATATAAAGTGAAAGATCATTTATAAACAAACAGAAAAAAATAACGGTCCTAGTATGGATCCCTGGGGCACGCCATACTCAACACGCTTTTCAGAAGAGTAGGTAGCATTGATGTACACAGTTTGAATTCTCCATACGATATATGAACGAAAAAATGAGAGTGTCCCTGGGCTGTTATTGTTAAAGTAGCAGTCTAGTTTCTCTAATAAAATTTCGTGGTTTATAAGGTCGAACGCTTTTTTTTTTTTTTTTTTGGTCTAGAAAGACAGCACCAGACATTTTGTTTCTGTTGATGTTGAGCAGCCAAGTGTCAATCATATGAACCAAGGCAGTGTGACACGAATGTTCAGGGCGAAAACCAGATTGATATTTATTCAGAATAGACTTTTCTTCCAGGAATTTGAGAAGATGTTTGTGTACATGCTTTTCAATAGGCTTCGATAGAAGAGATAATATGGATATAGGCCGAAAATTATTTGGATCAGATGTGTCTTTTGTTTTAGGTATAGGTACCACTTTAGATTTTTTGAAAGCCGCTGGAAAAAATATTATTTTGAATACATAGGTTGTAAATGTAGGTTAAGCTTTCCACAATGTATGGAAGAGAAAGTTCGAGGATAAAACTATTGATACCATCAATGCCAGCTGACTTTTTGTTTTTGAGACTAGAGATAAATCTGCCCACTTCATGTACAGCGATGTAGGGGATATTAAAAGCATCACCCGCGGACAGTCTTTGCTTACAAAAGTCAGTAAGCTTCTGCGATGCGACATGTTCCACCTGATCTAAACCTTCAGCATGTAGTAAAGATTTCGGGGCTAAAATGAAGTGGTCGTTAAATGCATCGGCTGTAAGGTTGGCAGTCGTATTTGCAGAACGATTTTTACTATTATTAGTTAGTAAGTTTAAAACTTTCCATACTGAAGACGCATTCCCGCCGCGTATGGTTTTCTCTACCAGTGCTTTTTGGGCCTCCCGGATAAGGTATTTGACTCTGTTACGTAACCTTTTGAACTCAATAAAGTCTTTGACCCGCTTGGCTCGATTTCTGGCTTCCATGGTTTGTTTAATCTCCTCCGTAATCCAGGTGGGGGGCTCACGGCACTGGACTCTTTTCCTTTTTAAAGGGACATGCTTATTTAGCACTCCGAGGAACAGCTCAAGCCACAGTGAGAGCGCTACATCACGGTCATTGTGATTGTAAACTTCATGGAACGGCAAAAAAATGAGGTCATGAAGGAAACTATCTCTATCTAGTTTTCTAAAACATCTATAAGTAATGTATAAATGTTGGGTTCGGCTCTGTTTTGGAACATAACATGACCATGTACAGGTGATGGGAAAGTGGTCACTGACAGCTAGTGAAGGGACATCAGTTTCAATGATAGCTTGATGGTTGTTAGTATAGATGTGGTCAATCAAAGTACACGAAGAGTGGGTTACTCTGGTTGCAGTGGTAATCATCTGTTTTAGTCCAAACAGCATTGTTGTACATTGCCACATCGAATGGGGTTTTGAGATGTCAATGTTAAAATCACCGAGAATGAGTATATCCCTGCCTGTGTCATTCACTTTATCCATCACCTGTACAAAGTCGTCATACCACTCGGCAGTGGATGCTGGATTCCTATACACAAAGCCAACTAGCAGTGGCGACGTGTTAGGAAGCTTGACTTCCAACCACACGCATTCCACCTCCTTTGTCTCAAGATCAAGACGTCTGCGTACCCTGTGCTGAACAGTGCGGTGCACATAAACAGCTAGCCCAGTATGACCAGGAGAAGTTGCATCACGTCGAATAAGGGAAAAATTCGGAATACTGACACATGCGTCAGTGATTCGAGAGTCCAGACGAGATTCAGTGAGACCAAAGAGGTGGAAATGTGACGGCTGGTTCAGAAACAGGGAAACATCATCTATTTTCGGATATAAATGATACACATTTAAATGTCCGACTTTCAGTCCTTGAGTGGCTGAGCCAGTGGATCCACTCGCCATATTGTTTGTTGTTTATAGACACTAGTGTACACACGACGACAAAAGACCTTTTTATAAGTCAATAGTCAATAGTTATCCTTCTCTTATAAGTCTGTACGACTGATCTTTGAACAGAAGAAGAAAAACAATTTCGATAACTAAGAGTTCACGAAAACTTTCACTATACAGTCACACTCCGGCCTCAAATGAGTACATTCAAGTTATAACCGGCGCTATTCAGTCCACACATGACTAAAATCCAAAATTTACTAGTTTCACATTCCAAAGTGCAGATTCAGTCAACGTCAGGCACAGTGGATATGACAATGAAACAAATCCGTGTGTCCCTTTTCACGCAGCTTCTCAAAATAGCCGCTTAATGTCACACTTTGTCTAAAAACTTTTCTGGCTCAGTCAGAAAGTTGCTCATTTGCAAATACATAGTCATATCACAGACGACGTCTGCGTCAGAAGCAAAATGCTCGGCACGGTAATGTCAGTCCAGATATCTGTCTATCGCAACAAAATCAGCACCAATCGGCTAAATATGGCAGTAGAATCCAAATAGATAACAACAAGCCTCACACTTTGTGTCCTGTTAAAACTAGTTCACATGTCACTATGAATACATATTAATGACAAAAAAAAAAAACACACACAAAAAAAAAAAAAAAAAAAAAAAAAAAAAAAAAAAAACAGCTGTCCCTGGCATAATCCAATCACTAGATGACTTGGGGCCGCAAGCCGCCTGAGTGGTACGGGACCAGCCACTGCGGATAAGATACTGGGTACGGTGAAAAAGTCGGGTGGAATGCAGGTAACGGTGGCACGGGTAGTCTGTGTGGTGTGACCTGCGGCCAGAAGCCGGAAGAAGGGCGTACGTAGTTGCCGGGAAAACACGATGCGAAAGGGTCCGGTCCATCTTCCACACGGTGGTAAAGGAACGGCTGGGAGAAAGGGAAGTTGGAGGCAAAAGCGGCACCCGACCCGCCCTGTTTGGCACCTGTGGGTTCATTGGCAGGCGGTGCACTCTTTTTATCGTAAGACTGGATGCCAACAGCTTCAGTAGCTTGACGTCCACCAGAGGCTGAGGGATCAATGTCATGTGTATTGTTACTGTTTTTGGGAGGTGAGAACAGAGTATTGTGGGCTGTCTCCCAACGGCGGACAGGAAAAGTCACTGAGGGTTTGCGAATAGTACCGTCTGAATTCTGAGTGGGGATGGTCAGGTCCTGGTCTCCGGCCCTCAGCAGAATTAACTACCTGAGTACGATCACTGTCCGAACATAACATATCAAAAGCACATGTGCTCAGTACTTGGCGGGTGGTGCGCTGGTCGCGAGGCTGTTGTGTGTCAGATTCCCTGTGGTCTCTGGCCTGAAGGAGAAACTGTTTGATCAGAGGGAGCAGGACACCAGCACCACGCTCATTGACATAAAGTCTGTCGTTATTGAACAGTGATGTAATCACTGCGCCTGCTGGCGTGTAAAAGCCAGTCTCTTGGACAAAGTGTACTTTCTCTTGGCGGCAGAGTTTTGCCAGACGTTCATTAATGGTGCAGACTTTCTGCAGGGGGCACCGGCCTTGCGGAAGGACGGAGGTTAAGGCGACAGATGCAGACGGGAATGCACGGCGGACTGCTACTGTCAGATTCTTGTAGTCCCTCAGGATGACGTCAATGTCATGGCCTGAGGCGCAGTCATTTGTACCAACGTGGATCACTACATGTCCAATGTCAGCACTTGGTTCGCAATGACTGAGGGCCACTGCCAGCTGTCCAACTGTCACCCCTCGCAGCGTTCGAATGCACGTGACCCCGCTGGGATCCAGTCTCCGGCGATCTACCCGCTGTAAGTTAGAATCGCCAAACAGTAGTCCCGCTATCCTGGCTTAAGCTGGTAGTCGCACAGTAAACGGGACAGTATCCTGCGGTAGCCGACACCCCTTCAGGACCGGTCCCGCTATAGCTATTCCCTCCAGGGCTGATTGGTGGCGTGGACTGACCAGCTTCCAATACTTGAGGTAGGGTCGGAGGGGTGATGGGTGACTGGGCGCTTAAGGTGAGGGCTTTGTCAGTGTGTAGGCTGGTGTCAGTTTGAGTGGGCGCGGACAGTGACCGACACAAAGTATCAAACTGAACCTTAAGTTCCGTGATTTCAGCACTCTGAGTGTCCTTGGTTTTAGCTAGCTTGTTCATTTGTCTATTCAGTGTTTCATGTTCTTTGATAAGTTTCTCATGGTCCTTGGTCAGTTGTTCAAGAGCTGCGTGGTGCGACTGTTCAACCGCTGTTAAACACCTTTCTTCGGCTAACTTTCCACTCCATGACCTCAGTGTCCCTGATGGCACTATCAACAACGGTTTGCTTTTCTTGAAGTGTTGCCCTTTGATAGTAGCCAGCTCACTTTTCACAGACAATAGCTCTGTTTGTAGGTCTCTTATTGAATCTGTGGCGGCTGCTAGTTGGCTCAGCATGTCTTCCAACAGGTTCGATGAGAAGGTAGTTGAAGTGGTATTCTCATGGCTGTCGTTTTTGCTGGTGGGAACGTCCGCTTTATCGTTGACGCGCTGGGTACTATTGATATCTGAGTGCACACATGTCTTTGGCGTACTGGTCAAGGTGACGTCATAATGGGATTTCGGCAGTGTAGCAAGGGACGGGTCATGGCACAGGGCTACAGTGTCCGTTACATCATCAGGGGTGCCTGAGGCAAGCGAGGCTTTGCCGTCAGTTTCGGCATTAGTTGAGGTCGCCGCTGGCGACATGGGTCTGGATGAATGGGATGGAGTCTCTATAGGTACAGTAGAGGCTGACTCGCAGAGGAGTGGTTTTATCGGTTCATCAGGGTTCAGGGTGGGCGGGGACTCTCTGTCAGTCATAATGGAGGGGGCGGAAGGCAGTGCGAGTAGGGAAGAGGGAGAGGAGAGAGGTAGCGATTTGGAATCAAGATTGGAGCGAAACTGCTCTACGACATCCTTCATGATTTCAAATTCTTTAGATATCCACCTCTCGCATCCCTTGCCTTGGGCTCTGATAAGGCATGTAGTGTAAACTACAGTTATTGTGAGTCGACAGCCTGTTTTAGACGATCCCTGTCTAAGCCACAGTATAGTACTCTGTAGCGACTCGGGGTAAGGAGGGTAGATAGGCGACTTCACTGGGTCATGATTGACATCCTCATCATTCCATTCAGCTGTAGCCCCAAGGGGAAGCGGCTGCTCTAGATATCTTTCATGGAGGGCTATTCTCCATAGAAAGATTCTGGAGGGGTCAGTTTCCCAGTTTGTCTGAATTGGGTCGAGAGTGTCATTTATTTGCTCATGTGTAGCTTTAGTTGAGCGAGTGGTGCGGCCGCCCCGCATGGTGAGAGGCTGATGTCATCTCTTTGCTGGACTCACTCGTAGGACGCCATGTTCAGTTTGCTGATCACGGCTACTCCTACTTAGAGAGCTCAAATACTAAACTGAAGCGACGCCATTAAAATCCGGCAGTGTGTCCCGTGCAGCACATTGACGGTCGGCCGCTCCGGCAGCGTCAGTGTACACACATCGCGGCGTGTTCGCTACACGCTGCTTGGCTGCTTATCTTATACTACGGCCTGCACGCGCGCGCGCCTCCAGCTAAATGGAAGGCCATGAATAGCCGTGCGATCCTGGCGGTTAAAGCAGGTTCAGTCGGTGCTGAAGAAAATATAGTTCCAAATTATTCACGTTCAGTTTGTCCAATTTTCACCAAAAAAAAAAAAAAACCACACCTCCAAAATCCTCGTTCACTCATGAAGTCACACACCAAATATCACTTAACATACTTTTGTTAGTCCATGCAAATAGGGTGAACTAATGCCACGATGTAAACTACGGCAGTGCGCGGAGAGCGGCCAGCCGGAGAGAGAGAGAGAGAGAGAGAGAGAGAGAGAGAGAGAGAGAGAGAGAGAGAGAGAGAGAGAGAGTTTTTATTTAGCTGTTGGTGTTCACGAAATCTGAAGCCACTATAGGACACACACAGACATATCCGCCTGGAGAACACAACTGACCCAAAATGGGCACGCAGAACACAGGACTAACAAGAGACATAGATCCTCAATAGCCCCCCCCCCCCCGGCCCCCCCCCCCCCCCGCGAATGCGTTAACTTAGTGCGAATGCGGGGGGATCATGAGGATCTATGTCTCTTGCAAATAGGTGGCTCGTCTTGCCCCGCACCCTCATGTGGTTAAAACGACTCTTTCCTTGCAAGAAAATGTGGCTTCTGCTCGTGACAGGTCCTACAGTCACCGGTACAGAGAGACACGGGAAATGTGGCCCTGCTCGTGACAGGGACCTACAGTCACCGGTACAGAGAGACACGGGAAATGTGGCCCTGCTCGTGACAGGTCCTACAGTCACCGGTACAGAGAGACACGGGAAATGTGGCCCTGCTCGTGACAGGGACCTACAGTCACCGGTACAGAGAAACACGAGAAATGTGGCTCTGCTCGTGACAAGTCCTACAGCCACCGGTACAGAGAGACACGGGGAATGTGGCACTGCTCGTGACATTGACCTACAGTCACCGGTACAGAGAGACACTGGGACAATGTGGCTCTTCTCGTGACAGGTCCTACAGTCACCGGTACAGAGAGACACTGGGACAATGTGGCTCTGCTCGTGACGGAGATCCTACAGTCACCGGTACAGAGCGACACGGGAATAACTCAGAACCAAAATACTCCTTGTCCCGAAGCACGTTTCATCATTGTGGGTCAAGGTCATCCATCACAGACTGCCCTCAATGGATATGACTGGATCCCAAAATGGTGCGCACAAACTAGATCGGCAAATGGTAACGTACGGATTGTCAATTGTGAGTCATGCGTACAGCACTGTTTGATATTGGCGAAAGATTACACGAATTATAGTACAGCTGATGTGACCTGACACAAGTGAACGGAACAAATAACAAATATATAATTTATGAATATACATCAAGCGACGTGGTAAAGGCACACACAAAGCTGGGACAAAAAAGAAGAAAAGTGAAATCCAGCCCAAAGTGAAACAAACCTACAGTAGCGAGACAGCAAGATATTCCAACCAACCAAACAATCAACCAGCCAACCAGCCAAAAAACAACCAATCAACCAACCAGATAACCAACCGCCAACCCGGCAAAACACCAACCTCCCAAGAAGATCAAGCACTATCTGCCTTTATTGGCAGTAGGTTGATTCCAGGATATCTTAAGCAGAAAAAGTCGGCAGACGTTTTAAATAGCATTTTCTAAAGATGTCATATTCACTATTCGTCCCATTTACATGTATTTATGCTTTCTCTGTTGTTTTTCCAAACATCAAACAAAACGTCAGAAATTGAAACAATTTGTACTAACACACTTTCCTGATTTAATCTGTCCTTAGTCGAGAAAAAAATGAACAAAACCAAACTACTGCAAGAGGTATAGCTCCTCATGAACCCCCGCAATTGCGGGGGTTCATGAGGATCTACACCTCTTGCTGAAACCTCTTTGTTTCCATCTTCCTTTGACATCGGGGGATGTTTGTCGATGTCTTGAATCTACAGCAATTTCCAAATCATCGTTTTGTGTCCACAGTGGTTACAGAAATCGTGATAAAAAGAAATTGTCACGAATTCGTTCCGTGGTCTCCAGCAGTGCACTGGAACAATCTGATAATCTCCTCCACCTTGGGACCACAGACATTAATATTGCCACACTTTAAAAAATACTATGATTTTGCCTGTCCAGGACATTTTATGCAGAACCTGTTTAGTGGTGTGAGCTCTGAACACAAGACATTTATTTCTGCTTGCAACAAATATAGATCATCAGGGGTCTCATACAGTCTGATCAGGCACATTAATATTAATAATACATAGTTCTTGTATAGCGCTGTTCTCCAGGAAAACACTGGACTCACTCACATTATGATCTATGTCATGTGAATATATATATATATTTTTTTGCGTTAATTCCTTATAGCTTTCCGGGATAGTCTGTACACGTGGCGTTTAGTTCTGCGTTCTCTGCGGATACTTAGTAATTTGTTTCTGCTTGCAACAGATGGAGATCATCACGACCCCCCCACCCCCCCCCCCACCCGAGGGCAGCAGAGGCACATTATGATCTATGTCTTGAGCAGATCATTGCGTTGATTCGTGGCATGGGAGCACAGTACACGACTGAAATTGCAGGGTGTTTCTACACATGTCACATTCGCTATGAGTATCTACAATAAATAGAACGATTGCCACAAAAGTTCAACGACAAATTCTCTGAAACCACTAATAATAATAATAATAATAATTACGGTATTTATAATGCGCTTATCTTATACTAATTATAACTCTAAGCGCGCACTCACAACTCGCGCACTCAATCGCACGCTTTAGACAACGACTCACGAACCACAAATAGTGAAATACATTACGACAGTCTGCTTAGGGAGTGTGGTGGTATAGTCTGAACTGTTGAAAGAGGTGAGTTTTGAGGGCGGACTGGAAGGAAGAGAGAGAATGTTTTTGACGGAGAGAGAGTGGGAGAGTGTTCCAGATGGATGGGCCGTATACTGAGAAGGAGCGGGGGCCGAAAGTGCTGAGTTTGGTGCGGGGGATGTGGAGGCGGAGAGGGTCGGAGGCGGAGCGGAGGGAGCAGGGAGGTGTGTAGGATGAAGTAAGTTTGAGAGATAGGCGGGAGCGCAGTTGTTCAGGGATTTGTAGCAGAGAGACAGAATCTTGTATTGGATGCGTTGGGGGATGGGAAGCCAGTGAAGGAGTTTGAGCAGGGGAGTGATGTGGTCGGATTTTTTCTTTCTGAGGACGAGGCGGGCAGCATTGTTCTGGACGCGCTGGAGAGTGAAAGTGGTGGAGTGAGGGAGGCCGGAGAGGAGAGAGTTGCAGTAGTCGATGCGAGATAGGATGAGAGAGACAGCAAGTTTGGTGGCAGCTTCGGTAGTGAGGTATTTTCTGATCTGACCGATGCGGCGGAGGTGAAAGTAGCATGCCTGGGCCGTGGCGGAAACAAAGCTGGTCATGGAGAGAGAGGAATCGAGGATGACGCCGAGGTTTTTGGCCGAGTCAGAGAGGGAGATGGGGGTGCTGTCGAGTTGAAGGTGGAGGAAGGGAGGGAGCTGGGAAAGTTTCTGGCGAGTGCCTACCAGCATGGCTTCCGTTTTGTCGTCATTCACTACACACTGACCTACACTCGCGCCAAGAACACAGATGAAATCACTACACACTGACCGACACTCGCGCCAAGTACACAGATGAAACCACTACACACTGACCGACACTCACGTCAAGAACACAGATGAAACCACTACACACTGACCGACAATCGCGTCAATAACACAGATGAAACCACTACACAGTGACCGACACTCACGTCAAGAACACAGATGAAACCACTACACACTGACCGACACTCGCGTCAATAACACAGATGAAACCACTACACACTGACCGACACTCGCGTCAAGAACACAGATGACACCACTACACTCTGACCGACAATCTTGTGAAGGAGACAGATGTAAACGTGACCGGAAATGAGCACAAAGAACACATGGCTAACAAGAGAAAAAAATCCTCATGAGCCCTAGCGACTGCGGGGGCTCATGAGGGTTTATGCCTCTTGCAGTTGGATGGCGTTCGCCTGGCCCCGGCAATGGAGGGGTTACATATGTTAACTCTTTGTCGTTCTCGTTTTCTCAGGGCCGACTTGAGGGTCTTACTTGTGACGCTAGTGTATGTATGATTATCCTTACACCTTCTAGTCTACCGTCTCCTCCCCCCCCCACCCTCCCCTCTTACCACCACCACCACCACCACCCCAACCCCGCACCCAGCCCCCATTTCCATTCTACACCTGTAAACATGCATATTCCACTAGACAAGAAGCACGCAGTCCAATGCTGATTGTCTTCTCTTGTGGCACGTCAGTAATAAATCGCCAGCATTTTACACCAGGCGAAATACAAACTGCTGCTAGAGATGGCGTGAGCATCAGAGGGAGACAGCTATTCGGGTTTAACGCCGAGCAGACCGTCAGAAAGGTAAAAATTTGACCAGCCAGGATAAAGGAAAGGTCTTAGAACGAGACATAAATATTTTTCAAAGTGATTCAGGCTAAAACGTCGTACACGTCTTTAAAATATATATGTATACAGACTCTTGAAAAGGTCAAAATAATAAAATCACAGACAACGAACACAAAACGTGACTGATTTGTGAAATGTCATAAGGGTATACGGCTGGTCACATCAAGCCATCACATAGTGGTGTGCGATGTACAGACATTTTTTTTACCAAAAATAGTATGTACCCCCAGGCACTACCCGCGCGGAAAATAAAGACAAGAATGCGCATATCAAGAAGACAACAGACTCTACCCGCCCGAACAATAAGCGAACCACACTGAAACATCGAGTCTACCCGCCCCCGCAACAAGCGAACCACGGTGAAACGGCATCGAGTCTACCCGACCCAACACAAGCGAACCACAAACATCGAGATCAACCAAAGATAGTCAGTGCTATATACAGTCTACACACAGCCACCGGATCAGAAAGTTATGGAAGCAAGGAAAAGGAAATAGGCATGAGTCGTGTCAATCTCGGCAGAAGCAGACGGATTCCAGGAAAGCCTGGGGGGGAAAAAAAAGCAAACAACTTGAGCCCATTGTGACTAAACCTTATCTTGCGGTATTGTTGTATTGAATACAAAGTACAGCAATATTACTATGCACGGCCCTCGGCGACACAACCACTAAGGCAAAGGCAGAGACAAGATACAGGCAGACCGAATGCGAAAAGTACAGCAACAACGGAGTGAACCCCACTACCTTCCTACAAATAAGGAAACAGACCCATAGTTCCTTATCTAAGCACAACATAAGACAGTATACGGCTCGCCGGCTGCACACAACGCCATTTCTGGACCACGCCCGCCGGCGCGCTCAAGGCGAGAAGACGCATGCCAGTTTGCAGCCAGCCACGAATCAAACAAGAGAAATGACCAGTCACGTGACGGACCCGCATCAAGCTACACTGTTGACGGCACCAGCGTTCACAACCGAGCAGGCAGGCCATGTTCGAGCAGCGTCCTCCAGCACCGCGGGAAAGACTGAGAAAGAACTGACCAAAACGCAACAACCGCACGCTCCACTAGCTCTCAAAATCAGCAGTGGAAACGTCACCGCAGAGCAGCTCGTCTACGCCCCACTAGCCCTACCAATTGGCAGTGGAGGAAACAAAACTGAACTACAACCATCTACGCTCCACTAGCTCATACAATTAGCAGTGGTTGAGCCCCGACTGACGACATTATCTTCTACTCGCCACTAGCCCTTTCAACAGGCAGTGACGGCAGCGAGAATACATCAACTACTTGTACAATACAGAATGTACCAAAAACCACTTGAACAATACAGAATGAACCAAAAACAAACTACCATATAACCTAACAAAGGTTTACACAACAATACAAAAGGGTCAGCACGCTGATGAATGCAGCCCTTAGCCAATAAAGGCTTAAACATGCCCGAAATACACCTCAGACAACGAACACAAAACGTGACTGATTTGTGAAATGTCATAAGGGTATACGGCGGCTGGTCACATCAAGCCATCGCATAGTGGTGTGCGATGTGCAGACATTTTTTATCAAAAATGCATTGTTGGGGTCTAGCCCCGCCTGTGTCTCCGCGAGATCAGACTTGTTCTGATCCGCCACTCATGCGATTGATTGTGTGACCAGTCAAAACCCAAAAGCACAAATCAGTCAGTCTCCAACTTTAAAGCGAAACAACGCTATACACACGGCTCACTAAAGCCCTGAATGTCTTCACCAAAAGCCAGCGGTGTGATAAACATTATGCTAGGCAAGGGGGAAAGTTCCCCGCACCATCCCTCCTGCAGTGTCCGATTAATGGCACACAATGATAAACTGTGTAAGTTTATGACCTACAAACATAATCCCCGTGAACGCTTCCATAGATTGGACAATGCAACATAGCATTGTTCGTCAAGGCGTGGATTCATAGGCGGTACCGCCAGACACTGTCCGGCAACACAGGGAAAGTGAGAGAAAGTACGCGACAACAACGGAATGAACCCCCATCACCCTCCTACGACCAAATGACAAAAGAAGCACTTCATGGAAAACTGCACTTGCCAAGCCTGAAAACGAATCACTGAAACGATTCACAGGACCGGAGAAGTTTACTACATCAGTACTCGAGGACTCGCATACATAATGGACGCAGGGGACACGCTATAGACCTCATTGTTTCTCAAGGGCCCGTACACGAAACGTACGCAATCAAGTCAGCGCTACTGACACAGACTACACGGCGTATCACCGGACCAGTTTTGTATCGCACCGCGAGCACACACGCCGCCCCATCACGGACTCGGCCATCAGAAGTGACGCAACAGTAGCCGAGTATTGTATGCTTTCAACTTGACCCGTGCCGGCAGGCGAGAAGATAAGAGCGAAGGCTGAACCCCGATATACTTCCACAGAAACTACACGGATCACTGGACACAGAAGGACCTTTGGACCAGACTAGCACCGTGAGCAGACACGCCGCCCCGCCTAGCAACCACTGACTGACGCCGGCCACTGAACAGGAATGTCGCAACAGCTGCCGAATACTGTCGGGGGACTTGACCAATGCCAGAACTGAGATGAAAAAAACACAAAACTGAGTGAAAGTACGCGACAACA
Source organism: Semisulcospira habei (assembly GCA_036245525.1). Classification (NCBI taxonomy): domain Eukaryota; kingdom Metazoa; phylum Mollusca; class Gastropoda; family Semisulcospiridae; genus Semisulcospira; species Semisulcospira habei. The sequence continues at coordinate 272,184,823 of BTPG01000001.1, forward strand.
ATGGAATGAACCCCACCACCCTGCGACTGACGACCGAATGATAACAGAAGAAACACTACGAACGCAGACCCTACATATACCAGCACCGTCGATCTTGGCCAAATGGAAACGATTACCCAGGGCCGAAATATAGAACCATACACACTCGACGACTCGTCAAGATCCGTCAGCGACAGAGTGAAAAAGGCTGTCGAGCCATTTTCCCAAGTGCCTATATCGTGATAGATGAAGAGCAATCAAATTAGCGGAGCATCTTGACACAGTAACTACACGGTCCACTGGACACAGAAAGACCTCCGGCACCGCGAGCAGAAACGCCGCCCCGCGTAACAAGCTCTGACTCCACAGAAGTGACGCAACAGCTGCTGAGTACTGAAACCTGACCAATGCCGGAGGATGAGAAGAGCGCAAGTTGAAACCCGAGACACTGCCCCACAAAACTGACTACACGGATCACACAGCAAGACGTCTGGACCAGCCCCATATGACGAGCAGACACGCCGCCTTACGTAGCAACCACTGACTCAGTCCAGAAGTGACGCAACAGCAGCAGAAAATTGAAAACGGCCTTCGACTTGACCAGTGCCGGAAGATGAGAGAACAGGCTGAACCCCGAGACGCTGCCAACGCGTAAAATAAGAAATCTACTCAGCGCACCGTCAAGCGATTCAGAAACACGAAGGTTGGGAAAAAGTAACAAAAAATAAACCTAAACAACCGAAAAACAGGTGGGAAATACTTCCATAACGGACCCACTGACGTCATTCCTGTATTGAATCAACTACATCACAACGGCCGAACAACTAGTAGCCCACGCTCTACCATCCGAACAACAAATGAGGGAAAACGCATGGAGTAAAATGAACCCCTGATGCTGTCAGCGTAGGACAGACACCCATCACAGTGACCAAAAGCACTGATGAAGTGTCGAGTGGACAATACCCTCTCCACATATCTCAACGGCTCCGTACCAACGCGCGGTTGACCGAATCAGCCATAAACAGACGGCATCGTCACAGACGGAACCCCCCGGAATAATGACTATTTGAACTAAAATATATATTATCATACAATAGGATTCAATTACCTATAAAATTTGTAGTTAATGCATTGACGTGCTATACAATACAATACGACTAATGCTCCCTGATGGGGGCATTAAGTCATTATGTGTACGTTAAACCATGAGTGGTGATTGTTTTGTTTGTATAAAAGTGTATCACATCGCACACTATCCGATGAAATGGCCTGTTTTTTATCGGCCGGCCGTACACACTCGAGCGACACAAGTCAGTCTGAATTTTTATGTCTAGTTCATGTGTGTTTCGAGGAAGTTTTGCTTTAAATTGCCGGTACTCCTCATCGTCAGCGGACCAAACCGTGGAGATTAAAATTTAGTGTAGCGTTCTGCTGCACGTATTTCGATCTCCGTTTAAACCTATCCCCCGTATTGGCTGGGGATTAGGATCGATAGCTCTAGGGCTTTCCTACTGACTTGAGTTAGTAGGTCGTTGGCTCACTTTCGAAAGGATGCTCGCATAGAGTGGTATCCTAGTGTTTGTGAGGTTCAACTTTCGTTTTTACAATTCTTTCAACTGCGTTATAGCAGACTCTTGCGATGCGGAGTGTTCCCTTTTAGTTAGTCCTTTGAGGACTGCTGGTGGGTGGGCCGACAGGTCGTGTAGGTACTGATATGTTTCAGTTGTGCACTCTGGCACGTCGTGGCGGTTAAAGGACGCCTTGTCCGCAGGCCAGAGCCTATGGTGGTCTGAGGTCCGGCGTCAGGCTGTAACGAGGAGAGGCTGGCTGTGCAGTATGTGCAACAGGAGGCCTTGATCCTTTCGTCGTCTGAGGGAACAGACATAAATTCATCCGTTAGATGAAGTTTCCGCTGGGTTGTTTTATCTCTCGGGCTTTTGACCGCGATGGGTCAGTTATTGAGTCGACACTGTTTTGTTTAAGTGTTCGGGATGTAGGGCTATATCTTGATTGTTTGGTCTTCTGTTCACAGGGCTTTCCATACATTTATGCATGTGCCAACTCCAGAATGCCACATGTCTCGCAGGTGGCCGTGGGGTATTAGTCCAGTCACCGCCAGAACCGGCGGTTACGTAATCAAGGACCATTCCCAACACCTTTTTACTACTTTTGAAAGTAGCAGCGCGATGCATGGATAGTGGCATAGAGGTACCCTGCCTGTTAGTAAGATAGCGCATCCCGTCGCCGTGTAGTTTTCAGTGTTTTTTCACGTAAAATTTAGCTCTCTGTTTCTATAAGTTGTGTCATTTAGATTTTTCTTATTCAGTGCTGAGTGTTCTCTTTATTGCAAGTCGGTCTCTCGGTTTTGATAACCATTTCTTGCTGGTTTGTCGTTTCTTCTTTTTTTTAGGTTTTCTGTGGATTTGTTGAATTTAATCGGTGTGCGTGTTTTTAAGGGTGAACTCGTAGGTTCATTGCGTTTGCAGTCCCTGGTTTTGGGTGCCAACAGAGTCAACCGGGTAAGGGGGTAGGTTAACTTATGTTGTGTATTCCCCGTTTTCGCTCCTCGGAAATCTTTATAAGTTCGTTGGTTCTGATGTGAACTCGTATGGTTCATTGGTTTTGCTTTAAATTGCCGGTACTCCTCTTCGTCAGCGGACCAAACCGTGGAGATAGTTATTTTGCGCAGCGTTTTATTGCACGTATCTCGATCTCCGTTTAATCCTATCCCCCGTATTGGTTGGGGATTAGGATTGATAGCTCTAGGGCTTTCCTACTGACTTGAGTTAGTAGGTCGTTGGCTCACTTTCGGAAGGATTCTCGCATCGAATTGTATCCTAATGTTTGTGAGGTTCAACTTTCGTTTTTACAAATTCTTTCAACTGCGTTATAGCAGTCTCTTGCGAGTGTTTCCCCTTTTATATGTCATTTGAACAATTGCTGGTGGGTGGGCCGACAGGTGGTCTAGGTACTGATATGTTTCAGTTGTGCGCTCTGGCACGTCGTGGCGGCGAAAGCTCGCCTTGTCCGCAGGCCAGAGCCTATGGTGGTCTGAGGTCCGGCGTCAGGCTGCAACGAGGAGAGGCAGAAGAGGCTGGCTGTGCAGTATATGCAACAGGAGGCCTTGATCCTTTCGTCGTCTGAGGGAACAGACATAAATTCATCCGTGAGCTGATGTTCCCGCTGGGTTGTTTTATCGCTCTTTTGACCGCGATGGGTCAGTTTTGAGTCGACACTGTTTTGTTTAGTATTCAGGATATAGGGCTATATCTTGATTGTTTGGTCTTCTGTTCGCAAGGCTTTCTATACATTTATGCATGTGCCAGCTCCAGAAGGCGACATGTCTCGCAGGTGGCCATGGGATATTAGTCCAGTCAGCGCCAGGCCCGGCAGTTACGTAATCAAGGACCATTCCCAACACCCTTCAACTACTTCTGAGAGTAGTAGCGCGATGCATGGATAGCGGCATAGAGGTAGCTGTGCCACCTGCCTGTTAGTAAAATAGCGCATCCCTTCGCTGTGTAGTTTTCAATGTTTTTCCACGTGACATTTAGCTCTCTGTTTCAGAAAGTTGTGTCATTTAGATTCTTCTTATTCAGTGCCGATTGTTCTCTTTATTGCAAGTCTGTCGGTTTTGATACCCGTTTCTTGCTGGTTTGTTGTTTCTTCTTTTTCTCTTTTCCCCAAAATTTAAGGTTCATTCCGTATCAGCTGCTGGCTGTGATACAATGTAATGGATTTTTTTTTTTTTTTTTTTTTATTTTTTTTATTTTATTTTATTTTATAGAAACTTTATTTCGAGAACGTTCTTCTGTTCCCTGTTAAACAGCCACTGTCTTTGCAGTTACGTTTGCTGTTTGCCGTGTGGTTTTGTGCTCTAGCCACACAAAGCTGGTCAGTGCCAGTGCTGTGACGAGGAAGGTTGCGTGTGCACTCTTGCACGTCGTGGCACCAATTGAAGAGACGATCAAGTGGAGATGAGAATTTAGTGTAGCGTTCTGCTGCACGTATCTCGATCTCCGTTTAATTCTATACCCCGTATTGGCTGGGGATTAGGATTGATCACTCTAGGGCTTTCCTACTGACTTGAGTTAGTAGGTCGTTGGCTCACTTTCGAAAGGATGCTCGCATCGAGTTGTATCCTAGTGTTTGTGAGGTTCAACTTTCGCTTTTACAAATTCTTTTAACTGCGTTATAGCAGTCTCTTGCGATGCGGAGTGTTTACCCCTTTTTTTTTTTTTTTTTTTTTAATTTGTCCTTTGAGGATTGCTGGTGGTTTTGTGCTTTAGCCAGGCAAAGCTGGTCAGTGCCAGTGCTCTGACGATGAAGGTTGCGTGTGCACTATGACACGCCGTGGCACCAAATGAAGAAACGATCTTGGCCGCGTTGCCCGTGAGAGCCCGGGTCACGTGGTCTGTAGTCCAAACGCTGGCTGTGTAGAGTAGTGTAAGTTCTGTCTCTTCCGTCGTCTGAGCAGAAAAAGTTATACATTTGGAGTCGCGTGAGTAGTTTAAGATATCTCGTGCACTTTTTTTTGGACTGAAATGATCCTTCTTCAAACACTGTTCTGTTTTTCCGCGTTTTGGATAAGGGCGCTATGTCATTTATTCTTTTGTCTATTGTTAGTGTGGCTCTTCATACATTCGCGTGTATGTATGCGCCCACCAAGGACAATGTGTACCTCGCCGGTGGTAGTACATTCATGTCAGGCCCGGCACTGACTTTCGTAGCTACGTACTGTTACAACCACCTTTCTACCACCCTGATGGGGGCATTAAGTCATTATGTGTACGTTAAACCATGAGTGGTGATGATTCACAAGCTGACACATGCTGTTCACACACAAGCTCTGACTCCAAGGTCCTGCAAGTACTGTGTGTAAGAAGAAAGGCAAAGCCTTTATGGCTGACTTGTTTCCATCTACATGTGCGACCTTTGTGACAATCGGTGAAGGAATGGCTTATGCACCACCAAAATCCATGTTTTCTCACAATGTAATAAGTTTTCACACATCTGTTAGTGTCAAACCTCGTGACCCCGTTACCTTTGTGATGAGTTGACTAAATTAGTATACATAGGAAGGTCTTATCATCAGCTACCTCTATGCCACGTTTGATTGAGAAAGTTTGCAATACTGTTGATAACTACAATTCTATCACAAATTGACATTTACACACATTTGCCGACCTCTTATGACCCTTTACTTTTGCAAGGGATCAACAAAATAAGTATGCATAGAAAGGTCTTCACATCAGGTATCTGTGTACCATGTTTGGGTTTGAAGTTGTCAATAGCATTTGTGAAAAAATAAATTATGTCAAAATACAGCTATTTTTCACCTATTCCCTGATCCCCTTGACCTTTGTGAGAGGTCACTCACATTGGTATGTTTAGAAAGATATTGCCACAAAGTATCCTTGGACCAAACTTGAAGACTCTGGCTTGAATAGTCTCTGCAAAATGCCAACGTTAACGTTTAGCACGGACACTGGAGGACAGATGACGACCACCGGCCCAGAACATACTCACTTTCACTTTACACGTGGGCCAAAAAGCATGCGGAGGCTTGCAAAACCCAGTAGCAGCCATGGTTTAATGTATTTATCCCACTGGTGTATGATCCCTGTTTTATGTTATGCTGGTTTGCTCAAATTGATAGGGCCTATACAGTGTTTTGCTTACTTTGTTTTCTCTTATAATAACCCTGAATGGGCCTACATAACATACAGTGCTCAGCCCTGACAATGGTGAGTAATTCCCTAGCCATGGCGAGTGATTTGTTTTTTGGTTAGTAAAAAAAAAATCCACTCGCCAAATGCGAGTGCGCTCGTGCGTTTTGCAATCTGTACTTTTTCCGACCTAAATATGAAACATTTTCCGTTTGTTAATATAACTCGAAAGGCACTAGGACAAAATTTTAGACTTTCACTTTAGTTTCAGTCCCGCAGCTGTGTCATCAACATTACCATTTGCTGTTATGTAAACCCTTATCATTCGGAATACACCAGTGTGTAAAATAAGTTAGCCTAAAATAGTTTTTAAGGGTGGTGCCAGAATAGAGGTGCCAAGCTATTCTGGCACCACCCTTTTCATTGGTCTATATCCTTATCTGTACATACTCCAATGTAGCTTGCATATGGCCTCAGTATGATATGGGTTAAAAATGCTTTACTGCATTCAGCTTCAGTGCGGTGCATGAATTTACATCGAGTGTGTCCCTGACTTGTGTGCTGATGTCATTTTATACATAAACACAAAATGTAATGGTTATAAAAGATGCTGAAAATACATGTCATGATGACAGAATACCTGACAGTGGGTTAACGACATAACAAATGATATAGGATATAACACATGTTTTTTTTTTTCCCCCAGGCTTTATTTGAGAGATAAATTTATTTTGAAAATTGTAAGATGTTGTCACGTTTACATACTTTCTTCCTCCTAAGCATGTTCATTTTTTTGTGCTTCAAAAACTGCGTCTCTCTAGCTGATAATAATTAATTTATTGAACAATCTCGCTACGGTGGTTTTTGTAATATCTTCTTGGCATTATTTCATGACAATGTAAATGGTTATGTACACAATGCTGTTTGTGCAGTGCAATACCAGAAATAAAAGTGTTATCAACACACAGGATGTGGCATCTTATTTAGAATTTGATATGTCATATGTTTGTACCTTTAAATATGGAATTTATTTTGGATTTGGAATGTCAAAACTTCTTGATGGTAAATCTAAGCTGGCGCCATATAATACCTGGAGAAATAACTACTATTTTCAGTCGTCCTAACACTAACACTACTAACAGCACTTTCACTTTTTCACTGTACACTACATGTACACATGTCTGTAAGATACTTACTCCTCAGTCTTCATGTCTTTCTGCATACATTTCTTCAACTTTTTTCAATGTGTGTGTGTGTGTTTGAGATAGGGGAGAGAGAGAGGGAGCAATAATACCTGCGGCTCAGAACTTTAGCCCACACTGACAGATGGTGACTCGAGCAACAGCAGCACCCCTCAAGCACACGCCAAACAACACAATTTCCATGACAGTTGACACCTGTAAATTAATAGTATGTTAAATTTTCCAATGGTCAACAGCTTGCAACTGTACATACATGTATAGCGAGCAAGTCCCTGTTGACAGAGCACAATTACAATACATGCGCCATCAATTAGTGAATTACAGCATTTCTTCCTTTCAACATTGCATGTACAGTAAAGTCATGGGACGTGCTCCTTTAAAAAAAAATTATTTAATCAGTGTAATCCGTCCTCAATACATGACATAATTATCGTGAGCACAATTTGTTATGTCTAAAATTAAAAAATTACTATTGCCCACAGATATGGTATTGGTCGGCTGCACACATAAAACAATTGCAACTTACTTTCCAGATTTTACAAATCAATGCTTATTCAGACATAATCTGGGTGATTAGAAGAACAAATCTCATCTCAATATAATCAAGCCAGTTTTGTTGGTAATAGTCCAGCAGCTTTTCGCAATTTCTGCAGACTAAGTAGTTCGTCAAAAGAGTAACAATGGTTTGCAGGTACGAAACGAAAGTACTAATGCCATATAGTTTATGCATGGCAACAATATTTGTCCTTAGGATGGAGACATTTTTGTAGAAGTGTTTTTCGAAAAGCTATTTTTCGATGTGAGGGAACCAGTCCTCGTACACCGCCCGGATAAGGTGCAAGACATTTTTTGTGCATAACATTGAAAATTTCAAGCATACAAGTTACAAGTTTATTCCAGTGAGTAAATTAAAATCATCAGCAAGTAAACATGCATACATATATACGATAAAATAAGTTTAAAAGTATTATTTTTAATGCGGTAAGCATAGTCGCGTCGCTAGTTTCAAAATGGCGGTCAGCGAGAAGCCTTCTAAAGAAGTCAATCAGATGCGCACGGTTGATGAAGCTTTACTTTGCTCCTGAATTGAAACAGAGATTATTTTCGATTTGAACATCTTATCAACGTCAAATACGTTATTTTTCCTGGTCTTGAAAACAGCCTTTTAAATAGAACTCGGTCTTTTGTGGGAGGAAAGCATATCGAAAGTAAACTCCCTTTGTGCATGTTGTGCAATGTGTCTGCCGACCATCTTCAACATTCTTTGGCCGGATACAACATGCATGTTGTTCGTCTGTTTTTCAGCCTAACGGCTCTAAGTGCAGGTCTGCTCTTTTTTTTATTTATTTTATTAGTGGAGATGGGATTTTTAACTGGTCAAGCACACTCGTATCCGACTGGTCTTAAGCACAAGCCAGGCAGAGTGAAATCCATCTCCGAACCGTTTCCATCAAAATCACCATGTTCAGCTAAACACCTAAATATAAAATTGTAGTTTTTGCAACCAATTTAACCAATCCGCACTCAAGTACTCACAAGGACTCTTATGATTAAGCTTTATCAGGACAGCATGAGACACAATACAGATAGTAGCCCTCTCTATTATATTACATGTTTTATTTATTTATTTTTATTGATTCGTGTATGTATTCACTTACATATTTATTTATTATTTATCCTTTTAATTATGGATGGAAGGAATTCCTTGATGCACATGATCACTATAGTGGTATGGTAGTGGTCACCAAGGAGAGGAAATTTGTTTTCAATATGCATACATCTGTGCATATTCATAATCTATCCTTTACTTAATCAATCCAGACCAAAAAGGTGACTGCCAAGCGTGTAATATGCAAAGAAGTACCCAACGGAGAAAGAAACACGCTTAAAAAAGACGGGTACAACACCGGGTGTCTTTTCTAAGCGTGTTTCTTTCTCCGTTGGGTACTTCTTTATCCTTTACTTAACATGCATATTTATAGGTCCCAGGTATCCCCAACTTATTTTATTAATTTATTATTTTTTTGTTTGTTTTTTGTTTGTGATGTATGTTTGCGCATACACATCAGCATAAAATGATTGATTGTACATTGTTTAACGTCCCGACAGCAACAAGACTTTCTCAGGACGTGCCTGCACTGCTTGTGAAAAAACCCAAACTAAACAGAATATTGAATGTATGTCGCCAGCTGGTCTAATACACTAAATAAACCTAACTAGACCCTTTAGCAACACACATCCAATATCAAGAGCTACAAGCAGTGCAGACAGTAGGAAGAGTTTAAAAAAGGTAAATACTGGTGAATGTACCAAGGGTAGACAGAAACACACGCCCCTGAATAGAGGGGAAAACCCACCCTGTGGGGCTGACCAAGGTCACCCTGGGAACTAAAAAGTAGTTAACCTCGCCCACGTCCCCCAGGGTAGACCTGGGTGGGGGACATCAGCATACAAGTTGACAACATACATATACACATATATGATGTGAACATAACATGTACACATATGGTAATAGGTGCATACCACCCGCTCCCCACCCCACATACAAAACCACAGAACAAACATCTGTGCATGTTCATAATATATCCTTTACTTGGTATTCATATGTCCTAGTTATTTAAATTTATTATTTATTTTTATTTGTTTGAAAAGTAGGTTTTGTTCATATGCTGATGTTCACATACACATATATGGTAATACTGCCCACTCCCAACCCCACTCCACAACCAGAGAACACCCACCAAACGACACTTACATCTGTGCATGTTCATAATCTATCCTTTACCGAGCATTCATATGTCCCAGGTATCTTGACTTACTTTATCTTTTTTATTTAACCGCCATGAGATGGCATTGGTCGCCTGCTCGACATTAAACCCAAATAAGTATATATTTAAATTATTTATTTATTTTGTTTGCTTGTAATGAAGGTTTTGTACATACACAGCAGCAAACAATGATTGATTGATTGTACATTGCTTAACGTCCCGACAGCAACAAGGCTTTCTCAGGACGTGCCTGCACTGCTTGTGAAAAAAAAAAAAACTAAACAGAAAATTGAATGTATGTCGCCAGCCGGTCAAATACGTTAAATAAACCTACAACATGGGGCCTAAATAAAGCTAAGACTGTCTAGCAACACACATCCAACATCAAGAGCTACAGGCAGTGCAGACAGTTGGGAGAGATTTAAAAAGACAAATACAGGTGACTGGACCAAGGGTAGACAGAAACACATGCCCCAGAATAGAAAGGAAACCCACCCTGTGGGGCTGACCAGGGTGACCCTGGGAACTAAAAAGTACCTAACCCCACCCAAGTCCCCCAGGGCAGACCCGGGTGGGGGCATCAGCAAACAAGAAAATATACACATATATAGATGGTAATAGGTGCCATACTGCCTGCTCCCATCATCATCATCATCATCATCAGTCCCTTGCCCGAACTGGGCGTTGGGGGGACTGAAAGGCAGCAGCAACAGACAGTGCTCTCCACTGAGTTCTATTTTGGGCGGTGGCAAGCAAGTCTGGCATCTCGAGTTCAGTCCATTCTTTTATGTTTGCGACCCAACTCTTTCTCTGACGACCTCGCCGACGACTTCCTTCGAGAGTGCCTTGGAGGATAGTCTTGGACAAGGTGTTGTGTCGGGTCACGTGGCCAAACCAAGCAAGCTTGCGCCGTTTCACGGTTGCCAGAAGGGGTTCATGTGGGCCCACCAGGGAAGTGACGATGCTCCGTACATATTCGTTGGTCTTGTGCTCGCGGTACGAGATGCGGAGCAACTTCCTCAGGCACTTGTTCTCAAAGGCTTGGATTTTCTTTTCTGAGTCTGCAAGCAGTGTCCAAGTCTCACAGCCGTAGAGTAGAATAGACACTACGAGGGACTTGTAAAGCCTGTACTTGATGTTGAAGCTGATGGAGTTACTTCGCCATATCCTGTCCAGCCTGGCCATTGCGGATGTTGCTGTACCTATCCTGATTACGGATCTCTGCTACGCAACTACCGTCTTTGGACAGGGTGGCTCCCAAGTACTTGAAGCTATTGACCTCTTCTAGCTTCTGGCCGTTCATGTGAATGTTGCTGCTGCTGTCGCTTGTGGTGTTGATCATCACTTTGCTTTTATCCGTACTGATCTCCATGCCATAAGACCCTGCGCTACTTGAAAGTTTGTCTGTCAGGTTTTGGAGCTCACTATTGCTGCCTGCCATGAGGTCAATATCGTCTGCGAATCGAAGATTGCACAGGGATCTGCCACCAATAGAGATTGAAGTATGGTGGTCATGGAGGGTTTCCTGCATGATCTTCTCCAGGAATATGTTGAAAAGGACAGGAGAGAGCAGGCATCCTTGACGGACACCGATCGTCGTCCTGAAGAACTCGCCTGACTGATTGTTAAGTAGAACCGCGCTGCAGGCGTTCTTGTAAAGCGCTTCTATCATTTGGATCAGTCCCTCCTCTATGTTGAACGATCTCATGACTTGCCAGAGTCCGTCGTGCCAGACGCGATCAAATGCTTTCCTGAAATCAATGAAGTTGTGGTAGAGTTCGCGCTGATGCTGCAGATGTTTCTCGATCAGGACGCGGCAGTTGAAAATCTGCTCTACAGTGCTTCTTCCAACTCTGAAGCCAGCCTGTTCTTCTGCCAACAGTTCCTCGGCGAACGTTTTGAGGCGGTTGAGAATGATTCTAAGCATTACTTTGCTAGGGTGACTTATCAGACTGATAGTTCTGTAGTTCTGGCACTGTTTCATGTTTCCTTTCTTGGGGAGCGGGATCACAAGAGACTGTGTCCATTCTACTGGCCATTTCTTTTGCTCCCAGATCTTTTGACAGAGTGTAGTGAGGACCTTCGTTGTTACTTCTCCTCCATGTTTCAACAGTTCAGCAGGTATGTTGTCTACACCTGGAGACTTTCCTCCCTTCAGGCCGCGTACGGCTGCTTCCACCTCTTCAGCTAACACTGGCAGGTCTTCAGCCTTCCTGGCCCCAGCCTGGTTGTTTTGGAGGATGATGGTGTCTGGCTCAGCCTTGTAGTTATACAAGTCTCGGCAGTACTCAGTCCATCTGTTTAGTACAGCAGTGTTTTCCGTAAGGAGTTGGCCGCTGCTGTCTTCGATGACTGTGGCTGTTCGCTGTTGAGTCTTGGTGAGGGTCCTTAGCGTTTCATAAGCCTTCTTGCTGTTGCCGTTTGCCATGCCCTCTTCCACGCTACAACACTGGTCTTCAATCCAATCTTCTTTGGCTTCTTTCATCCTCTTCCTGATCTTCTTGTTGACAAGTCTGTACTTGTTTGCTGATGTGAGGTCTTGGCCTCTCTTTTTCTTCCAGGCTCTCCTCTCATCACAGAGATCGAGGATGTCATCGGTGACCCAGGGCTGTTTGCGCTTCCTCTGCTTCCCCAGCACTTCTTCTGCTGTAGAAAGTAACACCTCTTTTATATTTCCAGCAAGGGTGTCTACGTCGCAGTCCAAAGTAGCCAAGGCTGCAAATCTGCCTCCCACCTGGGCTTGGAAGAGCTCTTCTACTTCCGGGTCTTTTAGCTTCTGGAGGTCGAATCTGATGCGAGGGCTCTTGCTATCTCGTTTCAATGCCAGCTTCAACTTGAGGCTAGTAAGGACGAGGTTGTGGTCGCTGCCAATATGAGCGCCAGGAAAGGACCTCGTTTGTGCTTTGTTAACGCTGGATTTGAATCGTCGAGGCAGCAAGATGAAGTCAATCTGGTTATGGACCAGGCCTCCTGGCGATTGCCATGTCACTGTTCTTGACTTCTTGTGTGGATGGAGGGTATTAGCAACGGTGAGACGGTGACTCTGTGCAAACTCTAAAAGTCGCAGGCCTCTGTCGTTTGTTTCTCCAAGGCCAAACTTGCCAGCTGTTCCTGCCCATTGTTGGTAGGCGTCAGGGCCGATCTTTGCATTCCAGTCACCGAGGACAGTCAGAATGTCTTTCTTAGGTGTTTTCTTGATGATGTTGTCCAGTTGTTCGTAAAATTCTTCTAATTCTTCATCATCATGATCTGCTGTTGGAGCGTATACTTGAATGATAGCCTGCTCCCAACCCTTACCTAAATACACACATAAAACCGCAGAACATCTACCAAAAGAAGGACATACACATCTGCGTATGTTCATAATTTTTAATCTATCCTTTACCTAGCATGCATATGTCCCAGGTACCTTAGACTTACTTTATCTTATTTATTTAAATTATTTATTTATTTTGTTTGTTTGTTTTGTTTTGTTTGTTTGTAATGTAGGTTTTGTACATACACATCAGCATACAGCTCAAGAACATACACCATGGTGCCCTTGTGCATGTGGCCACCAGTACTATTCTGTCAGATCTGTCACACCCAGCCAATCATCTCTTCGAGCTTCTGCCCTCTGGCCGGCGGTTTCGTGCTTTTAAAGCCAGAACCTCTCGATTCAGATGCAATTTTTTTTTTCCAGAAGCTGTCCTCAATACATCACCATGCACGGAACAACATGATTCCATGATTTGTGACATATGACTGATTTGTGTTTAATATTGTGTTTATCTATCTTTTAGTGCTGTATATAGGATGATCGCCAACTAAGTGTATGACATGATGAATGCCCTACAAGTGAGGACATATTTTACTGTCGCCATGCCACACAAAAATCCTTGTAACGTTTTACTTGGTGAATAAATGTCTTATGTCTTATACACGTACATGGTAATAGGTGCAGTATCACTCGCTCCCAACCCCAATCCAGTTACACACACAAAACCGCAGAACATCCACCAATGTACATCTGTGCATGATCATAATCTATACTTCACTTAGCATTCTTATGTCCCAGGTATCTTTGACTTACTTTATCTTATTTATTTAACTGCCACGAGATGGCCGTAGTCTACCGCACGGCGTTAAACCCAAATAACTATTTATTAAAATTATTAATTTATGTTTGTTTGTAATGAAGGTTTTGTACATACACGGTAATAGGTGCCATACCGCCCCACTTTCAACCCCAGCCCACATACAAAACCACAGAATACCACAAAAGACATGCACAATTGTATAATGATGGGCATTAGTGGACTATAGAGACTTTAGGTTAAGCAAGTGGCTTGTATTGACTGCCTGTATTTTAGCTGCCCACCTACAAATTTCATGTGTCCAGTTAACCACACTGCACATGCAGCCATGAGTTCTGTGAAAAGTACTGTTGGCCTCATGCACAGGGGCACCAAAACTTAGAGATAAGGCCACACCTGATAACAATAACAGTACTAATAATAATATGCCTACTCAGCCACTAGTTCTGTAAACAGCACCTTTGTAAACAGTACCAGTGGCCAAATGCACACATACATCATGGATGTTGCTACCACTGATCACTTCAAACAATAGGCTGCCCAGTTCACATTTTGATACCGTGAACTAGCCTGCACATGCAGTCATCAGTTCTGTAAATAGTACTGGTGGCCACATGCACAGCGGCACCAAACTTAAAGGTGAGGCCAAAACTGCCACCTCAAACAAAACCAAACGCTACCTACACACACATATCAATGATACAGTCAACCTCTGTGTGCGTTAGGGGAACACGCTTAAAGTATGTGACTGTAAATCTTACAGCGAAATGTCAAAACCAGTAAGAAGATAATGTAACAGCAACAAGTACATGTATTTTGTAAACCACTCAAAACATGACAACTCATCGAGTCTAATGGTGTTATGAGTGGGTGATGGAAACACTGAAAGAAATAGTACGTGTACATTATAAACTATGTGCCTCCTTCCCCCCCCCCCCCCCCCCCATAACTAGCTGTTTATCATAAAACATAGATATCTCATTCATTTGATCACTTGACTGATTTATTAAATCATCTCTGTGTCACCTTTCTCCGTTTTCTTTCTCGTTTTAATCCCAATATGTCAGTGCTAATGTCAGCTGCTAAGAATCCTTGCAGCGAACTGCAAATGTCTATATGAAGACAAACTGCAAATAACACAGCAGCAAAATAAGTTCCTCTTTTGTGCAGTAGGCTACTGCTAGTAAGATAGGGTTCAATTTTAAACAAAGCATTGCATGAACTTCCAAGCGTGTTCACATTGTGCTGTGTATTTTTTTTTTCAGTGTGAAGTGTACTGTACCATCAGTGATCACTGAGACTGCAAAATTGGCACTGGCAGTGATCGCACATCACAACATAGCTTGTCAGTGCAACTGATTAAAATAAATGTTACTGCTGCATATAATAATTAATCAAGTTCCGAAACTTTGCTCAGCCATGACAGTTAAAACCAAGTGGTGTGGCACTCTTTTTCTTTTACAGAATGCAGCATAGGTTTTGAAGATAGCGTTTGTGTTGTGGGTTACGTTTTGTTTTGGTGCTATGTTGTCGAAATGAAACGGGCAAAGCGATGGTAAAGTGAATGGAAATAAACGTGACAAACCTTTATCAAGCCGTAAAAATGCACACAGCAACTTGACACGTTTGCTTTTTTTTTTTTAAACAAACAAGCTTATGTAGAACAAATAAAAAAGAACCCGTCAGGCACACAGAAATTCACGTCCGCGGAGACGGCATCACGTGATGTTTTGATCACGTGATTTTGGGATACCTTATTGTTGCGAAACGATATTAATTTTGCGTTCAAGGCAAGCGTTTTCGTAATTGTTTCTTCTCTTAATATCTAAGTGTGAAAATATTACTTTAAAAAAAATAAATCCTTTTAAGTGACATATAGTGCATACTACCACTGAATACAGGAACAATGAGACCCGTGTAAACTACTGATCCCCTGTAAACATGGCCGCGAAGGTCCTGGTTTCGTCTGCAGCCATACTGGAAACAAAATGTGCTACAGAAAAATGTCTCCATCCTCCGGCGGTTTAAAACGAGTGCGCACTGCTTTTATTCATACTAGACTTCATTTTGATATACTTTGTTACTCTCTAGAAAATCACTATCTCGTAAACGGCTGATCGTCTATGAAGGGCAGCTGCTAGACTATAAATATATATGATGCTGAGGCTGTTTGCACGTCAACCTGGGTTGTACTTGTACCCAAACCTGGGAT
Organism: Semisulcospira habei; assembly: GCA_036245525.1. NCBI lineage: Eukaryota > Metazoa > Mollusca > Gastropoda > Semisulcospiridae > Semisulcospira > Semisulcospira habei. The sequence goes on from BTPG01000001.1 coordinate 272,200,729, forward strand.
GGAGTATAATTATACACTTGGCACAACCTGGGTTGGAGCAGGGTACAGTTCAACCCTGGTCCACAGCTGGGTTGCATCTAAACAGCATTCCATTCTGCGTCATCACATTTTATGTTGCCACACACAAATCGGGGACATCAAGTCCCTGCCAGGAATTTCAGTGCTGTTGTCACAACACATTGACATTTGATAGCCTTGAAGTCGATTGTGCATTGAAAAGTGAATATGAATTATTTGTACGGCTTCTCATCCATGTCTGGGCTAAAGGTGCTCATTATAACTAAATATAAGTGAAAGTGCTGGACGATTTGCCTCCAACAGTCTTACAAAAATTAAACCGCGGCAGCACTGGCAGAAAACATACACTTCTGCTAATAACACGTTGCCGTTGACTGACAATGTATGAGCGCTGTTCATCAACGTTGTCGTACAGGTCATGATCTATAAGAAACACTATTTTTTTCCGCAAAATCAGTTGCTGTACGATTATTTTGAATCTTGTGATGGAGCCTGACTTAGTTGTGCCATGCTACTGAATGCCGTCCGATCTAGAGACCGGCCCGTCTACCTCCCTATCTATCGGTAAGGCGAAGCTTTTCCGACACACTTACCAGTATGTGCTTTGCAGAAGCTTCACGTTGTGAAGTTCGTCCTTCTGTTGTCCAACACGCATTACTTGCTGACCAGCCGGAATTTCAGGTTTAAATAGATAGTGTACTATTTGCTGCGAGACCGGAAGAAACGTCAGAGATTTTTAGTACGAGTTGTGGGATTTTGGAAAGATGTCTGCCGCCAGCTGATTGCTCGGATCTTTCCGGAGCGTTTCAGTCAGTGATCGGAAAATCGAGCTTCTCTGATCCTTTCTTCAGTCATAACGGCTGATCGGTTCACCTTAGAGCGAAATGACTTGTATCATTGGAATCAAATTTTAACAGTCTACCGATACAACTTTACTTCAAAAACTGACATTAGAGGCACTTTAAACATGTCTGTCCACAAAGTATCCGTGGGCCATGTTTGACGACCGTGGCTTGAATAGTCTCCGAGAAAATGCCAACGTTAAAGTTTTTACCACGGACGACGGTGGACTGACAACAGTCGACGGACGACGGACGGACGACCACTGGCCCATAACATAGACCCACTTTGGCTTCGAACAAACGCCAAAAATGACACTTACTCAATGTTTCGATATGTGGCAATATGTATATGTTCTGATTTGCTGAAAATGTTGGCACCGGTGAGATCTATTCGTTTACGGACACAGCGACGGTGCGACTGTTTAAAGGCTGCACAATGGAAAACCTCCCGGCCACGAAAATGAGGGGAAAAAAAGCTAAGTTCACGGACAAGGAAACGCATGTTTTATTGGAGGAGATTGGTGTAGAGTACACTCTTCTTGTGTCGGACCTCCAAAACACTGTTACGGTGAAGAAGAAAAGAGAGGTCTGGCAGAACATTGCAGAAAAAGTCACAACCGCGACTGGGAGGCGTGCAAAAAGAGGTGGAAAGACCTTAAAGCTGCATACCTCCAAAGTATGACTCGGGCACGGGCGGAGGCAAAGCAGCACCTCCTGTGCCCTACGAGGACATGATCAAACAGATCATGGGGGCCGGCACCAACCTAACTCATGGAATTAAGGGTAAGACCTTTTGTGTTGTACACATAATCTATGATATATTACAATCTGTCTTGAATATGCAGCGGTCTTTGGGCACTGCAATGGCATACTTGCCCCTCTGCTTAAACTTTCCGATGTTCTTAACCCTGTAATCCCGGCCTAACACGGGGGTTAAATGGCGTCACCGAAAGTCAATAGTGGAACGAATGACCATGTGTGCAAAGAGTAATCACTACAAGTTGCCACGATGCATGCACCCGCTCCGCGATCCTGGCAGCATGTACCTGCAATAACCTGTAACTCGGCATCTGTTGTCACATTGTTCACATCGGGCCACAATGTGAGGATTCTGATATTACGTAATGTGTTCAAACTGAGATGTGCATTGGTTTCAGGTGGTGGGGACTCATACATGGCGGCGACTGCAGACCAGCAGCTGACAGTTGTACATGACCCTGACATTTCAGGTAATTTGTAATTTCGGACAACTGCGTTAAATGTTCTTCCCACGTACATAAATGAATGCTTCACAGTTAATGTTGCTGTTGGTATCTCATTCTTTGAAGACCATGTCCTCCCACTCTCTGTGTGTCTCTGTTTTTCTCTCTAAAACTCACACACACACACACACACACACACACACACACACACACACACACACACACACACACACACACACACACACACATACATATATATATATATATATATATATATATATATATATATATATATAGAGAGAGAGAGAGAGAGAGAGAGAGAGAGAGAGAGAGAGAGAGAGAGAGAGAGAGAGAGAGAGAGAGAGAGAGATATGCTTTTTTTGTACCGTTCTTACGGTTTTAATTGTTACATTGTTCACTTTCATGCACAGACATGTATGAGGATGGTCACGATGCATCATGTAAATCTGAACTGTCAAGTATAAACAGGTGACGTTGGATCCATGCAGTTAGTCTGACAGCATATATGCATGGCACAATGTCTGAACTGTTGACCAGGAGAAAATGATACACATACGACTGAGTGAGGGGACCATGTTTTTGCAACAAGCATACTGTTTTGCTGATCGATTTTCACAACTTTTAATTTCACGCATCTTCCATGATCTGTTTCACTGTGACAGGTGTTTCATTTCGTTTTTGTACAGGTGGAGGGGTACATGTACGTCAATTGTCTATCACACTGGCTGAGGATTCGTACGTGAGCGTCCACGATTTCACTCTTCCAGTTGGTAAGTCCATCAAGATTTGTTTCCAGTGTGATACTGTCTGTATCACGAACGCATGCACACCTAACCATTGTGGTGTGTTGGCACACAAAGAAAACATGAGAGGTAATTCATTGCGAACAGATGGCAAACAAAGATGGTAAACACAGAGGCCGTCTTTGGGACGCATTGCGCCTGACACAGATAGATTTGTAATGCAGAGCACTCCACATCGCAATAAACAGAGGACACGAGGATTTGCTTATAATAGTAACCTATCATTGGCTCTGTGCTAGGCGAAGGTGACTGAGATCGGTATGGGGGGATAACCGGTTCGTTAAAATCTGTTTGCACTGAATTACCTGTCCACTTTAAGACGAAAGAAGAAAGGGAATCGAAGTGACCTCTTGGAAGCTTTCAAATGGTCAGATCAGATTATTGTCCTTTTTCGTATTATTATCTTTTGCGGCCTCCCATTGCAGTCTCTTTGTACATTTACAACAATATATACTTTTGGACATTTGTTCAGTTACTACAGATATTTTTTTACGTACACATTGCGAGTCAGTTGGGTCGTGCAATACATTGTTGCTCGACAAAGCTGGCTTGCACCAAAGCAGAGTCGATTGAAAATTACAGTCTAAAACGTTGTAGGAAATGTGCACAACTGTTAGTGAAAGTAATTCGCACTTTTTTATGTGATCAGGCGAAACACAAGACACACAGATCATTAATAGCGTGCTTGACGATGATGCTGCCCTCCGCCAGACGGCTCCAGTTCCTGGAGCCAATCCTTCGGTTCCTTCATCTGCCTCATCCTCACGTAGCCAAAAACCACAGAATAGCGCTTATGGACCAAAGAGGAAGAGTCGTCTGCAACTTGGCACGCACACGCCTGTACAAGACAATCATGAGGAAGAATCAGAAACAGAACTGACAACTATGGCTGAAAAGCGCAAATAAAACAAACAAACTCTTTGTAGAATTAGCCCAACTAAAGAAGCGAAAACTTCAATTGGAAATTGAAAAGCTTCAACATGAAGCTGCTTTGCAAAACGATAAAGAAGACTGATGGTCTCACGTTATTTTTATGTTATACAGCTTATCTTCATGTTTCCTTGTACGTGCCAAACCCACACATCTGCCGTTTTGCACACTAATATGCAATTTGTGACGATTCAGCAGGAAACAATAGACTTGCGGAACGGCGGGCAGTGATTATTCTACATGTTGTGAATCAACTATACGGCAATAAAACTCGGGACACCTGGCTTGCGAGTCTCTAATTTCACTTGTCATCCACTGTCACGTCATAAAAGACCAACATAGCTAATGCACATTATCCCATTGACTGCCAGACGCTCCGGTGCTGAAAGCATGGCCAACAGGGGCCTCTGGCCGGTAACTGGTTAACGTAAAAGGTGACATATACGTTTCACGAAACGTTAAACAAGATCTGCGGTTTCTTGTCCGTATATGTACGAAGACAAATCTCATGTACAGCTCGATGTAACCAAACCTCCCAGAGTAAACACATTGCTTTCACGACAGTGACCTTTGGTAACATTGACCCTGCGTGTTTTTCGTACAATGAGCTGAATTTGGACGTGAGAAGTACTATCTTGTTTAACTTTTTGTGATAGTGTGCTGCAGCTTTCTAGTGCATTTATATCCGACTGCCGCATTTTATATTTTTTTCTCTTTGTTTGCCCTTCACCTTGTGGTCTGTTCTTCTCTGATAAAACAAAGGCGCAGAACACGTGTTCTAACCTCAAAAATACTCGTTGATGATCCTGTTCCTGGAAGTTTTTCCGGAGGCGAGCCTTGCCCTCTCTGTGATTGTTTGGTGAGCGGCAGTGTCATCATCTGAATCCCCAGCCTCGTCCTCGCTGTTGTCGTTGTCTTCATCTGATGAGTCAGGTGGGGGCTGCGGGATTTTCAGGCGTCTTGCTCTGTTGTGCAGCATCAAGCACACAAGTATCACACGGCATGCTTTTCGTGGTTGAAACCTCAAACCACAACGAAGGCAGTGCCACCTCTGTTTCGCAACCCCTATGCACCGCTCGATGGTAGCTCGTGTGGAACCGTGGGCAAAGTTGTAGCGCCGTTCTGTATCGCTGTTTGGTCTGGCAACAGGTGTCATCAGCCAGGTGCGCAACATGTAGCCACTGTCCCCAAGAAAGTGCCCATCAAGAGGTGGTCGATTTCCCTCGAAGGCAGCAAACAGTGGGGATTCACGCAATATTCGCGCATCGTGCACCGAGCCAGGCCACTTGGCAATCACGTTAATAAAGAGGAGGTCAGCGTCACAGATGACCTGGAAGAGATATTATTTTTAAACATTTCGCACATTATGGATGACATGACAATATTGCCATATATTGGACAAATGTGCAACGAGGCCTGGGCGCCTGTATTTTTAATCCGAATAACGTTTCAGTCATCAGTCAGTCGGTCAGTCAGTCAGTCAGTCCATAAATGTATTGTGATTGTGTCCCCACATCCCTATACCATACACCGTGCTTACCATGACGTAATATGCAGCATTACATTATAATAGTCTCTCATGGAACTTTTGTGCATGTTATTTTAACGTCACAGCTTGTGTCTCCATTCCGTTCACTTTTATTGGGGAGTTTTTGTGACAAAAGAATTTCTTACCATCAATAATAACAAATTACTTCACAACAGGTAAATTTTGTTAATTACCTGCACGTTGATTGAGTGATAGCCCTTCCGGTTGACGAACTCTTGTTCTCGTTCCACAGGTTTTTGGATTCGGACATGAGTGCCGTCAATACAGCCAATCACGTTCGGAAATCCCTGTCTGGAAAAGAACTTCTGTTTATTTCTGTTGGCTTCGTTGTCATTTGCCGGCATACGAATCCACTGGCCCGTTTGTCGCAGCAGAACGTCAGTGACCCGTGACACAGTCCGACACACAGTTGGCTGCGAAACACCGATGAGATCGGTGATCATATCCTGAAATGCGGCAGTCGCGTAAAAACGCAGTGCTAGGACCTGTAACACTTGTGACAGTGACCCTTGCCGTGGTAGCACATATTCGAGATCATTACTGACCGAGTCTGCCAGGTCCAATATCGCCTGTCTGTGGAAGCGAAACTTTTTAAATATCTGGTCGTCGTTGTACACCTCTAACGGATGTGTGCGATCTCTAAATATTCTGTTTCGTCGAATTACACTTATTTGTCTCCGTTGCAAAAAGTTATGAAGGACGCCATCTTTGCTTTGTTTCGGTCGGGCCTACGGCGTTTCGTCCCGCGATTTCGCGGGACTAATTTAGTCCAGCCTTTCGGTCGGGCCTACGGCGTTGTTCGGCGTCGTGAATCCGGGCGTACGATTGTAGGCCTGGCCTACGATGTTTAGGTCGGGCCTACCGCGGTAGGTCGCCCACGTGAATCGACTCCTTGGTCTACCGCGGTAGGTCGCCCACGTGAATCGACTCCCTGGACTGAGCAGACCGGCTGCAAGAATTGGCGCAGCATCAGTCAGACTGCATGCCTGAAAATGAGACAGCAGAGTCTGAACCCCCAGGCACTACCCGCGCGGAAAATAAAGACAAGAATGCGCATATCGAGAAGACAACAGACTCTACCCGCCCGAACAATAAGCGAACCACACTGAAACATCGAGTTTACCCGCCCCCGCAACAAGCGAACCACAGTGAAACGGCATCGAATCTACCAGCCCCCAACACAAGCGAACCACAAACATCGAGATCAACCAAAGATAGTCAGTGCTATATACAGTCTACACACAGCCACCGGATTAGAAAGTTATGGAAGCAAGGAAAAGGAAATAGGCATCGTGTCAATCTCGGCAGAAGCAGACGGATTCCAGGAAAGGAAAAAAAAAAAAGAAAAAAAAAAGCAAACAACTTGAGCCCATTGAGACTAAACCTTATCTTGCGGTATTGTTGTATTGAATACAAAGTACAGCAATATTACTATGCACGGCCCTCGCCGACTGACACAACCACTAAGGCAAAGGCAGAGACAAGATACAGGCAGACTGATTGCGAAAAGTACAGCAACAACGGAGTGAACCCCACTACCTTCCTACAAATAAGGAAACAGACCCATAGTTCCTTATGTTAGCACAACATAAGACAGTATACGGCTCGCCGGCTGCACACAACGCCACTTCTGGACCACGCCCGCCGGCGCGCTCAAGGCGAGAAGACGCATCCCAGTTTGCAGCCAGCCACGAATCAAACAAGAGAAATGACCAGTCACGTGACGGACCCGCATCAAGCTACACTGTTGACGGCACCAGCGTTCACAACCGAGCAGGCAGGCCATGTTCGAGCAGCGTCCTCCAGCACCGCGGGAAAGACTGAGAAAGAACTGACCAAAACGCAACAACCGCACGCTCCACTAGCTCTCAACTGAAATCGTCAGTGGAAACGTCACGGCAGAGCAGCTCGGCTACGCCCCACTAGCCCTACCAATTGGCAGTGGAGGAAATAAAACTGAACTACAACCATCTACGCTCCACTAGCTCATACAATTAGCAGTGGTTGAGCCCCGACTGACGACATTATCTTCTACTCGCCACTAGCCTTTTCAATAGGCAGTGACGGCAGCGAGGATACATCAACTACTTGTACAATACAGAATGTACCAAAAACCACTTGAACAATACAGAATGAACCAAAAACAAACTACCATAAAAACCTAACAAAGGTTTACACAACAATACAAAAGGGTCAGCACGCTGATGAAGGCAGCCCTTAGCCAATAAAGGCTTAAACATGCCCGAAATACACCTCAGACAACGAACACAAAACGTGACTGATTTGTGAAATGTCCTAAGGGTATACGGCTGGTCACATCAAGCCATCACATAGTGGTGTGCGATGTACAGACATTTTTTACCAAAAATGCATATGGAAGCCCCCCCCCCCCCTCCCCCGGGGGACGTATCACATATCCTACTGTTCCAGCCCTTTGGTGTATGGAAATTTAAATCTAGGTCCCCCAAGGGGGGTCCACTATTGCATTGTAACCTTTACCTCTCTACAGGTATCACACACACGCCTCCAATCACGTGTGCATGTGGTGTAACCCCTTCACATTTACTGCCGACAAAAAATCAACACGATCCATCTGCAAGAGACATAGATCCTCATGTGCCCCCGCGACTGCGGGGGTTTATGAGGATCTATGCCTCTCCCTCAGACCAATATGTATCCAGGTTTCTTGCACGGTTGTGGATTTTGCTGGCTGTATCAACAAACATTTCACAAACAAAAATGTATGCGCTGTGGCAGGGAGGGGTTAGCCCGTGCTCAAATGAGAACTGAGGACATAGAAGTTGGCGGAGTGGTTAGAGTCCGGTACATCAATGTTGCTGACGAGCCACACCCCATCACCCTTGTCAAGGGGAGCAGGCGAGTACACCGAACATAGTAAATCACTATCATCTCGCCGTGTACACGTAACATGGTAAATCACTATCATCTCGCCGTGTACACGTAACATAGTAAATCACTATCATCTCGCCGTGTACACGTAACATAGTAAATCACGATCATCTCGCCGTGTACACGTAACATAGTAAATCACTATCATCTCGCCGTGTACACGTAACATGGTAAATCACTATCATCTCGCCGTGTACACGTAACATGGTAAATCACTATCATCTCGCCGTGTACACGTAACATAGTAAATCACTATCATCTCGCCGTGTACACGTAACATAGTAAATCACGATCATCTCGCCGTGTACACGTAACATAGTAAATCACGATCATCTCGCCGTGTACACGTAACATAGTAAATCACGATCTACTCCGTTTTGCTGTCTCAAGTACGTAACGTTATAAACGTATGGCTGTCTCGCCTCTACCACGTGACCAATTGGATTAGCTCCAAAGCCCAAGCTGAAGACGCCGAGAGAGTAAATGCCATTTGCAGGCGCGACGAACAGTGTGTCCGCTTGGCTAAAGCCATTGCCGATGTTCACGAACGAACCCCAAGGAAGTAGGCGATCGCCCGTGTGTGTCATGTTAGAGGCCTGCTGATCGAAATTCATCCCCGTACTTAGAAAGGCAACCCGGGTTGAACTTGGATCTGCAACACACGCACACACACACACGCACACACACACACACACACACACACACGGCACACGCACATACACACACACATACACACGCACACACACACGCACACACACACACACACACACACACACACACACACACACGCGACAGTACACAATAAAGCGACTTGTTCCATGCAATGAACGGTTAATATACTGCGATGTGAAAAATTTCAGTCCTCTCGCTATTTTGTCCATAAGAAATTATAGAATCTGAGATAATAGATTCCATGTCATTAGGATATAATCATGGTAACAATAAAACTTTTACGTCCCTCGAGAGCAAGATGGCGTCATATTCTTTTTAACAATTTCATTGACGCCTCATTCTTGCAGTACATATGAAAACTCTGTACTCCTTAAGAAGGCTCTTTACCGGAAGAAACAGAACAATGCTAAGTACTTCTGCACCACCAGCTAATACTTTTACCAAGACAGGGACGGGGTTAACAGAACGGACAATAATTTGACCCGTAATTAGATGGGATGTACCCAAACCTTCTCCTCCCCACACTCCACCCCACCCCGTCCCACCCTACGTTATGTGATTGAACTGAAAATTGTAGTATTGCATCATTGTTCATCATTAGTAAGTCGACTTGATATCAGCTGATAACGTGTGGGATTAAAAACAGAACATAAAGTCATGACGTCATTATTCATCAGCGTAATGCAAGTCTCCTGGTCACACTTTCCGTCATTCTCAGTCAGGTTTCACGATGTAAAACTTCTTGAAGTGGATTCACACATGCATGCAACTTTAAAGTAATGATGGCAATCGAATGACACACTTGTTTTCTTCCTGCCCTTCTTGCTGATACCATCTACACGAGTGTCCCGACTGGTTGTCATGTACAACACTTCTTTAACTCATTGTAACGACGGTGTTTTCGCTACTGAATTAAATTATTACATATATAAACGTTTATTCTAATGGAATGAGTGTGTGCGTGGGTTTGTTCTGATAATCAGTATAACGGTGGGTGCACTATCTCTGTTCACTATACTCTTTCATCCACCACACACGCGCTTACAAACGAAGGACAAAGGCCACACAGTTATTTCTCTTTGCCCTCTTTAACTATTAACAAGCACTCATAACATACATTAAACCACACAATTCACATCATATCAACCAATCTACACAAAATAACAATCCACATCATATAAACCAATGTGCACAAATAACTAACAAGTGGCATACAGGTTATTTACAACTTCAGCGCTCACACATTCACTCGCTACCGTAGAGGTCGTTGTCTCTCTCGAGAGACGTCACTCGACTCCTCTTTATACTAGTGTCGACACAGTCAATATCACATTGACGACTTGACGGAGATTCCTGAACTGAATATTACTATTCAATGACTACTCACAGATTTAGAACATTCCTAGGCGTGAAATTACGGCGCTAGGCGACAATAGCTACACTGACGGAACACTGCATGTGGTCCTGTAGCACGAATCTGTGGCTTACTTCGCTACCGTTGCTGCTCGTAGCACCAGTGATGGTAGGACGAAGGAGAGATGAAGGCTCGATGATGTCCGCATTCCGGTCACGTACGTGATGCTCAGGACAGCTTCATCGGCCATACACCAGGGGTTTCTGCTCCGTACCGGTCCCGCTGTACACAACATTTATACACTCATAAATGTTCGCTCTCATACCCAAAAGTCTGAATGTGTCTTCGACACATTATACTTCAGAGCGCTCTAGATCATTTCCTCTGAAAAATGTCTTCTTTATGCCACCATACTACAATCACTATTGTCATAATTCTTATGACAATTCCTATAGCCACTTTAACACAGTGCACACAATTCCTATAGCCACTTTAACACTGTACACACATTTTACGTACCTACACACAATGAATTATGAGCCAAATATTACAATCACAGCTCACCTTCAATTCGTAACATATTACTGCACATTTCATCATTAGATCCCAAAATATATACTGAATTCTATTCCTATTTCAGTTCCACATCTTTACATATGAATGAATACAACATGACATCCTAGTTATAAACTATATCACATAATTACATGACTAAACAAGTATTGACACGAGCCATCGCATTTCCTTCAAACATGGCTCTTCTGCACTCTAATAATTCATAAAACAATACTTTCTTTTTCATCTGAATAGCGTTACAGATTATAAATACCGGTAATAAAAGAATAAATACCTGTATTCAATATACAGCTATCGAATTCTCTAGACAGAATTCTTCCTCTGAGCCCTAGCAAAAACGACTGCTCGGCTCGACTGGTGTAGCATCTCTAACTGGCAATTATTCCCGATACTACACTGTCACTCCCACACGTGACACGTGAACATCGCTCACCTACATTACCGCACGTGAACATGGCTTATCTGTACATTACCGCTCGTGAACAATGCTTATCTCTACATTATTCGCATGTGTACATTCGGTCCAACTGCTAATGACGTCACACCATCGTCCGACCGAAAACTGCCCCAAAGGCGTTCGTTACACTACCCCCCTCTCAACGAAAAAAAGAACCGATCGAGGGTCTTTTTTACAAGTTCGTAGACAATGTGAAAATACAGTAACGACTATGAAACCTTGACCTATGGAACCGACTGATCACGATCAGCGCGTGACAACAGATCCGCGAACACATTCTGTGTACCTGGAAGTGGTTCGAGATTGAATCTAAACTCTTGTAAGGACAAGGACCAACGCATGATGCGAGAATTCTTAAAGCGACTTGTATGCAAGTACGTCAGCGGTCTGTGGTCAGTCTGGAGAATGAAATCGACCCCCCAAAGAAATTTGGAAAATTTCGAAATGGCCCAAACAATGGCCAAACAACATGAGAGGAATAGTGGGAAGACGACCAACAACATCTTGGACAACACCAATAGCCACTGATGGGACAGTATGACAATCTGAACCGTCCACATTAGGAACATCACACTGAGGCCCCACAACCTCGACATCTGGAAGTAAAAAAGGAGAAAAGGCCCAACGAGATCAATAGCGACCCTCTCGAACGGAGTCGAGATAAGAGGCACAGTCGCCAAAGGAACAGGGGAAACTTCGCCTTTTGAAACTGACGTCTGGCAAATGTCACAAGTGTGAACAAAAGTACGCACATCAGCAGAAACACCAGGCCAAAAGAATTTGGACAAAATCCGAGTCAGAGTTCTACGAACTCCACAATGACCAGCCAAAAGTTGATCATGCGCAGCAATCATGACTGAAGCACGAAGTGTCTCGGGAACAACAACCTGATGCAAAATATCCTTTGATTTCCGATACCTCCTGTACAAAATATCATCTTGAAAATAGAAAGAAGAAGTAGCAGAACCAACAACCTTTTCCTCACCTGAGGCAGCGAATTTGAAACAACCTTGCAGAGTAGCATCACCTTTCTGCAACTGAATGAGTTCAGCACGAGTGACCTTCAAGTCATCGCACACAGTGACAAGAGGTTTGTGCGGGAGACCTTGTTTCCTCGCCTGAGCACGAGTAGTGACAGCAGCAACAGGGACCTCATCAACAGCAGCAGCAACAATGGTATCTTGGGCCTGCTGGACAATCAAACCTGGAATATTACCCACAATCAAGTCAGCAACTGGATCCTCAAGAACACAACAAACCAACTCTCCAGCAAAATATGGACAAGAAACAACTATTTTAGCCTGCTGGTAAATGTTGACTTCGCCACCAAAATTCTTACAAGAGACAATGCCTGGTACATACTGTTCATCAGAAACCAAACGTTTTCTAACACCACAAATGGTAGCACCTGTGTCTCGCAGAACTGAGCAAGCAGTAGAATTGACAGAACCACTTTCTAAATGCAAGTGACCAGCTGATTGATCAAAAATAGAGCAAACAACTTCCGAGTCTACGGGGACAACTGCACAACCTGAGCTTGAGTTATTAGTCTTATCATCTGAAGCTGTAGTTTTTTGCACAACAAAGGGACAAGTTTTTCGAGTATGACCACCAATGTTGCAAACAGAGCAAGGGTTTGGACTGTTGCGAAGAGGACACTGCCTGGGACCATGACCTTTACCATCACAAAGAGGGCAATTATCAAAATTGGTGTAAAACGAACCACCTCCACGTCCACGTTTCAAAGATCCTCGAGTTTGATCAAAACGACCTTCGACCTTTTGGTTCGAAACCGAGGGCGTTTGGTCGGTCTGTCGAAAACCACCACGATTTCGCCAATAGCCGCGACCTCGATAGTTTGAGTAACCACCGCGAGAATCCGCAGAGCCAGCAACAGCTTGTGACTCTTCAGCTAAATCAACTGATCCTACTGAGCCGAAAACCGTATTAGCCGATCTGCGTGCCAAGTTCTTTCCGGGACGAGCAAGACGATAACTTTCAGCGGTTTTAACCATATCTAATGTGACAAGTCCACGCTCGCGAATGAAAGTAGCAAGATCCTGTGACACACATTCTAGAAACTGCTCACCTAACACAAGATCCATAATTCCTTGCATGTTTCTAGTAACACCGGACAAAGCTATCCATCGATCAAACAATCTGTTTAGCTCAATACCAAAAGTTTGGAAAGGTTCGTTCGAGTCCGGTCGGATTTCACGGAACTTCTTGCGAAAACCTTCTGCAGTACATTGGAACTTCTTAAGCAAATTGTCCTTCAATGTCTGATAATCTACAGGACCATGAGCAGCAAGACTGTGGTACAAGTTCAATGCGTTACCTTCTAACAAAGCGGAAAGAAAGGTAACCCATTTGCTTTGATCCCAGCCAAGGGCTGTAGCATGAGTCTCAAAACGAAAAAGGTATGAATCAATATCATCTTGTCTTTCTTTGAAAAGAGGCAACTTAGGGTAAACAGGTCTAGCACCAAAAGAATTACTATCTCTACCTCTGTTTCCCTGACCAGCCTCTTGTGCCTCAAGTCTACGCGCAGAATGTAACTCAAGTTCCATTTGTTTTGTTTTCTCTCTTTCCAGCTCTAATGCTAACTGAACATCCGCTTGTTTAATTTCTGCTTGCTTATTTGCTAATTCAACTTCTACTTGTCTTTTAGCTAGCTCAACATCTGCTTGTTTATTTGCTAGCTCAACTTCTAATTGTTTCTGTTTTGTCTCTTCTTCTTTTTCCAATTTTTTCTGTCTTGTTTCCTCTTCCAATTTTTTCTCATCCCTCAATCTTTGTCTCTCAAGACGATCAAAACAATCCTGTACATATTTTGCACGATCTTTATCAGGGAGACCTAAAGTTGTAGCTTGAGCAATAAAAGATTGGAACAACTTATCATAATCATCAGACATGGTTAAGGGCAATGTAAATCAACAAACAAAACAAAAAATTTACTATAAAAGTATCAAAATATTTAAACAGGAAATCAGTAAGGTACTAAAGTATCAACAATGAAATGGCAAAATGCAATCAATCACAACAACTATAAATTGGTCTAGAAACCTTATGAAATAAGTTTCTTCAAAAGTAAATTCACAGGATAATGCACAGTCTGAGTTACAATGAAAACAGTAAAGTCTTACAAGCATACAAAGCAAAGTACGTATTGTATTAACTCAATATGTCTATAAGTAATGCAGTGACCAGTTTTATACCAAATAGAACACACCAACTCAATATATGCTGAAGAACGTCAACTTTAGTTGATAGAAGCACAAGAAATGTACAGTGAAAAATGAAGTTACTAAGTGAGAAGTTTAAATCCAATTATATTCAAAGAAAAATACAATAAAATTTACGTCAAACACCTCAAACACTATAATCGCTAATACTAAATATCAAATATCAAATGTACGGCGAAAGGGAAATAAACCCAATCAAATTACCAAAGTCTCAAACAAAAATGAACCAAGGAAACAATCTATTGACAACTACCAAATCAAAAGAAACAAGAACCAATTATAACCACATACATAAATACAAAAAAAAATGAAATCAAAATCAATACAAATCACACAAAAAACAAAATAAATGAAATCAAATGAAACTGAAATCCCAACACGATAATCTACTTAAAAAAAAGGGCAAAGAGAACATACCTACAAACACACGCATTAAAGGATAGGACCCTATACAGCAAAGAACTAGTAAAACAAATACAATTCCCCTAACAGAAGAATAGAGCCGAAGAAGAGAATAGGAACCCCCAAGACAGAAAAAGAGCTAAATCCTTAGTGTCCAGAAACTGTACACAGACACAGCCGTTAAACTGGAGACGGCAAATATCACACAAAACACATCCCAGTCATACATAATATAACAAAATGTCAAAAGCAGCAGCCCACTAGCCTACCTATATATATCTATAATAACTAGTGGTGCCCTCGCGAAATATGAATATGTATGACTTAATGCTAACACAGAGAAAGTCAGGGTCACCAAATGTAACGACGGTGTTTTCGCTACTGAATTAAATTATTACATATATAAACGTTTATTCTAATGGAATGAGTGTGTGCGTGGGTTTGTTCTGATAATCAGTATAACGGTGGGTGCACTATCTCTGTTCACTATACTCTTTCATCCACCACACACGCGCTTACAAACGAAGGACAAAGGCCACACAGTTATTTCTCTTTGCCCTCTTTAACTATTAACAAGCACTCATAACATACATTAAACCACACAATTCACATCATATCAACCAATCTACACAAAATAACAATCCACATCATATAAACCAATGTGCACAAATAACTAACAAGTGGCATACAGGTTATTCACAACTTCAGCGCTCACACATTCACTCGCTACCGTAGAGGTCGTTGTCTCTCTCGAGAGACGTCACTCGACTCCTCTTTATACTAGTGTCGACACAGTCAATATCACATTGACGACTTGACGGAGATTCCTGAACTGAATATTACTATTCAATGACTACTCACAGATTTAGAACATTCCTAGGCGTGAAATTACGGCGCTAGGCGACAATAGCTACACTGACGGAACACTGCATGTGGTCCTGTAGCACGAATCTGTGGCTTACTTCGCTACCGTTGCTGCTCGTAGCACCAGTGATGATAGGACGAAGGAGAGATGAAGGCTCGATGATGTCCGCATTCCGGTCACGTACGTGATGCTCAGGACAGCTTCATCGGCCATACACCAGGGGTTTCTGCTCCGTACCGGTCCCGCTGTACACAACATTTATACACTCATAAATGTTCGCTCTCATACCCAAAAGTCTGAATGTGTCTTCGACACATTATACTTCAGAGCGCTCTAGATCATTTCCTCTGAAAAATGTCTTCTTTATGCCACCATACTACAATCACTATTGTCATAATTCTTATGACAATTCCTATAGCCACTTTAACACAGTGCACACAATTCCTATAGCCACTTTAACACTGTACACACATTTTACGTACCTACACACAATGAATTATGAGCCAAATATTACAATCACAGCTCACCTTCAATTCGTAACATATTACTGCACATTTCATCATTAGATCCCAAAATATATACTGAATTCTATTCCTATTTCAGTTCCACATCTTCACATATGAATGAATACAACATGACATCCTAGTTATAAACTATATCACATAATTACATGACTAAACAAGTATTGACACGAGCCATCGCATTTCCTTCAAACATGGCTCTTCTGCACTCTAATAATTCATAAAACAATACTTTCTTTTTCATCTGAATAGCGTTACAGATTATAAATACCGGTAATAAAAGAATAAATACCTGTATTCAATATACAGCTATCGAATTCTCTAGACAGAATTCTTCCTCTGAGCCCTAGCAAAAACGACTGCTCGGCTCGACTGGTGTAGCATCTCTAACTGGCAATTATTCCCGATACTACACTGTCACTCCCACACGTGACACGTGAACATCGCTCACCTACATTACCGCACGTGAACATGGCTTATCTGTACATTACCGCTCGTGAACAATGCTTATCTCTACATTATTCGCATGTGTACATTCGGTCCAACTGCTAATGACGTCACACCATCGTCCGACCGAAAACTGCCCCAAAGGCGTTCGTTACACTCATTCAAGACGTGCTGCCTCCTGACACGCGGCATAAGCCGGGCGTACATATGGAATAGGCATAAGCCGCGTATCCGGAGAGGGCCCGTCTCCAATGAGTTAACATGATCGCTATAGAAAGCAGCCTTGCTAGCACAGTACGTGTAGCAGATAATAAGTGCACAACATGCGTAGGTTTGACAACGATTCGCTCTGGTTTTCTCTTGACCACTCTTGTAACCATTTGGCTGTCGGTAGCGCTTTTTGCCGACGTGATTCCTGCAGGACTCACCCGGACACAAGCGCTACCGACAGCCAGAGGGTTCACACAACTTTGGTAACTTCTAGCATAGGGAAGACCGGGGAATGTCCGCCCCCTTGTGCACTGTATGCTACCTGGGGAACGTTCTAATAGATCTACAAGATCTTTCTTTGTTTAAATTAAACGTAAATATATTGCCTATATTCGTGTTTGCAAAACATGGCAACAATATTGTAACGGAAGACAACAACTTGGCTCAAATGCGACCAAGTCACGCATGGGCGGACTTGCGCGATGTCGGGGTAAATCAGCACAGGGGCCGGGGCAAGTTTGTCTCCACACATACATCGGACAGAAAATACACCAGAGCAGCGCAGTTTATGCCAGAGCGAATATCAAGATTATGGCATGTATTCTGCTACGGTCAAACTTGTCAAGACGACCACATGTATGAGGTGATCAACTGTCCAAGATGACGGCCAGTTTTTAGTATTATGGTTTTCTTTTTGTTACTTGTATGACTGTGTAACAAGACCACCTGTCTAAGGCGACCAATTGTCATGGGTCGTCACCTTACACAGTGTTGACTGCAAAGTTTAAATCGTTGCGCAGAGTGCACAGAGTGCTTTTTTGTTTACGCAACAAGGAATTGGGATCAGTAAATGTGAAATAAAAAGGATTTGTCTTTCTTGCTGTATGATTAACAAAATAAAACAAGCCTCATACTTTTAAGCAAATTAAAGTGTATTTCATCCCTTGCGCCTCATTGTTTTTGATTTTTTTCTGAGAGCTGAGCCATATCGCCCCTGGAAATCTGCCTACGTCAGTGTAAATATTAATCCTTAACTCATTCAACCCGGCGCACGTATTTCCCAAATTTTTGGCGGCGTCATCCAACGACTATGCACCTGTTGCAGTAGATGGATCGACCATGTTAATTTAAGGGTAGTGCCAGATTAGCTTGGCGCCTGTCGGCGCCAAGCTAATCTGACACTACCCTTAAATTATCATGGTCGATCCATCTCCTTCTGTAGTGCGTCAGGGCTGAAAGGGTTAAGTGAATTATAGAGTGCCCCCCTCCCACCCCACCACCCCCCCACCCCCGTCCCAAGCGTTGTTTTTGTTTTTCTAAGAGCGGAGTCACACCGCTACTGCAAATATGCCTACGTGAGTGTAAATATTAATAATATTTGCGACTTGAAGAATGTCTCATCCCCACCGCCTCGGGGTTTGGTTTTTCTGAGACCTGAGCCATAACTCCCATGGAAATCTTTCTACGTCAGTGTAGAGCATGGCGTACGTGAGTGTCATTCAAGTTTCCTGGTTAATTTTATCCCTTTCCCTGTCAAGAAAACAGTGAGCACGATCCAGCTGCTAGAAGCATAGATCTTCATGAGCCCCCGCAGTTGCACTAACTTACCGCAGGTACGGGGGCTCATGAGGATCTATGCCTTCAGCCACCCACCCCAACTAGGGTAAGAAAAGGATTTAAGAAGCATACAGTACTCCACGTAATCCAGTTTGCCCCATGGACCCAACGAGAATCAGACCCGCTGCCACGAAGAAAGCAAGCAACGTTACGCCTAATTCCCCACAGACAGCCCGGAGCAACGATACAAGCTTATCTCCTCTCCCCGCGTCAGCCCTAAAGACAACGAGACGGAGGAAAAGAAAGCGGTTTAACCCACGACCATACTCCAACGGGACGATCAAGCCGGATTAACAAGGATCTACTACCGCGTCAAAGAAAAAACGGCCACATTTCACAACCAACAACTGCCCGTCACCCTAAACTCATCGGACCAGGAAAACTACGTAACCCTTAAGCACAGCCCACTACACTGCCCAATCCGCGATTCCTCTTCCAGACTTCAAGAGACGGAATCCCACGAACGGATAAGGAGAAACACGCAGGTTAACTCCAACATCACGACACTAACAACGCACCCACCAACTTAAACGACAACCCTCTACGACATTAACAACGCACCCACCCACTTAAACGACAGCCCTCTACAACAATAGGCCGGTTCCCTGACGAGTATATCGGAGCCTGTAGTCACAGACTACGAATACCGATCGAAACGCCTCCCGAGTGCTTCACATAACACAACGCATGCGACAGCAGCGACCACCAACAACTCGGAGAATAAACAGGCGTCGGGACCAGAGTGACAGGATGCATACCTGGGTGGGACCGGTCTTGCTTTCTTACCACTTGCTGACGCCATTTCGTCACCACGTCGCTTGAGTGGCTGGGTCTTTGACGATGAATAAACAAAGATCGATTTCAGAAGAAAAAAACAATATCAGTGGCCACTGGCGGTGAATTGGCTACGATTCTATAATTGTCCACAACGTATATAAGAAGCTGGATTCATGCATGCACATGACGTCACATGACAAGCAGCACATACAATTTGCTTTTTTCTGCTATTGATCTTGTAGATAAGTATGACATCTACTTCTGTGTTCGCGATGGACGGCGATCTGTCAACAGTGCTGTGAGGAATTAATGCAAAATGTGAACGTGCGGTACTATTTTCTGGTAGTTTCATGACCAACCTCAATACAGTTCAGTACAGCTTATTTCGATAGAGATGGGCACTCTGCGCACGGAAAGGCCCATATGCGTCCACCCACCCATCAGCAGTCTTCCCAGAGTTCCTGTCGATATCGAGCCAATATTGGTCTGGTTCACTTTTGATCTATCACGTCCTTTCAAGTCTGTCCAACGTCCACTGCCTTTCTCCACGTGCACCTCTGCTGCTGAGGCGACGGACTGTGTGGTGCCCTTGGCTCTGTTGCTGGAAATGCTTTCTCAGGTTTCTCAACACGTCTGATCTGCCTTTCCGTAGGCCCAGCCAATTCCAACCTTACTGAAACAAATTGAAAACAAATTGAGTCGTTTCCAAAGCAGAAAAAAAGGATGAATATTTCACTACTTGCTAACACAGACTCGAAGCACAAGGGACTCCACTCTAAGACCAGTCTCCTACTGGTATTATATTAGTTAATATTACAAGTTAGGCGTTGTCAGTGGTTCTTGTTGCCTCGAGGGTCCGATCATGGGTGGGGAGGAGGGAGTGGGGGGGGAGGGCGATGTCGGAGGTAAGAGTCAAAGGTTTTAGGAAGGCTATATCAAGTCAATATTGGTCAGGTATCTCATGTCCTTTGAAGTCTGTCCAACGTCGACTGCCTTTCTCCACACCTCAACAACTGTAGTGTTCGACTGTTTGGTGCCCTTGGGACTGGTGGACTATGTGGTGCCCTTGGCACTGGTGGACTGTTTTTTGCCCGTGGCTCTGGTGGACTATGTGATGCCCTTGGCACTAGTGGACTATGTGTGGCCCGTGGCACTGGTGGACTGTTTATTGCCCTCACAAACCAGATAGGTGAGGCTAGCGCTGGCAGAATTGTCAGTACTCAAACCAAGGGGAATCACAGCGCTGGACAGACAACAGTTAGATCCCCTGCCACCGCCTATCAGGCACCCAATCGCCAGCCCACAGAGAAATACGCAGGTATAGAATAAGACAATCATTTCCATTCCTAAATAAGAATGGATCAGGTCTCTTATATAACCCATGTCTTTCTCTGGAACTTAGGAAGTAGGCAGGAGAAACATACATACACAAACATGAAGGTGCGCTACTATATGTGGTCGGGTAAATACCCTGATTTCCCACAGTAGATGCACAGAACATTACACAACAATGTAACGATACAAATTCTGCCAGCGCTAGCCTCACCTATCTGGTTTGTGAGTATCATGTATAACTCGAGGCAAAATTTGTATCGTTACATTGTTGTGTAATGTTCTGTGCATCTACTGTGGGAAATCATGTCAGGGTATTTACCCGACCACATATAGTAGCGCACCTTCATGTTTGTGTATGTATATTTCTCCTGCCTACTTCCTAAGTTCCGGAGAAAGACATGGGTTATATAAGAGACCTGATCCATTCTTATTTAGGAATGGAAATGATTGTCTTATTCTATACCTGCGTATTTCTCTGTGGGCTGGCGATTGGGTGCCTGATAGGCGGGGGCAGGGGATCTAACTGTTGTCTGTCCAGCGCTGTGATTCCCCTTGGTTTGAGTACTGACAATTCTGCCAGCGCTAGCCTCACCTATCTGGTTTGTGAGTATCATGTATAACTCGAGGCAAAATTTGTATCGTTACATTGTTGTGTAATGTTCTGTGCATCTACTGTGGGAAATCAGGGTATTTACCCGACCACATATAGTAGCGCACCTTCATGTTTGTGTATGTATGTTTCTCCTGCCTACTTCCTAAGTTCCGGAGAAAGACATGGGTTATATAAGAGACCTGATCCATTCTTATTTAGGAATGGAAATGATTGTCTTATTCTATACCTGCGTATTTCTCTGTGGGCTGGCGATTGGGTGCCTGATAGGCGGGGGTAGGGGATCTAACTGTTGTCTGTCCAGCGCTGTGATTCCCCTTGGTTTGAGTACTGTTTATTGCCCGTGGCACTGGTCGAGTTTATGATGCCATCCAGGAAGTTACTGATACAATACACTACAATACACTACTATACACTATAATACACTACACTATACTACAGTACAATACAATACAATGCAATACAATACAACACAATACAATACACTACATTACATTACAATACTGTTACGATTGTGGTTGTGTTATCCTGTGAGAGCGTACATGTGTTATTCGTAGGTAACGATATGTTGTTTATTTGAGCTATCACGGTTATGATTTCGTGCCTTTTTAGTAAGATTTTCTTTTGTTCGTGAGTAGAGCCGTTTTCGTTTTGTTGTGTTTAGTCCGGTGCGTTGTAGTAGGGTCGCACTGTCTAGTGGCCTCGTAAGTGTCACGTCGGTTGACATCGCAACATTTTTCGCTACTTTTTGTGCGCGTGGATTGAGCAGCCTTTGTTTTTATTTTGGGAATGTTCTCGTACTTTATAGAGCTACCAGGTGATAGGGATACCATACTTTTATGTGTCTTTATTATATGCTAGAATTTAGAGCTGAAGTGAGCAGCCGTGTTTTTGTAGCCTGATATATTGTTTCTGGAAAGTTTATGTTAATGAGCTTCGGCTGCGTGTTTCGTTCTGGTTGTTTGAGTTCATGATTTCCGTAGAAGATTCTAGATTTTGATAGTGTATATAAGGAGGGCGCTGGGAAAGGCCGTTAGTACATTGTCTTGCTTTGTCAGTTGCAGAGATACGCAGTTTATTGCGAGAAACGCTGTGTATGAGAAACTTTGAGTCGTAGTGTGGACATAGCAGAAGAGACTTTGTATTCAGTAGTTTGTGCATTTGAAAGTGCATTATTGTGTGGATATCGCATCGCTGAATTAAATATTGTTGGAACTGTTACTCCAGTTTTGTCTACATCCTTAAGCCACGGTTGATGGATTGCAGCTGAATGAGGTCTATTTAAAAGAACTCTACGTGCGTGTGTGTCTGGTGTGTTTATCATACTTCGACTACAACTCCACCACGTAACATTTTGGCGACCCCGACGAGACCTCTTCAGTTGGTTCAGTGGAAAGGGTAGCAGGAGAAAACAGCCAGCAGTGAAAAGCAGAGATGGCGACATCGGAATTGGAGACATTCCTGAAAATTGGAAAGGAATGTGGACTCGAAGGAGCTCAACTCCTCGAGTTTGTAAAGGAGAGAAAAGAAAAACAAGAAAAGAAACGAGTGAAAGAAGAAAAGGAGAGACTGGAAAGAGAAGAAAGAGCCAAAGAACGTGAAATCAGGAGACTCGAAATCCAAGCAGAAGAAGCAGAGAAACAGCGAAGAGAGGCAGGGAAACAACGAGAAGAGGAGAGAGAAGAGGCGGAGAGGTAGCGTCAACACGAAATTCATCTAAAGCAGATGGAGATAGAGGCACAGAGCCAGAGAACTAATGAAGCAACAGTATTAGCGAGTAGAGAACAAAACTGTTCGCCAAAACTTCCACCTTTCATTGAAAATTCAGATAAGATGGACGCTTATTTGGAGCGATTCGAGCGCTTCGCAAATAGCAACAATTGGAAACAAGAGACTTGGCCTATTAAACTGAGCGCACTTCTAACTGGCAAAGCGCTTGAATTTTACACCCGCTTACCAAGAGAAGAAGCCGAAGATTATACACAGTTGAAAGCCGCCCTGTTGAGACAGTACGACTTCACTGAAGAAGGTTACAGGCGACGATTTCGGAACTGCAAGCCTGAAGAAGGAGAAACACCCGGCCTATTCATTGAGAGAATCAGAAGCTACCTGGAGAAATGGATAGAGCTGGCTGGCCTAAACAGAGAGTATCAAGACCTGTGCGACCTCATCATCAAAGAACAAGTTTTCAGCGCATGTTCTAAGGACCTGGCCGCCCACCTCAGAGAGCAAAAAGACCAGTCACTAAAGGCCCTGGCCGACTTCGCTCAAAGATACCTTGACGCTCACAACATGAAGTTCGGGTCCAGTAAGCCACAGCGTGTGTCTGCACCAGCAGAGGAAATCCACAATGTCAGAGACACCCCGAGATACAAGCCGGTGGAGAACCTGACATGTTTTCTCTGTGGAAAGAAAGGTCACAAAGCGATACGGTGTCCTTCTAAAGACATTCCCCGAGGCGACAACATCAGAAGATCCAACCAAGATCGTGGGATAGCAGGCAGAAGCAGTACCACATCTCAACACAGAGCTGCCGCTGTATTAGCCAAAGATATGACATCATCCAATGACTTTGAATCCAGAGAAAAGAGAGCGACACCAGAACTGATCGAATCTTTCAGAAAGAATGGACGCATCCCAGTTGGAGATGGTGCTACATTTTTACCAGTCTCAAACATCGCGCTGCCTGAGAATGAAGTGCCGAACATGCCGGTGGTGTCAGGATTCGTCGGCGACACACCAGTGAGAGTGTTGAGAGACACTGGTTGCAGTTGCATCATCTTGAGAGAGTACCTAGTAGCTGAAGACCAGAAGCTACAGGAGTGGACCACCCTCATTTTGGCTGACGGAACTGTAAGGATTATCCCCCTTGCCAAAGTCAGTGTCGACACCCCATACTTGACAGGAGAGGTGAAGGCGTTGTGCGTGAAGACGCCAGTCTACGACCTCATCATCGGAAACATTGATGGTGCCAGAAACGCAGACGGTCCAGATCCAGAGTGGAGACCTGAAATATGTTCTGTTACCACGAGAAGTCAAGCAAAGAAGAGTCATCAGACCATCCCTCTAAAAGTGGCGGATAACTCGGAAGCAGCAGTGGTGAATAAAGAAAGGCTGGTGGAGCTACAGAGAGCCGACACCACGCTTGACAAGCTCCGAGGTCAGACCGAGCCCGTAACGCGAAAGGGAAAAGAGATAACCTTCGAGACCAGACAAGATATCCTGTACCGGATATTCGACAGCAATGGAGATAAACCTGTGCGTCAAGTAGTAGTTCCTGAACCTTTGAGAATGCAGGTGATGAAATTGGCACATGATTCCATATTGGGAGGACATTTGGGAATCAGCAAGACGCTCGATAGAATCCGAGCCGTCTTCTACTGGCCTGATATGGGAGGCGACGTCACCCGATTCTGCAGATCGTGCGACATATGCCAGAAGACAATCTCCAAGGGAAAGGTGCCCAAGGTTCCTCTAGAGAAAATGCCTTGCTCTTCGCATACCGTGAAGTTCCTCAGGATTCGACAGGGTTTTCCACTTTTGAATTACTGTACGGTAGGACTGTAAGGGGGCCCATGCACATCCTGAAAGATCTGTGGACCAAGGATATCGACGCACCTGAGGTGAAAATCAGCTACCAGTACGTCTTCGACCTGAGAGAGAAGCTGGAAGATACCCTCAGGATGGCTCGAGAAGAACTACGGAAGGCGCAGAACAAGGGGAAGCATTACTATGACCGTAAGGCAAAACCTCGACGATTCCAGCCAGGTGACCAAGTATTGGTTCTTCTTCCTACCGACAACAACAAACTTCTGATGCAGTGGAAGGGACCATACGCTGTCGACACGGTGGTTGGCATCAACGACTACAGAGTCAAGGTCAACAACAAGGTAAAAACGTACCATGCTAATTTGCTGAAGAAGTATATTGCGAGAGGTCGTCAAGACAAAACACAAATGGCCGCATCGGTGCGTCTTGCTGATGACGAAAGACTAGACGACGAGAACCTTTTTGACATTAAATTACAGTCTATCAAGGGTTCGCAGAACTTTGGAGCAGATTACCTTAGCAGAGCAGTTTAAATGAACATTTCTGTGTCCAGAACTTTTGTATGAAACATTTCGATGCTCAGGACAGTTTACAGGAACTGTGAGACGTTTTTTTTTTAAATTCGATTTTTGATGTGTAGTTATTTTTGTTTAGGGTTTTGTGTAGGTATACACAGCCACAACCGTATTTTTGAAATTTGAGAAGAAATTTTTGTGAAATTTCTTTCTTAAGAGGGGGGTAATGTTACGATTGTGGTTGTGTTATCCTGTGAGAGTGTGCATGTGTTATTCGTAGGTAACGATATGTTGTTTATTTGAGCTATCACGGTTATGATTTCGTGCCTTTTTAGTAAGATTTTCTTTTGTTCGTGAGTAGAGCCGTTTTCGTTTTGTTGTGTTTAGTCCGGTGCGTTGTAGTAGGGTCGCACTGTCTAGTGGCCTCGTAATTGTCACGTCGGTTGACATCGCAACATTTTTCGCTACTTTTTGTGCGCGTGGATTGAGCAGCCTTTGTTTTTATTTTGGGAATGTTCTCGTACTTTATAGAGCTACCAGGTGATAGGGATACCATACTTTTATGTGTCTTTATTATATGCTAGAATTTAGAGCTGAAGTGAGCAGCCGTGTTTTTGTAGCCTGATATTTTGTTTCTGGAAAGTTTATGTTAATGAGCTTCGGCTGCGTGTTTCGTTCTGGTTGTTTGAGTTCATGATTTCCGTAGAAGATTCTAGATTTTGATAGTGTATATAAGGAGGGCGCTGGGAAAGCCCGTTAGTACATTGTCTTGCTTTGTCAGTTGCAGAGATACGCAGTTTATTGCGAGAGACGCTGTGTATGATAAACTTTGAGTCGTAGTGTGGACATAGCAGAAGAGACTTTGTATTCAGTAGTTTGTGCATTTGAAAGTGCATTATTGTGTGGATATCGCATCGCTGAATTAAATATTGTTGAAACTGTTACTCCAGTTTTGTCTACATCCTTAAGACACGGTTGACGGATTGCAGCTGAATGAGGTCTATTTAAAAGAACTCTACGTGTGTGTGTGTCTGGTGTGTTTATCATACTTCGACTACAACTCCACCACGTAACAAATACAATACAATACATTACATTACAATACAATACAATACAATACAATACAATACAATACACTTTATTGTCAACGAGAAGAAACGTTTTCTTCGGC
Organism: Semisulcospira habei; assembly: GCA_036245525.1. NCBI lineage: Eukaryota > Metazoa > Mollusca > Gastropoda > Semisulcospiridae > Semisulcospira > Semisulcospira habei. Next base: position 272,227,327 of record BTPG01000001.1, read on the forward strand.
TTCGACATTAATCACACCAAGAACATATGAGAATAATAAACATACGTGCAGATATGATAACCCTGTAAATGTTCACAGAGCAGACGCTGGAACCTACATACAGACACACGCACGCAAACACTGTTATCCATGGACAATAATGTCGCATACTCACTGGGGTGAAGAGTTATTATGCTCACAATATGGCTTGTCATATGGTTTACCAGTTACGTGATGGAGTACAGCAAGGTTACTGCATTAGCCGATTAGATTGGTTGATGATTGTACATTGCTTAACGTCCCGACAGCAACAAGGCTTTCTCAGGACGTGCCTGCACTGCTTGTGAAAAAAAAACTAAACAGAAAATTGAATGTATGTCGCCAGCCGGTCAAATACATTAAATAAACCTACAACATGGGGCATAAATAAAGCTAAGACCATTTAGCAACACACATCCAATATCAAGAGCTACAGGCAGTGCAGACAGTAGGGAGAGTTTTAAAAAGGCAAATACAGGTGAATGGACAAAGGGTAGACAGAAACACATGCCCCAGAATAGAGAGAAAAACCCACCCTGTGGGGCTGACCAGGGTGACCCTGGGAACTAAAAAATACCTAACCCCACCCAAGTCCCCCAGGGCAGACCCGGGTGGGGGGATTAGCCGATTAGGCACACATGACTTTTTCAATAGATTCCTGCGGGCCAGGGGCATTTTATAACACTTACCAGAATGCAGTTTCTCAAACTGGCAGTGCAGCGGGTGAGAACTGTCTGATGGAAAAAGCTTTTCTGTGAACATAAACTGTATATATGTCACTGAGCTGACTTTGTGTTCTGCCTATAATCTTACTGGCTGTGTTCACAACTCGAGTCAATGTACTCTTGTTCTTTGCATTCAAGTTACCAAACCACACTGTGATCCGCCCCTGACATTGACCAGGATAATGTGGAAGACCCCCCCCCCTCCCCTGCCTACCCCTCCTTCCCGCCCCCCCCCCCCCCCCCCCCCCCCCCGCCTACTAATTGTGATCTAGATCTAATTTTCCATCTGAGACGGGGCTGGAAATCCAGTAAATGTGCGATACACGCGTTTAGTGGGTACATCCATCACTTACTACACCACCACCCTCACACACACACACACACACACACACACACACACACACACACACGCGCGCGCGCGCGCGCGCGCGCACACACACACACACACTTTCCTATCACTTTGTTCCCTGGCACGTGTTCCTAGATCCAAAAAAACTTGGTGTCGTTCATAATGTTAGTAAGGAAAGAAAGGGTTAATGTAATGCAGAACATCGTGTCAATCATTTATTAACAGAATTAATTAATTTGTCAAAACATCGTGTCAATAATGTAATAACAGAATTCTCTCTTTGCTTTACTTCGCGAACGAAGATTCTATAGGGGTTGCCCACTTCGTCTGCATGCATTTTCGTGGCTGAGGAGACCAATCCGGGACAGGCAGGTTCGATCGCAGTGGCTGCAGGGGAAGGGCTGGTCAGGGTTCTGAGTTACGACAACTCTGTTTTTTTTTTTTTTCTCCTGAGGTGCTTGTCCTTAAGGTTAGCTCTGCGAGAGTCCTCAAACGAGACGGCTGCCTTGTAAATGGTGGAGCGCCAGGTGTCACGGTCCGCAGCAACCGAAGACCACTGGCGGTGGTCGATTTGACAGGCACTAAGTGACTTCTCTAGACAGTCTTTGTATCTCTTCTTTGGTGCCCATCTTTCTCGGTGTCCAGTGGCGAGCTCGCCGAACAGAGTGATCTTGGGTAGGCGATGATCCTCTATCCTGGAGGCGTGCCCCGCCCAGCGAAGCTGTGTACGCAGCAGCAAAGCCTCGATGCTCACAGTTTCCGCCTGTTCAAGGACCTCGACGTTGGTGACATAGTCACTCTAGTGAATGCCCAGGATGATACGCAGGCAGCGCTGGTGGAAGCATTTAAAGAGTCGTAGTTGGCTGCGGTAGAGGGCCCAGGAATCGGAACCGTACAGCAGGGTGGTGAGGACGACAGCTCTGTACACGCTGATCTTGGTGCCTTTTTTTCAGCTGTTGATTGTGCCACACCCGCTTGAATAGTCGCCTGAAAGAACTGTTTGCTTTTGCCAGCCTGTTGTCCAGCTCCTTGTCCAGCTTGGCGTATGACGTGATGATGCATCCAAGGTAGGTGAACTGGTGTACAAACTTCAGTTCGGACTCGCCGATGATGATGTGGGTAGGGCGATGCTCTTCCTTGGGTGCCGGCTGATGAAGGACCTCTGTCTTTTTCAGACTGATCTCAAGACCAAAGAGCTGGGCAGCATCTGCGAAGCAGGACGTGCTGCGCTGCAAGGCTCTCTCTGTGTATGCAACAAGGGCAGCGTCATCAGCAAAGAGCAGCTCACGAATCAGTCGGTCTAGGGTTTTGGTGTGGGCCTGCAGTCGTCTGAGGTTGAACAGGCTGCCATCGAGACGATACCTGATGTACACTGCTTCGTAATCTTCGAGGTCCACTGTGGTCTGCTTCAACATCATGCTAAAGAAGATGGTGAAGAGGGTCGGTGCCAGCACGCGGCCCTGCTTCACGCCGTTCAGAATGTGAAATGGTTCTGAGAGGTCACTGTTGAGTCTGACCTGGCCTTCCTGGTTCTCGTGAAGCTGGACGATCATGCTGAGGAACTTTGGGGGACAGTCTAGTCGCTCCAGGATCTGCACATGCCTTGCCTGCTCACCGTGTCGAACGCTTTTGTTAGGTCGACAAACGGTACGTACAGCCCTTTGTTCTGCTCGCGGCACTTCTACTGAAGCTGTCTCAGCACAAAGACCATGTCGGTGGTACTCCTGTTGGCTCTGAAGCCACACTGGCCCTCTAGGAGGTGGTCTTCAGCGATGACAGGTACAAGCCGATTCAGGAGCAACCTTGCGAGAATTTTCCCAGCAATGGACAGCACAGTAATTCCACGATAATTAGAGCAGGCAAACTTCTCTCCTTTTTTCTTGTATAGGGTGATGATGACTGCATCACGGAGATCCTTTGGTAGTGTTCCTTTCTCCCAGCAGCAGAGAAAGAGGTCATGGAGCTTGTTGTGCAGTGCTGCGCCTCCATGTTTCCAGATCTCTGGCGGGATTCCGTCAATGCCTGCTGCTTTGCCACTCTTGAGCTGGTGGATGGCTGCGAGGGTCTCTTCGGCGATGGGTGGTTCGTCCAAATCAACCTTTAGTGGGAGGTGTGCGATTTGGAGAATGACTGTTTCATGAACAGTGCGCTCAGCGCCGAAGAGGTCCTGAAAGTATTCCGACCAGCTGTTCAAGATGGAGGCATTATCTGTGAGGAGTGCCTGTCCATCAGCGCTTCGCAGAGGATTTTGTACCAGGTGCCTAGGGCCATACACTGCTTTCAGTGCTTCGTAGAAGCCCCTGTAGTCACCGTTGTCAGCGCAAAGCTGGGTCCTCAGTGCGTGTCTGGACCACCACTCGTTTTGGAGCTCTCTAAGCTTGAAAAACGAGTGGTGGTCCAGACACGCACTGAGGACCCAGCTTTGCGCTGACAACGGTGACTACAGGGGCTTCTACGAAGCTCTCTAAGCTTGAGGCAGGGGCTTCACAGCTCAGCAGCCGAGGAGAGAGGACGGTTTTTCCGCTCTCTCCACACACAGCGACCAAGCAAGCGAGCCAGCCAGTCAGCCAGCCTACAAGTCTACACGCCACAAGGATGGACAAAGGGCAAAAAAATCGGCGCAAGACCAATAAGCAGCAGGCGGAGGAATGTACCGCCACCCTCCCCCAAGCACCAAGACCACCACCACCGGCCAGGAGGGAGACGAGGAGCTACAAGCCCCCTCTCTCCCCTCCGATACGGCCAATGGAAACGACGGAGGGGTCTTCGCCCCCACCACAAGCGAGCATCTCACAGCTCGATCCGGACATGCAAGAGATGTTCCGCATGTTCAACCCACCACCGGGCATTTTGGAACTGTGCCTAAAATATCAAAACTCGCCCGCCCCCCGGGCTCCAACACCACGAGAAGAAGACCAACAATGGGACAGACACTACGCGGTCCCACCCCTCTTCGAATACCCACCACCACCACCACTACAGGAAGAGGAGGAGCCCTCGTCGGAATTGTCGTCGTGGGCCGATTCCCCATGCTCCCCACCGCCGGTCGTCATTCCCGAACAACTAACTCGGGAGCGGCCGGCATCGTTGGAGGAGGGGGCGACTCGGCTCAGGGGGATAGACTTCGGGGAGCTGGTGCTCCTTCTCCAAGACGCCGTCCCGGTCATCACGGCGATTGATGGCAGCCCATACCACCGAGCACTAGTCGCCGCCCGGTGGCTGGTGCACTCGGGTGCCATCAAGGACCTTGAATCCCCCACGTCAAAGGACACGGCCAGCCAGGCCACAGCCCCAACCACAGAGACGGGGAGTCAAATTACCACCGACTCCCCACTGACTGCCGAAAAATCAACCGGCACCACGCCACCAGACACCAAGGACACGGAGACAGAGGTCCCACCAGCACCGGAGAAGACCCTCCTGGACGCGGGTACAGACCCGCCCCCCGCCCCCGCCCCCCAACAACAACCACCACCACAGACGGGCAACGGTCCAGCTACCGGCCCGCGACAACAAAGAAGACGCCACCGACCGCCCAAACGCCACCGACACCAACGCCCACCACTGCTCGCCACGCCGCCACCACACATGCGACTGCCACCGCAACACCGCCACCCACCCCGGCCATTCCAGCGTCCAACTCCTCGGCCCAGGATCAACTGGCCGCCACCACAGCCACCCAACCTCCCCAGACCATACCACGACCGGCCACGGTTCCCCCGGCCGACACCACCACCACCGCCACCACTCCTGCAAGATCTCCTAGAGTGGCTGGCCTTCTACCACCCACCAGCCTGGCGCTAGGCAACGGTCCCCCGGCCTACCACCCGCCTCCTACACCACCAACCACCCGGCCCCGGCGACAACATCAGCCACGGCGCAACGGAACGGCAGACAGTCAGCGAGACAATCTCCCCCCACCCCGCCCCTCCCCCTCCCCCCCCCCCCCCCCCCCGGACGAAATCAGCGAGAGATGGAAGTCCCTGTCCCTTTCCGATATCATCATCATCATCATCTCTAAGCTTGAGCTGGAGACTGCTGCAGATGAGGCGGAAGGTAGATTTCTTCACAGGGCAGGAAGGATGGGCTAGGTGGGCCTGGTGGATGGCTCTTTTTTTTTGCTAGAAGTTCCCGGATATCTACGTCGTTTTCGTCAAACCAGTCTTTGTTCCTCTTTCTAACAAAGCCCAAGACTTCCACAGAAGATTTGACAATAGCATTTTTCAGTTGTTCCCAGAGTGTTTCAGGGGAGGGGTCTGCTGGATCAACTGTGTTTTTGAGCATGCGCTGTAAATCTGTCTGAAGGGCAGCTTTCTTGTCGTCACTCTTAAGGCTGGCAACATCAAGCTCTTTCTTGGGGGGGGGGGAGGGGGGGGGGGCTTTCTTGGGTTTCAGCTTGAGGCGGAGTCTAAGTTTGCAGCGGACAAGGCGTCGGTCAGTGTCGCACTCTGCACTGGGCATCACTCTGGTGAGGAGGACGTCACTGCGGTCCCTCTGACGCACTAGGACAGAGTCGATAAGGTGCCAGTGCTTGGAGCGAGGATGCATCAAGGTGGTCTTTCGACTGTCCTTTTGCTGGAAAGTAGTGTTGGTGATGACAAGTTGCTGCTCTGCACAGAACTCCAACAGTAGGCGGCAATTGTCATTGCAGTTCCCAACGCCATGCTTGCCGAGGACTCCTTTCCAGGCTTCAGAGTCCTGGACCACTCTGGCGTTGAAGTCGTCTGCAGGGGTGCTCTGCAGGAGGCTGCGCAGGTCAGAGTAAAACTTGTCTTTTTCTGCAGGCTCTGCTAGAAGGGTTGGGGAGTAACACTGAGATGGGTGACGTATTGCTGGTTTTTCAGTGGGGGGCGCATGAACATGATGCGGTCGGAGTGACCCGTTGGTAGGTTTTCCAACTTAGTCGCAATGGGGGTCTTGACCATGAAGCCCACGCCTGAGAGCCGTCTTTCTGATGCACCCCTGCCTGACCAGTAGTTCTTGGAGGCTGCCTTCCTCCGGGAGGTGTACTTCGCTGAGCGCGGCGATGTCGATGTTTAACCTCCGCAATTCGTGAGCAATGAGGGCGGAACGACGTTCAGGGCGTCCGCTGTCTGCTGTGTCGAGCATGGTTCGGATGTTCCAGCATGCTACGTTGAGTCCGGTCGTGCTCGTCATGAGAGTGGATTCGTTGATTTTTCTTGTTTTCTGACCGCAGGAGAAGATGCCCGTTGACCGCGGCTAGCCAACTGGGGTTACGAGGGGATGAGCTTTGGTTAGGCCACCTTTTCTAGGCCCCTCTTCGTGTGGAGCAAGCAATGCTGTCCCTAGAGAAGGCTGCTTGGTCGTTCAGGGTGTGCCGATTGACGTTGTCATCCCCAGGGCAGCATCAAGCGACCAATATCCTGAACCGCCTGCATGCAGGTTTGAGACTGCGGCTTCCAGTGACATCTTTCACCTGCCGTTTTGCCCCTTGCCCGTCGTTACAGGACTTGGAATGGTCAGTGTCATAGTCCGTGGGCATTTCCTAAAGCCTGCATGGTGGAGCGTTTTGGTGGAGTGCAGTGTGCGCAGTACTGGCCCCACCTTTAAACCCTTGGTTCGTCTGCCATGGCCTAGCAAGCTGGGACGGTGGCATCGAGGTCCTCGGGTCGTAGGTTTTATATCAAACTGTCCTTGTCCTAGTCTCTGGCTCAAAAGCCTTCCCCGGAGACACGGGGGCTTTGATGTCATGGTTTTCCTCCCTTAGCCTTTCCGCAGCCAAGCGGCCAGGACTGCAAGTCAGCAGGGGACTCATGGAGGGCGGGGTCGTTTATGTCCCGTGCAAATGTGAACATCTGCCCATTGCCCGATAACAGAATTAATTAATATGCAAAACATCGTGCCAATAACGTAAGATTGGATTCATTCAATCGCAATAGTGTAAGAAATGTTTATCGACGCATTGACCCTCGCAACTGCGGTAAGTTAGTGCAACTGCGGTAAGTTAGTGCAACTGCGGTAAATTAGTGCAACTGCGGGGGCTGATGAGGATCTACACCTATTGCAGTTGGATTGTGTTCTATATTTCTCTGATTTGAAACGGTCCAGATTTAAATATGTAATTTTTTTTTTTCATCTTTAAAGAGGGTGTGTGGGGGTGAGGGGGGTGGGGCTTTGGGTGAGTGTTTGGGGCTGGAGTGGTTTGTACGCTCGGATACCCCCTCCCCCGAACCAGTAATAAAGTACGTGCATACTGCAGATCAGTGTAACTGACGCATCCTTGTCCCATTTCATGAGATGTGCAAAATTTCGGCCGTCTTGAGCACGGTTCACTCATGCATGCGTGGGGTGTTATCGAGAACAGGAAACTTGTATTTTCCTGCACTGGTTCCTGTAGATACGCCACCAATAGCTGCAGTCTTGACCACAGTGTCAGGCTCAGTACGAATGTTTCAGCGACTTAGTTCCTGTAGATACGCCATCTATAGCTCTAGTGCTAACCAAAGTGTCAGTTTCAGTACGAATGTTCCAGCGACTTAGTTCCGCGTGGTTGTTTGCCGACGATTCTGAAGTTCCTTCACCGCCAGTGACCTGACACAACGTCTGGGAAACCAACACACTCTCACTGCTGACATCGACCCCTTCTGTCCGAGGTACACGGATGTGAATGAGGCAGGCAAGAGGTATAGATTATCATGAGCCCCCGCTTCTGCTGGGACTCATGAGGATATATGCGTCGTGCATTCGGGTTCTGCTGGCTGTGTTCCGGCATTGAAGGGGTTATGACTCACTTGCAGGATTCGCCTCAAAGTAGAGCTAGTGGGTTAATTTGTGCGTGTGTGTTTAACGGTTAAAAAAATTTGTTTTTTCGACGAAGGTGATGTCAGAAAATGGTATTCAGAAAAGCAAGACCGGTTCTTCATTTCGCTTTCAATCTCTTTGACTTTTTAAACAACAGTGAAACAGCAACAACATAACCCCTCACCCCCCCCCCCACCCCCCCACCCCCCCCCCCCCCACACACACACACACACACCCACCCCATCACGCCCACCCCCATCCCATTTCACACCCCACCATCACCCAATGTCTAAAGTGTTTGTAAACCGTGTTAGCTATGGCGCTACTTTAGTTTATTACCTGGCTCATATGAAGCAGAGGTTATGCTAGATCATAAAATGCACGGAGTTGACTAATTCACTGAATTCAGCCAGCTAGGTGCAAGAGGAATATATTGTCAAGAGCCCCTGCAGCCCTGTTCCCTGTGTCCACACATCTAGGTGTTCCTTATGTTCTACAGAAAGACAGCGGAACATCCAGCCCTGTTCCCTGTGTCCGCACATCTAGGTGTTCCTTATGTTCTACAGAAAGACAGCGGAACATCCAGCCCTGTTCCCTGTGTCCACACATCTAGGTGTTCCTTACGTTCTACAGAAAGACAGCGGCACATCCAGCCCTGTTCCCTGTGTCCACACATCTAGGTGTTCCTTATGTTCTACAGAAAGACAGCGGAACATCCAGCCCTGTTCCCTGTGTCCGCACATCTAGGTGTTCCTTATGTTCTACAGAAAGACAGCGGAACATCCAGCCCTGTTCCCTGTGTCCGCACATCTAGGTGTTCCTTATGTTCTACAGAAAGACAGCGGAACATCCAGCCCTGTTCCCTGTGTCCGCACATCTAGGTGTTCCTTACGTTCTACAGAAAGACAGCGGCACATCCAGCCCTGTTCCCTGTGTCCACACATCTAGGTGTTCCTTACGTTCTACAGAAAGACAGCGGCACATCCAGCCCTGTTCCCTGTGTCCACACATCTAGGTGTTCCTTATGTTCTACAGAAGACGGACATCAGCCTGTCCGTGTCCACACAGTGTTCCTATGTTCTACAGAAAGACAGCGGAACATCCAGCCCTGTTCCCTGTGTCCGCACATCTAGGTGTTCCTTACGTTCTACAGAAAGACAGCGGCACATCCAGCCCTGTTCCCTGTGTCCACACATCTAGGTGTTCCTTACGTTCTACAGAAAGACAGCGGCACATCCAGCCCTGTTCCCTGTGTCCACACATCTAGGTGTTCCTTACGTTCTACAGAATGACAGCTGCCCATCCAGCCCTGTTCCCTGTGTCCACACATCTAGGTGTTCCTTACGTTCTACAGAAAGACAGCGGCACATCCAGCCCTGTTCCCTGTGTCCACACATCTAGGTGTTCCTTACGTTCTACGGAAAGACAGCGGCACATCTAGCCCTGTTCCCTGTGTCCACACATCTAGGTGTTCCTTACGTTCTACAGAAAGACAGCGGCACATCCAGCCTTAGTGTTAGCATAATGTGCACTGGGATTGTGCAAACTGTACCCGGTGTCAACACATCTAGTTGTTTATTACGTTCTACAGAAAGACAGCGGCACATCCAGCCTTAGTGTTAGCATAATGTGCATTGGATTTGTGCAAGCTGTAAAAAGGGTCAGCAAGCCGTACGGTGTGTCAGCGTGCTGTACAAAGTATGAACATGCCCTGCGTAGTGTCTGGAAGTGAACAGTATGAAGTATGCATTGTGTGTTCCATCAACGCAGCGAACATCGTACAGCGGAGGTTTTCCCCTTCGCGTGAAATGGCCTAATGAATATGTAGCAGGAGTTGTATGTCTGGAATAGAGTGGGGATAGGAAGCAAACTTTTAACTCCTGCTGAGGCTGAAGGGGCCAAAGTCGGTATAATTGGCTGTAAATAAACCCAGCCTGAATCTACGCAGCGAAAATCTACCCAGCGAGAATCCACACAGGCGACAATCTACCCAACTTAAACTCGCGCTGCTGCCATTTAACTCGTTTATTATTTATACAAAAAATCTACGGAAGGTAAATGAAAGCAGCGTGAATCTACAAGTGTTTGACTCCACCACTCACAACTCTGGGTGTGGAATAGCGGCAGTACAAATATACACTGGGTAGGTTCATGCCTGGGTGCAACCACGTTAAGGAGATTTTTATTAAATAAATTGGCACTGGGTAAAATTTTGCCTCACTATTGCGAAGTGCACCCCGTTAGTCCTGCTATGTGTGTAAACATGCGGTCCGACGACGCGTATATAGAACAAGATGAGGATTTCATCCCAAAGTCTACTGAATTGTTCGAAACTCACATGCGTTTATCTTTTAGGAACATTCAGAGTTGTTCATATTTTTAGGCTTATTATGCTGATTTATTTCCCTCCTCTCTAAGCCAACCTCTGATCAATACACACGTCCGCGCACACACACACAAAAAGACGGACACACGGCCCTTCCCGATATTAGTACTCTCTGCGGTGGGAGCGTGTAGCGACAGGAATCCACCTCCTTCTACTCTAACCCATCCTCTGATCCACACACACTGGCACACAAAAATAAAGGACACACGGCGATTCCCGCCAGTCGTAATCTCTGTGGTCTGGCGCAACATAGCTATTCTGAAGTAGAATAATAAATAGCACGAGCAGCGAAATGACGTCACTTGAAGCTACACGACATGGCATCATTTGTCCCACGACACCGTGTTCATAGTGATGACTCGATGTTATACGTCACTCAATGCAGTAGTAACATTTCACGTATCAGAGAACCAATTTTGCAATTTTCTTGCCGATTTTCACGCATAGGGCTTACAGGTCACAATTTGACCTATACGACCCCAGTGCTGGGACAAACAGCAGGCTTTTGCAATGTTAATGAAAAATCATGTGGGTATTAATGAGAAGATAGCTTTTTTTCGTAAAAGAAAAATTAAAGTTATGTTAGCTGTTTTACAAACCACAAAAAGTGGTGCAGAAAATTGTCTGATTTTCAGACCTAGGGCATACAGGACACAGTTGATCTAATCGTACCCGACAGCAGAGACAAACTGTGTGCTTTTGTAAATTCCGTGTACCAAAAATCATGCGATTATTAATGACAAGGTTGTTTTTTTCTGATAAAAAGATGAAATTGTTTTAAGATTAACCCATATAATTCGTGAAATTAATAAAAAAAAAAAACGTACAGGTGTATTTAAAAACAATAATTATCACTCAAAAAGTTCTAGACGTGCAATGCTCGTTAACAAACCCATTCAATATCTCTCTTTTATCTAGCTATACGCAAAATGTCTAGTAAAAATAAGAAAATTACAGGCTACAGTGTGGATCATCCGGATTTTGTGAAACAGCCATTTTCTTGCCATTGAGCATCTTATTTATCTTCAACCTTAGAGTTCTATGTGAGAGGTACCTCTAGCACCAGCAAGACCTCTATCGTGTCTTTGTGGATTGCAAGCCCATGAGCCACACAAATATCAGCGGACCTCACGGCGGCGTTTTAAACTGTAATAAATGAATCGGGCAACATTCTGCACCGACTCTCTTTGGAGGTGTTGCCTGACGACTATGTTCAAGTTGTAGGAGATGTATTGATCATGATAATTCAAGGTAGTGAAAGATGAGATTGGCGTCTGAAAGCGCGAAGCTCATCTGGCACTACCCTTGGATTATCATGATCAGTCCATTTCCTGTTGCAGGGTCCCGGGGGTACAAGGGTTAAAGAGTTCAGTTCTGGATCTGGTGCGCTTGCCAAACAATGGATTGCAATGACACATTCAGCACTCAAAATAACTTAGCACACCCAAGTCAACTTTTGTTTGACGGATTTCACCACCCATAGTGTCTCTAGGGAGGCTTGGAAATGCCATCCGTAGGCAAAGTGTTCAAGTCATGTTTAAGTTCATTATAATTATTATTTTATCCATTACCAATTAAGATTAAGAATGCATGGTACGATCAGAGAATATAGTTAAAAGGTATTCAGACGATATATATGTATATATATATATATATATATATATATATATATATATATATATATATATATATATATATATATATATATATATATATATATATATATATATATATATATATATATTCGAAAAGAAAAAGGAAAGAAAAAAATACTTTATAAAAGGAAAATAAAGCAAAATCACAAATTGTTATAACCAAGACATTGTCCCTGGGCCTTATAATAATATGGCTAAAGTGGTTATTGCCATATAATGTGGGACACTATGTAGCATAAATATAGTGTTTTGTGCTAACCCTTTGCGTGTCAGCATGGGAATCGTCGCGACAAAAAAACGCTAACAACATGCAAAGTGTATGTGATGAACAGCATCTTGTGTTATAGTCTATGTGATATGCAGTGTCTTGTGTTACACTATATTATATCTTCCCCACTCTCAAACTGCAGCACTTAGGATTGTGACATTGCCTATACAGTGAACTCCCAGTTATAGATGCATACTCATGACTTGGACATGTTCATACATCTTGAAGTATCCACAAGAGGTCATGCACACTCGTGATCCTCATGAGCGATACACCCTGAGAGATCCTCGAGAGTCCCTACCCAGTAAGCAAAGGTCCACGGGCCCACGACAGCTACAGTGGGCCGCAGACAGCTGTGCACAGGCCCACTGCGGCCGTTGTGGGCACAACATCGTTTTGATGTTCGGGTATATATTCTAAGAGTTTCCCAAAAGACTGTGACGATGAGGGTTATCAGCATCTGCTAATCAGCACAAGCCAGTGAAGACACGCGTATCTCAGCTTGCAGAGACTCATGAGGATCTGAAGCACAAGCTGGGCTCATGGGCTCGCAGTATGCACAAACAAAGATACATCACTTGTGAGTCAGTTAGAAAGTTCATTTTGCTATCTTATCATCGTCTGGTCAGATCATGTCTCGTTCCTAGTGAGATTTGAAAGCTGAACACAGAGTAACTAACACAAGACCCTGTATGTGACATACAGTGTAACACAAGACATTGTGTCTGACATCCAATGAACATAAGACTCTGTATGTCACATGAAGTGTCCTAAAACATATACAACGGTGACCTCTTCAGTCGTAACCCTTTGCATGTCGGTAGCGGTTTGTCACTATGTAGGAATCATCACGCCTATAACCGTTACCGATGTGCAAATGGTTAACCCATTTACCACATCTACATTTCCCAAAGTGTAAAGGTGTTACCTCATGACTTATAACCTGTTGCAGGAGATGAATCAACCATGATAATTCAAGGGTAGTGCCAGATTAGCTTGGCGCCTGTAGGCGCCAAGCTAATCTGGCACTACCATTGAATTATCATGGTCAATCCATCTCAAAATGGCGGGTCTAAATGGTTTAACCCTTATCATTCGGAATACTCCAGTGTGTGAAACAAGTTTCACTAAAATAGTTCAAGGGTACTGCCAGAATAGCTTGGCGCCTCTAGGCGCCATGCTATTCTGGCACCACCCTTGAACTAAAGCCATTGGTCTATTTCCTTATCTGTAAGTACTATAGAGTAGCTTGCATATGGAAGAGTACAAATTTGAAGCTTTTAGCCTCAGTATGATAGGTTTAATGTGTGTGTGAAAGTGGGAAGGAGAGACAGAGAACAAGTACACACAATTCTAACGCTTTGACTATCAGTACCTCTATTTCTGGCACCTCCCTTCAACTAAAGCCATTGGTCTATATCCTTATCTGTAAGTACTATAATGTAGCTTGCATATGATAGTGTACAAATTTGAAGCTTTTAGCCTTAGTATGACATGGTTTAATGTGTGTTTGACAGTGGGAAGGAGAGACTGAGTACAAGTACACACAATTGTAATGCGTTGGCTGTCGGTAGCTCTATGTGTCACAACGATTCCTGCAGGAATCATAAAAACAAAAAGTGCTGCCAGCAGCGAAAGTGATACCTTTTCAATGACTGTTAAATCTTGTTGCCATTACAACTTAATTTATTCAGTACACGTGTCCTTCACCATGACAGTGGGTTCTGCACTGATCCACTCACCCTGCATAGAAGGGTGTATCAGCATTGTTTAGAATCAGGTCTGAAACAGGCAGAGTAGTCTTTTAACTGTTGACATTTCAGTGATATGGCATCTGCAGGATTCCATTACGTGTCTGTTTCCTCAACAGTGAGAAGTAAATTCACCAGCAGGAGCCAGTGGTCCCTTTTGTGGCCATTTTGAGTCTTCCTTGTTTCAATAGTCTACTGTCTAGATTTGAAATAAACAACCGGATGCATGCAGAGTACAAAGTAACTTGTCGGTGCACATGCTGCGAAGGCTGAAGGCACATAACACAACTGCACTGAAATGACCAGACTGCTTCAGCCAAAGCCTGCAATGTTCAATTTTATTTCAGTCGTCCACTTAGGCCACCATCGTAACCCCGACAGTCACTGCCGAGAAAAGTGAACGTCACCTAACTGCAAGAGGCATTGATGCTCATGAGCCCCCGCAACTGCGAGGGCTCATGAGGATCTATACCTCTTGCTGAGACCCCTTTACGTCCATGTTCTTTGGGCAGCTGTGACTTCTGGTCATTGAGTGAACAAAGATCTCACAGGCAAAATATATGTACGTTGGTAGGGAAGGGGCTAACCCCTTGACTGCCAGTGGATGCAGTTGTTGTTTCTGCAGTTTTTGCTTATTCGGTGCTACAGAGTCTCATTCCTCCGAGGGATACGAATTCAAAGTGATGTCAGCAAGAGACATAGATCCTCATGAGCCCCCACAACTGCAGTGGCTGAAAGAGTTCTATGTCACTTGCTGTTGGATCATGTTCACATTTTCTCAGCAGAAAAGGGGTATGCCCTTAGTAAACACTCTTGCTGTCCGTTACATTCGCAAACAATCCTAGTTCGATGTTGGGCATATATATGTACAGATAAACTTACATAGCAGAGAAATGATTATGCCTGGCGGATTCAACTATTATTGGTTTCAATTGGAATGTGTGGTAGTACAGTGAACATTCAGTGTTAAATGTCAAAAAGGTAACACTGTTAACATCTTCCATGCTACTGTGCATTAACTTTTGTTTCTTCGGAGTCATTGTTCATTTAACAACGAAAAGCCTAAAGCATCCAACTAAAAATTGGTCTCAGCAAGACTCATCAGGGGCAGATCTGGGTGCGGTGTGGAAGGGGATGGTTACAAGGGTTCCGGACCCCCCCCCCCCCCGCCCCCGCCCCCCCCCCCCCCCCCCCCCCCGTATTCTTTAAAATGCTATAACAAAGTCCCTTTTCGGGCACTTGGACTCTTCCCCCGCCCCAAACCCACCACCCCCTTGTTTTATATATTGTCAAATGATGAGAGTTTTAGCACCACCACCCCCCCCCCCCTTTACCCCCCCCCCCCACACACACACACACACACACACACACACCCTTTCGATTTTTCGGCCCCTGGAAGCAAGGTCTAGCGTCGGGGAGGCCTTTTGTATCAAGTTGAAGGTTCCCAAACAAAAAGTTGGAACCAAACCACCACCGCCACCACCACCACCACCCCACCCCACCCCCACACGCACACACACACCTCGAGGCAACTGATCCGTCCCTGCTCATGACCCCCCGGGGCTCATGGGGATCTGACTTTTGCAGTTGCCGATTGTGCTCACTTTCTGTGTAGTGAAGGGGTTAATGTTTCAGATCATACTGTTGACGTATAGACTCGTACGTCATGTGCACATACAGTAAAGCACACTCTGGCGCATCTCAGTTTCAGTTAATTGACGTCAAAACCTAACCCTTTGGGTGTCTGTAGCGGTTTTAGTCGCGTTGATTCCTGCAGAAATCATCTCAACTAAAACTGCTACCGACACCCAAAGGGTTAATGTTGTATCATGTAGTATGAGGAGTGGATATATTTCCAGTGCATTCGGAAGTTTATCTGTACTTGATCGCTGACACACAAGAGTGTATTTCCTTTATCAAGGACGTACATTCCTTTTACCCTTTCACTCACACGCTTCCGTCTGTAAGAGGAATAGATTTTCACGAGCCTCTGCCTTCCCAGGGACTTGCTGGAGTCTGTGCCTCTTGCAGTTGGAGTCCAGTTTCAGCTGTACCTCAGACTGAAGATGCTGCCTGGCGTTGAATGTGTGAAAGCAGCATTGGTTCCTGTCGTTCAAGACCCAGGCACTCTGCCCATACACGATAATGATATCTAATAGTAACAGCCCTGATTTCAGTGGGACTATAAGAAATCCCAGAGGCTTTCTGTACAGCAAAATAGCTGAAGAACAGGTTCAGTGTTAGGATGTAAACTGTGAAGACTTGCATCAGCTGAGAAAAAGAAGTGTCTATGCATGACGTCCGTTAACAAGAGGCATAGATTCTCATGAGCCCCTGCAGTTGCAGGGGCTCATGAGAAAAGGTGCCTCTTGTAAGTTGTGTGACTCAAACTTGCACACATTGGTTATTCGAAGCCTATGCCATGCGATAACTTCAGGATACTGTGTCCATAGCATCAAACCCAAATGAATATATTTCCCGAAACAATAAGTGGCATAATAAGACTAGACTTACATTTGGAGGCATTATGTAAGTAGCTGAAGTGAGATTGAAACGTTTACATGTGTCTGGTGATACCTGTAATTGTGCAGGTACATTGTTTGTCGCTGAAAAGTTCAGGAATAATGTCAGGGCTGTGTATGGTCTATCCATCTCCCACATCTAGAATCTCATGTTTGTTTCAAATTTTCTTGTTGTTTTAGTTAGCTTTTTTCATTTTTTCACTTTTTGATTGTATTTTGTTGTTTTTTTCAACATGGCAAATAACGGCACTTTATTTAATCTGACCGTCCCCTTTTTTCTACAGGTTATATTGCTAGCATTGAAGAAAAGAGACTATTGACACGATCCTGCATAGCGTCAAAAATGCACGTACATGTGGATGTGCTTCACCTCTCTTTGTGGACTTTTGTTAGTCTTGGGGACTTTGTCACCAAATCTTCTGTATCACTGGCCGAATACTGTCAGTGTCAAGACTTTGGACCCTGTACATACTCCTTGCCAGGTAATTGCAACTGTTGGTTTTGGTTGGCTTTTCCATTTAACTTTTTTCGTGTCAGTAGCGGTTTCAGTCGCGGTTATTTCTGTAGGAATCATCGTAACTAAAACTGCTACTGACACGCGTAGGGTTAATCCTGCACAAGGTGGCCATCTAAATGACTTTGCAGACAACAAAACACAAAGAAATAAAGAGTAAGTCTTCAGGACTGACTGAAAATCTGTCAGTGACCACAGATGACCTTAGCTGGGGTTGGCCATCTTGTGGCTGTGTGAACCAGCTGCAGCCGACACTGGACTAATGGCCTTTTGCTGACAAATTTTAGCTCTTTGCTGGCTGACTTTGGCCCGAGGACCTTTTGCTTACTGTTTCTTCTTCACTACTCCGTGTAAATGCTTCACCGCAATAAAGTGACAATGAATATCGCGACTTTTTGACTAATCAGTTCTGCAATATCTTGAGGCTGACCTGTATCATTAACCCTTTGGCAGTTAGTAACAGTGGTGATGATTCCTACAGGAATTATCACGGCACAAACCACTACCAACAGCCAAAGGGTTAAAATCAGAATACCGATGTGCTTTGTGCAGGACCTGGTCCTTTAAACACATTGGCGCAAATTGACGTTGGAGACTTAAGACGAGTTGGTGATCAGGTTTCCATCCATGTCTGCATGCACTACACCACAAGCTTCCTGTGGTTTAAGCTTGCTGACAACGTCGGTGTGCCATACCCATCCGAAGAAGACATCAAACGTGTCCAGTGTTGCGACAGCAATCAAACTCTGATAATCAAAAGTGCCAAGGAGACTGATGGAGGGATCTACACATTTAATGCCAGCAATGGAACTGCATCAGTGGTGGGGTTCTTCACTTTAAATATTCTCTGTGAGTGGAATTTAAACATTTTCTTGTTGTACTTCACCGACTGATTGGATGGTGTGTGTGTGGAGAGAAGCGTGCTAGAGAACTTAACTGTAAATTAACCCTGTGTGAGTGGAATGGAAACACTTTGTTGTTGTACCTCACTGACTGGTGGAATGGTGCGTGTGTAGTACACATTCAAGATACATTAGAACATCTGAAAACGCAGAGCATGGCTGTTTAATTATGGGTGCGGAAAGCGGCATTTTCAGAACAATGCGGCAATAATAAAATGAATGTCCCTTGAGCCCCTGCATGTATTTTTTGTTCTCATGACCGTAAATGGCCGTTTGCGCTAATGACCGTAAATGACTGTTTGCGCTAATGACCGTAAAAGATTTTAACCCATATCATACTGAGGCTAAAAGCTTCAAATGTGTTCACTGCCATATGCAAGCTACATTATAGTACTTACAGAATATAGGGATATAGACCAATGGCTTTAGTTCAAGGGTGGTGCCAGAATAGCTTGGCGCCTAAAGGCACTACCCTTAAACTATTTAGTCAAGCTTATTTCACATACTGGTGTATTCCGAATGATAAGGATTAAGGAACAAATGTTATGAGGTTGCATTTGGTCTGACGGTGTATAATCAAACCCCTCAAGCGCAGGTCAATCTAAAAGCTGGCTTTGCAAAATCCGTGGCTGTTTGTAACTCTTCAAACACGCACTTGGTTTTAAGGATGCAGACCAGAGAGACAATTTTGTCGAATGAAAAAAATTCAAATCCATGCTTATGTTCTTTAACCCATATCATACTGAGGCTAAAGCTTCACATTTGCAAGCTACATTATAGTACTTACTCATAATGATAGAGACCACTGGCCGTTTAGTTCAAGGGTGGTGCCAGAATAGCTTGGCGCTTTGAGGCGCCAAGTTATTCTGGCACTACCCTTGAACTATTTTAGTAAAACTTATTTAACAAACTGCCTATTCCGAATGATAAGGGTTAAACAGTAATAACCAGTGTTATACCTTTTCATATTGATATACTAATTGCTTGAAATAAGTTAGACCATCATAGTTCAAGGGTTGCGCCAGAATAGCTTGGCGCATGAGGCGTCAGGTTATTTTGGCACCGCCCTTGAACTAAAATGCTTGATCATTCTCCTAATCTGTAATGTAGCCTTCATAGGACATTTTTTTTTTAAAAATCAGCCCCAGGATGTAGTTCCATTAAAAACGTTGTGGGTGGCCGCTGTAATGAGGCATGTGTAGTACTGGTAGGCGCAGTGCATTTTCACTAATGGCCCATAGATATGTCAGATACGCCTGAAATTTTGTAGAAATTTAAATGGAGATAATTTTTTGTACCATAAACTTACGAGCTGGAAACGATTTGAGCACTTTTGAAACTTGAGCCTGTCGCTATTATTAACTGTTATTCAACAGGCGCAATGTGTTTCACGTTTTAGGGCTGCATACCACCCCCAGTTATGCATGCCATCCTAAAGGAAGTATACATCTACGAAGTGGGGTGAATAAATTAGGACTGTTTTTTTCTCTGTACTGGGCTTTCCAGATTTGTGTGCAGGGGTCGCACGTACTGCAAACTTCTGCATAAATATTGTATTTTGAGAATGTTGTACCTAGCGGTTTTTTGTCAAATACAAACTCATTTGCAGAATCTACATTCGATGGGAAAGTGCTACGCATTGATTGTACGCTTGTTCGTTTTTCGTGATAGTGCGACACACTCTCCCAAATACTTTGCAAACACCAATGCAAATTGGTGAAAGATAGTGCCACCCCTGCTTTATGCCTGTAGGGTGGGTAGTGATAGTGTATTAGGATATCCGTCTCTTCCAGAAGTCACCCCCCCCCTTCCCCCCCTCCCCCCCACCTCCTCATTTTGTTCACTAGATAGTGGCACCAAAACGTGGCTCGAGGCGTGTTTGTTGCACAAGAAATGGAGAATTGTGTTGGTGTGCGTGCACATGTGTTAGTAACAAAATGCAGATGTGAAATGGAAAACATGACCGAAAGCACTGCTGAATTTCGGTGAATATTGTTGTTGGCCAAGCTGTCACTGATAACTTGTATTGCAGGTAGTTCAGTTCAGTTTCTTGCCTCCGAGTCGAAAGGACAAAAAAAAAAAAAAAAAAAAAAAAAAAAAAAAAAAACTATAATTGTTTTTAGTGCTAACATTAAAGCAGAAATTCTATTTCTTGATGCGTCAGTCATGTTTTCCATTCCACAGTCATTCGTGTTGAATAGTCTGCATTACATTAATTGTGGTTGGATACTTTATGATGCTAACCTGTTATAACCAGGAACAATTGAGCTTACAATATATTAGCTGAACATACATACACATGAAATTCAACAGTTGAAGTTCGCTCATCAATTGGAACAACTGCTCAAGTAATAAACATTCTTCTATTGTCAGTCAGACTCTGAAAATGAATTTTAGCTTTGTGTGTGTGTGTGTGTGTGTGTGTGTGTGTGTGTGTGTGTGTGTGTGTGTGTGTGTGTGTGTGTGTGTGTGTGTGTGTGTGTGTGTGTGTGTGTGTGTGTGTGTGTGTGTGTGTACACAAAAGACCTGAAATGGGTGACTGTCTTTACCATCCTTATGGAAAAAGGGTGTGTGTAAAATTCTGGATGCCCAAGTCAGACACCCATTTTTTCTGAGGGTTGTTTCTGCATTGTCTTGCTTTAAGAAGTTGTAAAAAATAAAAAAATCAGTTTTTCCCATTTCAAGGTTTTTCCACGCATTTTTGTGCTTAAAATGCACTCTGCTAGTGTGTTTGAACTTGTCCCAGCATTGTGTGTGTGTGCATGCACAAAACCTGTAAAATGGGCGTGTTTGTGTGAGATCACCCTTCTCATCTATAAATAACTTAATAGCTGCTATGGGTCGACTGCGTGGGTGAGCCGAATTGAAACGGAGAAATACGAAAGGAAGGGGGGTGGGGGGAAGGGGGTGGGTGGTATTTTAGTTGTTTGAGGGAGTAAATTGTTTATATTGCTACAGAATGAGTTTTTTTATTTGAGGGTGTGGTTGTTTAGTTTTAAAAAAAAAGTGTTGTTGTGTTGTGCTTCCGGGGTGATGTGGAGGGAGGTCATGTCTAGTTACAAACTTAAGAGCCATATATTCGTTCGCAAGTGACTTAGCCTATAATATATTCGTGCGCCGGTTGCTATGTAGTGAAGTGATTGTATGAGTGCCCAGTGTGAGAGAGAACGTATAGACTTTGGGTGAGGCTGCTGTTGTCTTGTGTCTTTTGGTTCAACCTGTTCCTTTGCTTTGTTTGTGGGGTTTGTTGGTGTTATGCTTTCGTTTCGACTGCAACTCCTGTCAGATTGTATGCACAAATTGATTGAATGCAAATGACGTCACACAGTCGGTGTCGTTAGGTGCGTCGTCTGCTGCAGTCGGTCGTTTAGTGCAGTATGAAGAGTGCAGGCTTGGATGGACCATTTTCCGATGTAATGCTAGGTCAGAGAAAGAAAACCTAATGTTGCCAAAGGGTGTAATAGTAAAGTATTGTTTGTGTGAATGCTGCCCGTTTGAGGGAAGGACTGGAAAGTCGAGTGCTGAGCGAAGAGAGAAGGCGACAATGGGAAAACTATGATATCCAGCACTATTACGTTGGAATAGATGTATAACAGTTACGACACGCCTGTAAATGTAAACACTTTTAACATGAACAAAAGGTGAGTTTAAAGAGGTTTTAAAACAGTTTTAATAAAACTGTTGCCCGACACGCTTCTAAAAACAACAGTTTCTTAGTTTTAAAGCTTGTACCGCGCCATAAACGCCGCGATTGCTTCTCAGTCTTAGCTGTCCTATAGTGTGGAATGTGGGACTTGGCCAACTGGATCCATTTGGTATCCCCACCCGGGTCTGCCCTGGGAAACTTGGGTGGGGTTAACTACTTTTTAGTTCCCAGGGTCACCCTGGTCAGCCCCACAGGGAGGGTTTTCCTCTCTATTCTGGGGCATGTGTTTCTGTCTACCTTTGGTCCATTCACCTGTATTTTCCTATTTTAAACTCTCCCTACTGTCTGCACTGCCTGTAGCTCTTGATATTGGATGTGCGTTGCTAAATGGTCTTGGCTTTATTTAGGCCCCATATTGAAGGTCTGTTTAACGTATTGGACCGGCTGGCGACATACATTCAATATTCTGTTTTTTTTTTTTTCACAAGCAGTGCAGGCACGTCCTGAGAAAGCCTTGTTGCTGTCGGGAGGTTAAGCAATGATCAATCAGTCAATGGATCCATTTGGTGCACTCCAAAATGTGTATTTGTGAGTGGTTTGATGTGCAACTCGGTGCGCGTGTGTAAAAAATGGTGCCAAACATCGCACACCAACGACACGTTCTTTTAGCCTGTTTGTTCTAGCTTGGCCGTATACACAAGGTTTTATGACCCAGGTCTAGATTTTTTTTTTTTTGTGTGTGTTTTTTTTTTTTTTTTTTTTTTTTTTTTTTTTTTGTAACTGTTTTTTTTTTTTTGTTGTACGGTTCATTGCGTTGTCAGGGGGTGCATTTAGCACTGTTGCTTTTTTTTTTTTTTTTGGTCATCTTCTGCTTCGGCCCTTGCGCGCGTGTTTCGTACCCGCCTTGGTTGCTATGCGTACGTTTGGATTCCTAGACTTTTGTGCGTTTGTTATTTAGTGGGGGAGTTAACATTGTATTTATATTTCGTTCGTTGCTGTGTTTGTTCCCTGCCTTGTGGGTTGTTTTGTTTTTTTTGTTTTTTGTTTTTTTTTTTTTTTTTGGGGGGGGGTGTTTTACTTGGGGTCCGTTTGTTTCATTGCGTGTTGTTGTTTTAAGGGGGGAGCTTTCCCGTTGCCGTGATGCCTTCGTTTTTCGCATGTTATGCGTGCCTTATTGGAGCCCAAGTTTTGTTGCGACTTTTTGCGTTGTTTTTGCTAAGGGAGTTATACCCTTTTTGTGCAGTCCGTTCGCTGCCATGTTCTGGGGACAATGTGTTTCATTGCGTGTTTGGGGCCGTTCGTTTGCCTCTGTTTCCCGGTGCCGGAGTGAGTCTATCGCGCGGCCGCGCGCCTTTTCAATACACCCGGAGCTCGGCCCAGTGTGAGCCACCCGTGCATTTTGTTTTTGGTGCTCGTTGATCATGTCGGTTTCGGTTCATTGCGTTGTTTCCTTGAACTTGTTTGTTTGTTTTTATTTGGGGTCCGTTTGTTTCATTGCGTGTTGTTGTTTTTTAGGGGGAGTTTTCCCGTTGCCGTGATGCCTTCGTCTTTCTCATTTTATGCGTGACTTTTTGGAGCCCAAGTTTTGTTGCAACTTATTGCGTTGTTTTTTGCTGGGGAGGTTCCCCTTAATATAGTCCGTTCGCTGCTATGTTCTGGGGGCAATGTGTTTCATTGCGTGTTTGGGTGCTGGAATGAGTCTTGCGAGTTCGAGTTCGAGTTTTGGAAGGGACTAGGGCTTTCAGCTATCGCTGATTTCGCCCGGGGGGGGGGGGGGGGCAGGGGAGGGGGGGGGGCAGATCGTCTCTCCGTCTGCTCGTCGCTGACACCCGCGCATCACTTTGTTTTTTCTCTCATCATGTCTGCCCGCGCCCCAGGGGGCTGGGTCGTTGGGGGAGAGCCCATGCGCTCGTGGCCGCTTGGGTCCTTCGTCTTGCTTGGGTCCTCCGTTTTGTTTGGTTGTTGGTGTGCTCTTTCCTCTCTCCCTTGTTGGTAGTCGCAGTCCAGGGCCCGGTTTTCTTTGGCCCGGCCAGCCATACACCCTCATGTTTGAGGGGGGTTAATTTTTACTAACCCCCCTATACGTATTTCTGTATTTCTCTGGAGGGGGGGTGTTGTACCCTCCGTTTCCCCAGGGAGTGCACGGACGAAGGGTGCTAAACCTCCCTGGGCTCCCTATTTATTTTGATTTTGATGGGCGGCGAGCGCAGGCGAGCGGGGAGTCACGCGGTGTCGGAGTGCCATCGTGGGTACCTCGACCCCCTGGGTTCTCAAACCCCCCTATCCCGCATAGTGGACCTTCCAGGAGTGTCCTCCCTGCGTCCCAATACGGGGAAGACGGACCCCGGAGCCGGCCGCCGGCCCCCGGGCGCGTCCCACCGAGATTCGGTGGGGGGGGGGGACCACAGGGGTCCGCCGCCGGCCCTCGGGACCCTCTCCCCGCTAGGAGGGGGGTAGTTGGTCAAAAAGCCGCCCGGCAGCGACCTATGGGGCTTTCCCTCCGAGCTCTGGGGGGGGGGGGGGGGGGGGCAATCTTAACGTGCCTGGCGGAGGAAAAATAAATGAAAGTAACCTGTAAATACAAAAAACCAACAAACAAACAAAACAAAAAAACAACAAAAAAAAGGATGATGTGATGCATGGTCCTTGCGCACCCTCCCCCCCCCCCCCCCACGCCCGGACGGCGCCACCAGACACGGCGGTGGCCTCCGCCAGTCCGGGGGGTCCACCCGTGGCGGGGGAGGAGAGGGGGCGGTTCAGGGCCGGGTGATTGATGATGGTGAGGTTGATGATGTATCTTTATTAACCGTGGGGAGGTGGGGCGGGTGCTGGACCATGAGATGAGGTGAGGGTGGGGGTGACCTGTGTTTGCCGTTCGGCCCTGCCGGGCCCACGGCAACACTTCGCGAGTGGATAGTGTGAGGATAAGTGGGGAGGGGCCGGTGGGGGACGGGCTCCGCCACCGCGTGACTCTGGGAGGGTGTTATCCTGCGCGTAAGTCGCGGCCCATTATCTATATTTATAAGGAGTGCATTGACGTTGGATGCTAAACCTCCTTTGGTTGGACCTAGTTTATTTAAGTGGTTGGCTCTCCTTTGTCCAGGCTGGGCTCCAGCCGCCCGGATTTACCCGCTCTCTATTAGCTCTTCCCTGTTTTCCTTCCCGGGGCCTGACTGGGCGGCCCCAGGAGGCCCAGCGGGGAACTTGGGCCCCGTCAGGGCGCCCCGCGGTCTCCGGGCATGGCCCACCTGGATGGCGGTTCTCCATGCACGGCTACCGCAGCTCCCTGCGGTCCCGCCTCGGCCGGGTAGGGTTGAGAGAGGTGAGGGGGAGGGGGGGGGGAGTCCCGGCGGGTGACTTGGGCCCCTCGCGGTCTCCGGTCACGGTCCACCTGATTGGCGGTTGTCCATGCACGGCCACCGCAGCTCCCCTCGGTCCCGCCTCGGCCGGTTGGGGTTAGGATGAGGAAAACACAAAAAAAGGGGGGAAAGAGGGGGGGGGGGGTTATGAATGAGGTGACTCTTTATTATCTGAGGGGGTGGGGGCGGGTGCTCGGACCATGAGATGAGAGGGTTGGAGATGATAGGTTCGCCCTCTCCCCATCCCCGCCACCCCCCCCCCCCCCGGCCTTTATTGGAAGGGCGGCGGGGCGAGGCGGGCGTCCCCGGAGTGGATAGATACCAGAGGCTATGGGGTCGGGTCGAGAGAGCAGGTACCGGGCAGTTCTGGGAGACCTGGCTTCGTGAGGGCCACCCACTGTCTAGGGTGCTATCTTTTGAGTGCCCCCGAAAGGGCAGTCCGGGCGGGGTAGTTGTGATGGGGGTGGAGAGTATGGGGGTGAGGTGGGGTAGGGTGCGATCTTTATTACCTCGGGGTCTTGGGGGGGGGGGGTGCTTGGACCATGCTTGATGATGGGGGATGATTGGTGGTGGGGGGACCCCTTCAGTCGCTCAGTCTTGCATTCTTCCTTCTTTTATTATCCTTGCATACACTCAGTCTTACTTCCTTTCTCCTCATTCTGACACCTTTCCTGCCCGACCGGGGGACTATCTAGTTTTGAGCACTTCGGGCCCGGGGGTGCTCGGACGACGACAAGAGCTAACCCCCGAACTCATCGCCATGATCCAGGATCATGAGCCTTCCGTGCTGTGGGAGGGGGCAGGTGGGGTTCTATGTTTGGTTATATGTACTTAACTAAGGGGTGTTTGTTGATTGTATGTTTGGTGGTGGTGCACCAAGTTGTTGGATCTGGATTTATGAGACCTTCTAGGGTAAGGGGTGTGTTTAGTTTTTCTTTTATTGTGGCTCTGGTTTCTTCTGTGTGTTGGCATTCTAGTAGGATGTGTTCCGTTGTGAGTGTGTGGCCGCATATGCATACTATTTGGTTTGGAAGGACTAGGTATCTTTCGCCCCCCAATCGGATCCTTGTTAGTCGGGACTGGTCTTTCCTTTTTCCTTGGAAGAGGATGGGTTTGTTTTTGAGTTCCCTCGCGAGATTTTTTCGTCTTCCTCTTTTGTTTTGGTGGAATTCATCGATCCATAGTTTTCGGAAGGCGGGTCAAAGTGCCTTGGATCTTTCATTCGCCGACAGGGGTAGGTCGAAGAAGGTCGATTCTTGGTCGAGGCCTTTCTTCGCCACTTTGTCGGCACTTTCATTGCCTGGGATCCCCACGTGAGAGGGGACCCACATGATTTTAATTGTTTTCCCGTGCTCTGATAGTTCTGCTGCTTGAACTCTAATCAGGTACGTTAGGTCGTCTCTGAACGACTCCAGGTTTTGAATCGCTTGGACGGCTGAGAGCGAGTCCGTTACTATGAGTATGCGTTTGCTTTTTTGGAAGTCGCTCTTTATTACCTTGTAAGCCCCTAGAATGGCCGTAAGTTCCGCTGTGAAGACCGCTGAGTGGTCTGGTAGTTTTATGGCCCTATCCGATTTGTTGGGCGCGTGGATACCTAGTCCGGTTGCATGTGTGGTTGGATCGTGGGACCCATCTGTATAGATGAATGCGTAGTCTTTGTATGTGGTGGTTTTTTTATGTTAAACTCCATTTTCATTTTGGGCCCATCTTCCGTTTTCAGATACTTGGTTAAGTCCAGATCTACTTCTATTTGTGGGAGTCTCCATGGGGGTGTCTTTATTTGTATGTTCGGTGTCCTATATGATAGTTTTAGTTTTATAGAGGCTTCGCTTTTCTGGACTACCGATTTTATTTGTGGTGTTTGGTTGCGTTTGCCTCTGGTTTTGTGGTCTGTGGTGAGCGTATATTTGGCCGGGTGGTCGTCTGGCATACATATTGTTTTATAGCATTGGTTCGCTGCTCTTTCCTTTATTATGATCGTTATAGGTTTTTGCCCACTCTCTGCCAGTACAAGCAGGTTTGGGGTGTGCCTGGGGACTCCCAGGGCCACTTTCAAGGCGTCCGCTTGCACTGACATCAGTTTTTTGGTTTGACTCTTGTTTAGGTTGGTGAGTAGGGGGGCTGCATATAGTAGTCTGGACATTAAGAAGGGTGACCCACAGGGCGTTCCCACCTGGTTTCCGAACCTTTATGCTGCTTACTTGCTTGGCTTGGTTAGGAGACTTCGGTGGCCATCTTCTCTGCTCTTACTATTCTATCTATGTGCCGGGGCCAAGGACCGCCACCCTAACGGGCTACTGGTCCCTGCAGCTCCCTTTCTAGCCTACCACTTCCTATCTATCCTCGCTGGAGATCACTGGCTACACTAGAAAAATAGCTTGGTGAACAAAGCTACCAACAGCTTTGCCACCGGTCGACTCTACTCTACTCTGTGAACACTATTTGCTTTGCTTGGCTGCACTCTGTAGCGCGTCCTCTCCTCACCACTGCTGCCTGTGAGTCTTGCGAAGGTCGAATTTTGGAAAGGACTGGGGCTTCCAGCTATCGCTGATTTCGCCCGGGGGGGGGGGGGCAGGGGGGGGGAGAAGACCGTCTCGCTGTCCGTCTGCCGCTCCGTTGCGCAGTGGCTGATGTTGTCGCCGGGGCCGGGTGGTTGGTGGTGGAGGAGGCGGGTGGTAGGCCGGGGGACCGTTGCCTAGCGCCAGGCTGGTGGGTGGTAGAAGGCCAGCCACTCTAAGAGATCTTGCAGGAGTGGTGGCGGTGGTGGTGGTGGCGGCCGGGGGAACCGTGGCCGGTCGTGGTATGGTCTGGGGAGGTTGGGTGGCTGTGTTGGCGGCCAGTTGATCCTGGGCCGAGGAGTTGGACGCTGGAATTGTCGGGGTGGGTGGAGGTGTTGCGGTGGCAGTCGCATGTGTGGCGGCGGCGTGGCGAGCAGTAGTGGGCGTTGGTGGCGGTGGCATTTGGGCGGTCGGTGGCGTCTTCTTTGTTGTCGCGGGCCGGTAGCTGGACCGTTGCCCGTCTGTGGTGGTGGTTGTTGTTGTGGGGGCGGGTCTGTACCCGCGTCCTGGAGGGTCTTCTCCGGTGCTGGTGGGACCTCTGTCTCCGTGTCTTTGGTGTCTGGTGGCGTGGTGCTGGTTGATTTTTCGGCAGTCTGTGGGGAGTCTGTGGTAATTTGACTCCCCGTCTCGGTGGTTGGGGCTGTGGCCTGTGGCCTTTGACGTGGGGGGGGGGGGGGGGGTTCGAGGTCCTTGATGGCACCCGAGTGCACCAGCCACCGGGCGGCGACTAGTGCTCGGTGGTACGGGCTGCCATCTATCGCCGTGATGACCGGGACGGCGTCTTGGAGAAGGAGCACCAGCTCCCCGAAGTCTATCCCCCTGAGCCGAGTCGCCCCCTCCTCCAACGATGCCGGCCGCTCCCGAGTTAGTTGTTCGGGAATGTCGACCGGCGGTGGGGAGCATAGGGAATCGGCCCACGACGAGAGCTCCTCTTCTGGTTCTCGTGGTGGTGGTGGTGACTGGGGGCGGGCAGGGCCCGCTTCATCTTCGTTGGTGACAGTTGCCTGATCTTCTTGACTTAGTGGGCGCACTCTGTCGTAGAGTGCGTCCATTTTGGGGAATAATCCCCTTGGTGGTATGGGAGGCGGAAACTTGCTAAATGCCTCTCTTAGGCTGCGGTCGAAGTCTGCCTCTGTCATCGGCGTTCTAGTGATGACTGGTTGCTGGGGCGCCTGGTGGGGAGGGGGTGAGTCCCCCACCTGTTCCCAGTACGCCCGCTTAGGCTGATCTTCTTTTTGTGGCCAAATCGGCGGGGAGAGAGGGAGCTTGTAACTCCTCGTCTCCCACCTGGCCGGTGGTGGTCTTGGTGCTTGGGGGAGGGTGGAGGTAAAATCCTCCACCTGCTGCTTGTTGGTCTTGCGCCGAATTTTCCGCCCTTTGTCCATCCTTGTAGCGTGTAGACTTGTAGGCTGGCTGACTGGCTGGCTCGCTTGCTTGGTCGCTGTGTGTGGAGAGAGCGGAAAAACCGTCCTCTCTCCTCGGCTGCTGAGCTGGCTATGTCCGTGAGTCTTGCGATGCGATGCGATTTTAAAAAGGGATCGGGACTTCCAGCTTTCGCTGATTTCGTCCAGGGGGGGGGGGGGTGGGCCAAGGGGAGGGAGGGATGGTGTCGATCTGTCTGTCTGTCGCTCCGTCGCTCAGCGGCTGATGTTATTGCCGGGGCCGGGTGGTTGGTGGTGGAGGAGGCGGGTGGTGTGGCCGGGGGACCGTCGCTTCAGTGCCAGGCTGGGGGGTGATGGTACGCCAACCACTCAAGTAGGTCTTGGATGAGTGGTGGCGGCCGGAAGAACCGTGGCTGGTTGTGGCGGTGTCTGGGGAGGTTGGGTGATGGTGGTGGCGGCCAGTCGATTCTGGGCCGTTGGGTCGGGCGCTGGAACGGGCGCAGTGGGTGGCGGTGCTGAGGTGGCAGGCGGAGGTGTGGTGGCGGCGTAGGGAGCAGGGGCGGGCGTTTTGTCCGGAAGCGCTTGGGTGGTCGTCGGCGCTGCCGCTGTCCGGACGTTGGTTTGTTCGTCG
The DNA here is from genome assembly GCA_036245525.1 of Semisulcospira habei. Taxonomy (NCBI): domain Eukaryota; kingdom Metazoa; phylum Mollusca; class Gastropoda; family Semisulcospiridae; genus Semisulcospira; species Semisulcospira habei. The sequence continues at coordinate 272,256,755 of BTPG01000001.1, forward strand.
GCAGTGGCTGTGTGGTGGTGCCCGCTTCTTGCTGTGGTGGGCCGGTGTTCCTGCTTGGCTGGGCTTCTTGTGCTGTCGTGTTGGTTTCTGCGTCTTCTGTCGTGGCCGAGGAGACTGGGGTAGTCTCGGTGGTCTCGGTGCTGGTTTCTGTTGTTGTGATTGTGGTAGTTCCACATCCTGTACTTTTGTAGACAGTTGGCATGCTGCCTGTCTGTTGGGTTGTTGTTTGTGGGGCGGCTGTTGTCTCTACACTTCTGGTTTCTGGTGTTGCTTGGCAACTGTTGTCTGCTGTAGTGTTGGTTGCTTGGCTGGCTGTGCACTTGGTCTCGGTGGGTCGGAGATCTCGTATTGCACCTGTGTGCACCAACCACCTGGCGGTGACCAGTGCCCGGTGGTAGGCATCTCCTGTTAGTGCTACAATTGCTGGGACAGCGTCCTGGAGCAGGAGCACCAGGTCGTCGAAGTCGATACCCCGGAGCCTGGTCTCCCCCTCCTCCGTCGTTGCCGGTCGTTCCCGAGTAAGAAATTCGGGAATGGTGACCGGCGGTGGTGAGGGTGGAAAGTCCGGCTCCGATTGGTCCCAGGGCTCCTCTTCTTGTTGGGGGGTTGGCTGGGGGCTGGCGGGCGCCGTTCTCTCCTCTTGGTAGGCTGCGGCGTAGTCCAACTGGCTATGGTTCCTTTGTAGTAACTCGTCGAGTTTGGGGAACAAACCCCTAGGTGGTATCGGCATCCCTTGCGCTATCACGTGTTTAAAGGGTGTCACCTGTCGTGGTGTTTGGGCCATCTGTTGTGGGGGCGAGGGCCCCCACGTTGATTGTTCGTTGAGCTGGATCGGCGGCGACAGAGAGGGCCGGTAGTCTCTTGTCTCGGTCTGCTTTGCCGGCGCCTGGGGGGGGGGGGGAGGGGGTGAGTCCCCCACCTGTTCCCAGTACGGCAGCGTTGTTTGATTCCTTGGTTGGATTGGCGGGGACAATGGAGGCCGTTGGCTCCTTGTCCTCCTTGAAGCTTTTGTTTGCTGCGGCGCCTGGGGGAGGTTGGCGGTGTACTCCTCCACCTGCTCTTTGTTTGTTCGGCGTCGGTTCGCCCTGACAAGGGCGGGTGGCTGGCTTTTCTTGTTAGAGGCCAACTGCGGTGTTGCTTGGCTTGCTTGGGGCGAGGCTTGGTCTTGGTCTTGTGAGGCTGTTTTCTCTCTTGGCTAGGCGAGGAGCGGAGGACCGTTCTCCTCGGCTGCTGTGAGTCGAATCTGAGTCTTGCGCGCGGCCGTGCGCCTTTTATACCCGCCGCTCGGCCCAGTGTGAGACACCAGTGCATTTTTGTTGTTGGCGCTAGTTGATTGGTTGATCAATCCCCTCGCGGGGCGCGCGGTGGGTTCGGTCCGTGTCGGTTTCGGTTCATTGCGTTGTTTCCTTGAACTTGTTTTTTCTGAATCTCCTGTTCCCCACATTTGTTGTTATGGGTGTGTTTCTAGGCCGTTTGGTTCGTTTAGGAGGGTTCAGTTCAGGCCTTAAGAGTTTTGCCTGTTAGTTTGGGTTCTGGCACTGTGAGTCGTTTGTCTGGTGTGTCTGGGGTACGTGTTCACCGTCCCCCCCCCCCCTCCACACTTTTTTTTGGGGGTGCCGTTATCGTAGGCCTCGCATTACTGTGCGCGTTTTGTTTTAGGTAGTGTGATCATCTGTTTTCAGTTTGAGTTTTGATTTGATGATCTGGTCTCCTAGATTTTTGTGGCGCTTGTACGCGACTATTGGTGGGAACTGAAAATTTCTTTGCAGTCCTAATCTCTCGTTATTATGTGCCAATGTTTTTTAATGGCTTTGGAAAGTCCTTTGGTTCTGGGGTTGAACTTTGTTGTCATGACCAGCGGTGGGGCTTGGTTCTTCTTTTTCCTGTTTTGTGTTCTTTCTTGTAGGAGTGTTGCCCGTGGTATATTGGTAATGGTTTCTCTTTGCGTTGTCAATTCCGTTTGTTCGTACCCTCGTTCAACTAGTTTATGGTGGAACAGTTGTATTTGTCGGTCTCTTTCTTGGTTGTCTGAGCAGTTCCGCACGATTCTGAGGGTTTCTCCCTTTACCAGTCCGTTAAACACTGCTCGGGGGTGAGCTGATCGGTGGTGTAGGTACTGGAAGGTTTCTGTTGGTTTTCGGTAAAGTTTGATGTCAAATTTGCCATCCGTTGTGAAGCGTCCCCCTTTGTGGACTGTTAGGTCCAAGAAAGTTGCTTCTTTCTCGCATATTTTATAGGTGAAGTTCACCCCTTCTGTGTGGTCGTTGGCCAGTTGAAAGAATTGATGTATTTCATCCTCTTCTGCTTGGAATATCATGAATCCGTCGTCTCGGTATCTACCGTGGTACATGATTTTGTGCCTTTGTTGGAATTGTTGGGTGACTTCGTCTAGTGTTTTTGCCATGAGTATATCACTGCATGAGGGGGATGGCACCTGCCCCATTGCGCATCCGATTACTTGTTTGTAGAAGTTTCCGTCGAACATGAAGATGTTATTTTTCAACATCAGTTCTAGCAGTGATATTATCGTTTCCCTTTTGGTTGGAGGGAGGGGGGGGGGACGTTTAGTGTCGTTGGTAGTTTTTCCATTGTTGCTTTGACTAGTTCGTCTTGTTGGAGGACTGTATACATGTTGGATACATCATACACACCGATTTTTACGTCCCTCGGGAAAGTGTTGTTTTCGATCCAGCCAATGAACGCCGGTGTGTCTTTGATGTGGGTTTTCAGTTTTTCCACATACGGGAGTAGGAAGAAGTTTACCAAGTGCCCAAGGTAGTATGTTGGAGTGGCTACTTGGGAGATGATTGGTCTACCCGGTATGCGAAGGTCGTTGATGCCGTTTCGTTCAGCTTCTCGTAGTTGTTGTGGTGTTAGTTTGTGTGTTTTGGGGAGAATATACAGGTGCGCTGGGTCCCTGTTTTTCTCCGTTTGTTGTAGGAATTTGTATGTTGTGATGTCAATTTCTTGACTGGTTAGTAGTTGTTGGATGATTTTCATAACCTGTTCGTGTATGTCACTCATGTTAGGTGCTGGAATGTTTGTATAATGGATTCCTCTTAGTTGGAGTTCTACTTCTTTGACATAGTCTTCTCGGTTCCGAATGACTATGAACGTGCTCTTGTCAGCTTTCTTGATCACTATATGTGGGTTGTTTTTAATTTCTTGCAACGCACGTTTCTCATCCATTGAGAGGTTGGTCCTTACTCTCTGTTGCTGTAGGTGTAGGAGTTCCTCATGTGTGTTGTCGATATATGTCTCGTCCATTGAGAGGTTGTTCCTCACTGTCTGTTGCTGTAGGTGTAGAAGTTCCTCATGTGTGTTGTCGATATATGTTTCTAATGCGTTGTTCCCCTTCAGTGGTTCAAAGCCTGAGTTCGTCCTGAAGGGGTGAAGTTCTTCGGTTTTGTTTGGCTCTGAGAATTGGTATTTGCATCTCATTTTACGGGCCATTTCAAGAAAGTCGGAAATTATTTCCCGTGGGGTGTGTTGTTTCCTTGGGGTGGGGATGAAGTTTATCCCTTTGGCGAGTAGGAGGTATTGTTGGTCTGTGAGTTTTGTGCTGGATAGGTTTATTACATACTCTCTTGCCTTCCCCATTTTGAGGTCTTTGTCCTGGGATTTTTGTTTCCTCCAGTGTTTTTGGTTGCGGGCCATGGCGCGTAGTTTTTTCCCTTTTCCGTTTCTCGCCATATCGTATGTTGTTGGGTTTTCGTATCGTTTCTCGCTCAAGGCGCTCTGAAATGACCTACTGATTCCAGGGATAATGAAAATCTTTCATTCATAAGAGAGCATTCACCAGCTCTAAAATGAAACCAAAAGTGATGACCCCCCCCCCCCCAAACCTTCACCCCCTCCCCCCCCTACCCCCACAACCCCACCCAAACAATCATAAGAAAATCAACCAGAGGTATGTTTAGTGAGGTATTTGTTCACTGTGTGTTGTGTCATTGTGCTTGACATTTTTAATGCAGGAAAAAGAAGGAATATACATTAAGTTGAAAAAAGAATGACAACAATCAAATAAATGTGGAAAAGAAGCATCAAATATTCCGTGAACTTTACCTTATTACAGACACCTAATTTTCTTAAGATGTCCATGCTAAAATGAATGATTTGACGAGGACACCCCTTTTCACTGTAATGCCAGTTTTTGTGTGAGAGGCACCCACTATATTGGTAGAAACCCTTTTTTTTTCTCCATCCAGTGGCTCTGTTTCTAGAAAAAGTCTATTTTATTTTAAGTTGTAGAGCTTAGTTACAAGGTGAGTTGTAAACATTCGCATCAACTCCAGAGCCCTAGAATAAATGGAAACATGGGAACCCATTTTCACATATAAAATGATAGGTAACCCACTCTGAGGCTTTTGCGTCCATGTGTGTGTGTGTGTGTGTGTGTGTGTGTGTGTGTGTGTGTGTGTGTGTGTGTGTGTGTGTGTGTGTGTGTTTGTGTGTGTGTGTGTGTAGAAAGAAATAGCATAGGACACTTACATTTTCTTTTCTTTTTCATATAGATGCTGAATCAGATTTTACAGCAGTTTCACAAATGTGCACTTATAATAAAATCATTGTCCCCCTGATTATGTACAGACTTCACAAAAAGTTAAGGACCAGCTGATAATTCAGGTACCAGTTTCAAAATAATAATAATAAAAAAGACAGGAAATGCCTTGTATCATGCTCAGTGACGATAACATTGCAGAGGGGCTAGCAGTGATTGTAACGACCGCTGTGTCGGTCGCACGTGCACCACTGACAACAATCAGCACATTTAAAAAGGTTCTGTTTTAGCATTATTTAACTATTTTTCGATGGTCACGGAACAACGTCTGGTACTTTCCACACTAAAAAGTCAAAATGCAGTTGGAAGAATGATTGCCAGGCCATGAACTGGGTTTATTCACTTGCCTACGTTTAAAAACATGTTGTTGTATCAACAAAATTCAGCACCACAAGAAAATTGAGCAATTTTTGCCCGTGGTCCGTAACTTGTTGTGAACCCTGTATATAAACAGACAGCTAAACACCTAATCATGAGCAGGAGAGTGAAGGAAATCGCCGGGTCGTGGGTTCGAATCCCCGTCCAAGCCCCGGTAGCTGGACTCGCAATCCAGGGGGAAAAGGCGGATCTGCTCAATAGCATGTCCGTTGAAAGGTCCTGGTAAATCAAAGTAGCACAGTTGGAGCGCGCCTGAATTGATCAGTGTTCAGGTCGTATTCCATAGGCAATAGATTTCCCTGTCCCCCATAACCCGCCCGTCAGGGCCGTCCATTATCACTTCGGTGCCATAGACGTTAAACCCCGATTTAACCAATCACCTAATCATTATTCAGCAAAGCATGTGCTTGGTGCCTAATTTTCCAAGGGGTAGGCGCCTATTTAAAACTCAAACCCGATACACACATGGGAACATTATTTATATATATATATATATATATATATATATATATATATATATATATATATATATATATATATATATATATATATATATATATATATATATATATATATATATATATATATATATATATATATATATATATATATATATATATATTGTTTTGGCTTGACTTCGCGAACGAAGATTTTATAGGAGTTGCCCACGACGTCTGCAGGTTTGTTCGTGGCTGCGGAGGCCAATCCGAGACAGGCGGGTTCGACCGCAGTGGCTGCAGGGGAAGGTATGGCCAGGGTTCTGAGCTGCGGCATCTCTGTTTTTTTCTCCTTAGCCGCTTGTCCTTAAGGCTAGCTCTGTGAGAGTCCTCAAAGGAGACAGCTGCCTTGTAAATGGTGGAGCGCCAGGTGTCACGGTCCGCAGCAAGCGAAGACCACTGGTGGTGGTCGATTTGGCAGGCACTAAGTGACTTCTTGAGACAGTCTTTGTATCTCTTCTTTGGTGCCCCTCTGTCACGGTGTCCAGTAGCAAGCTCGCCGAACAGGGTGATCTTTGGTAGGCGATGATCCTCCATCCTGGAGACATGCCCCGCCCAGCGTACCCTCCGTCTGTCAACCTAAGCATTCTCTCCAACAACACGATGGTTGTCTCCTATCTTCAGACGCAGGGCGGGACCCGTTCTCCCTCCCTTTGCATTCTTCTGTTCCATATTCTGGTGTGGTGTCGGGATCGGGGCATTTCGCTACGTACAGCCGCATAAACCTCCGGAGGGTACTCGGTATATATATATATATATATATATATATATATATATATATATATATATATATATATATATATATATATATATATATATATATATATATATATATATATATATATATATATATATATCATCATCATCATCATCATCATCATCAGTCCCTTGCCCGAACTGGGCGTTGGGGGGACTGAAAGGCAGCAGCAACAGACAGTGCTCTCCACTGAGTTCTATTTTGGGCGGTGGCAAGCAAGTCTGACATCTCGAGTTCGGTCCATTCTTTTATGTTTGCGACCCAACTCTTTCTCTGACGACCTCGCCGACGACTTCCTTCGAGAGTGCCTTGGAGGATAGTCTTGGACAAGGTGTTGTGTCGGGTCACGTGGCCAAACCAAGCAAGCTTGCGCCGTTTCACGGTTGCCAGAAGGGGTTCATGTGGGCCCACCAGGGAAGTGACGATGCTCCGTACATATTCGTTGGTCTTGTGCTCGCGGTATGAGATGCGGAGCAACTTCCTCAGGCACTTGTTCTCAAAGGCCTGGATTTTCTTTTCTGAGTCTGCAAGCAGTGTCCAAGTCTCACAGCCGTAGAGTAGAATAGACACTATGAGGGACTTGTAAAGCCTGTACTTGATGGTGAAGCTGATGGAGTTACTTCGCCATATCCTGTCCAGCCTGGCCATTGCGGATGTTGCTGTACCTATCCTGATACGGATCTCTGCTATGCAACTACCGTCTTTGGACATGACTTCTTGAGACAGTCTTTGTATCTCTTTGCGGATGTTGCTGTACCTATCCTGATACGGATCTCTGCTATGCAACTACCGTCTTTGGACATGACTTCTTGAGACAGTCTTTGTATCTCTTCTTTGGTGCCCCTCTGTCACGGTTGCCAGAAGGGGTTCATATATATATAATTTATTGTCAAGACCCCTGCTTCCGGGGCGCGATCTATGAGCGCTACCACTCGAGAACAACCAACCCAAACCTAACACAGACACCAGAGGAACAATAACGACGACATTTATTACATATAAAACAATAATCCAGAATTTCCTCACTCAATCCTATCCACGCACTCACACATCACATTCACTTTCACACACGTCCAAACCACGCTGCATAAATATCCGACATATACAATAACCACCAATATATAATAAAACATATATCTCTAATAAAATACAAAAGAAGATGTAAGAAAAGTAATACAATCTACAAACTACTGCACCTCCCCAGCGGGAGCTCGAACGATAAGTTCAAATTAAATAAATGGTTTCGCAATAGAGTCTTCATAGCACATGGCTGCATTAAGTAACTCATTATTTTTTTAATAAACAATGCCAAACATATAATGAAACGAATATCCTTACAAAGGAACAAGCGAAAGTTAAGAAAACTTAAAACAGATCACAAACCTCCGGAACTTCTCGACGGAAACACAACCGTTAACCTCAGCTTAGCTTAACGCTCTTGCTTCCGCGATTAGGTCTTGCGTAACACATGGCTGCTTGTAAGGTTGTATGACACACCTCTTTCGCGCATCTTTTCTGAGCATTTAGATACCGCTATCTTGCGTCTGCCGTGACCTGAGACTGGAGTTCACCGAAAAAATACGCCGCACGGCAGGTCGTATTGCAAACAAGCTCAATTTATCGATAATTGACAAAAGCGATATACTGTTTGAAATAGGTGTGTAAGCTAACTGTTTCTATGCATAAAATGTTTTGTTTCCTCAGAAATAAGATACTTTTACATAAGTTGCGACAAGTTATCAAGTGTAACGCATAACCTGCGTAAGGTGGCGCAAAAAAAAAAAAACACGTAATTTCTAAAGAAAGAAAAAAAAAGGAACGGGCCAACCAAACGGGAAAGCAGTCTACGTGGCAGCCAGGAAAACAACAAAATCTCTTCAGACATCAGCAAGAAAAAGGTAAATTAAATTAGAAAAAAAGGGTGGTGTTTGCTAAGTGACTAGAACACGAGTTACTAGTGGAAGCAAAATGTCGTACATATAAGTGGCATATCTCACTGCTTTTCCAACCCTTTATGCACCGCCGTGAGATGTCAACTGCACAGGGTAAAACCCCAATAGCTAACTGTCCTTTTATTCATGGAAATTTAGGTTCCACAGTAGTATTGCCGTCGCCACTGCCTACCTGCAATGAAGAAGACTACATTTTATTGTGGGTTGACAGGGGCATGCATTCCATGTCAGTCACCACCTAGAAGTAGAACATTTCCATACATTCTCGGAGAGCCTTTACTAATACGGTAGAGGGTATGTAGTCGACATTGTAGTTATATTAAACCAGTGCCAGTGCTTATTATATAGGAAAACGTGCTGTGTATAGGAAAAAGTCCTGCTAAGGGAGAATTTGGCATTATGGACCACTAACTCAGTAACTGCTTCCAGTACTTAGTAACTTAGTTTGCTCATCCATTCCCTTACTGTCTTATAAGGGATATATTACAGATTAGGAGATAGATCCAGCATTTTTTTAGTTGAAGGATGGTGCCAGAATAGCTTGGCGGATGAGACGCCGATCTATTCTGGCACCACCCTTGAACTATCATAGTCACATTTATTTCAAGCAGTGGGTGTATCAGAATTAAAAGGGTTACCTAGTACTTTATAGGTATGTATGTATGTACAATTAAACCTACGCTACTTTGACTGAAACCCTAATATTTGTTGACTACCATTTTGGATGACCTTGGAATGTGTGATAAATACTTATTTGTTTTTTCATTGTATGATTGCAGTTTGTATCAAAGTTTTTGCAATTTCTCTATCAAATTTGGCACAAAGGTAGCTGATGATGAAATCTTCCTATAGATACTAATTTGGTTGACTCCTTACACAGGTCAAGAGTCACAGAAGGTTGACAAAGCTAAGAAAAATGCATAATTGTAATTTGTAGCACAAATTTCACTAGTACAAAAGCAAGCCTTTATGTTGAGACATGTGACACTTATTTCAGCTACCTCAGTTTTGGAAAGGTCACACAGTTTATATGTGAATCAGTTATGCACATGAGGCGTACAGACTTTGCCATTGTTGTTTGTTCTTTGCGGTGTACACAGTTTATGTCGCATTTATTTTGAAAATCATAATCTGCTCCTGCATTTAGTTCACGCAAAGTGAAATTGTCATGCTGCCGAACAACACAGTAATAATCATGTATTTCATTTGAGGCCAATGCTGCTGTTGACCTCTCGCTGTGGAGTCTCAGTACATTCGCCCAGAGGACATACTTGCAAACAAGCGCATAAGTATGACGCCTACACCAAGGCCACAGCTCAAGTGCAGTGAGGGAAGGCGACACTTATTCTCCTGGACTCAAGGTAGATCATACCGGTAGATCTGTGACTAGAATCAGGTGCAGAACAAAACACAAATATGGTGTGATTGTGAATGAACACATCATACTGTAATGCTTTCTGTCATGGGCTCATGTGTGAAGCAAGTGAGGCTATGATCTGGGCCATTGGTCGTCCATGGTAAACTTTAATGTTGGCATTTTCTCGGAGACTATTCAAACCACAGTCTTCAAACGTGGCCGAAGGATACTTTGTGCCAAGACCTTTCTTAGCATACCAGTTTGAGTTAAGGCCAAGAGTCATGAGAAATCAAGATTCAAGAGGTAAAAAATAGCCATATTTTGAAAAAAGACGTTTTTTTCTCCTCAAATACTATTCACAACTAGTACAAAAACACCCCTTTACTTATGCTGAGACTCATGGCACTTACATTTCAGTCACCTTATGGAAAGGTCACACATTTCAGATTATTTAAATGATTAGTTTAAATGCACACGAGCGATCCAGGCTTCACCATTGTTGTTTGTGGTGTTTACAGATTATTTCACATTAGTTTGAAAGTAGTGATTCTGTAAACTAAATGAAGGGGCAGATTGGGGGGGGGGGGGAGGGGGACTCCCCTCCCCCCCTCCCCCCAGTCCCGGCCCCAAAGTATTTATAATGCTATAACAAAGTCCCTTTTTGGGGAGTTTGGAACCAACCCACCCTGAAATAAGATCAGGAGTGAAATTGTCATGCTGCAGAACAACACGGTAATAAACATGTATTTCATTTCAGGTCAATGCTGCTGTTGACTTCTCACTGCAGAGTCTCGCCTAGAGGGTATACTTGCAAACAAGCACAGAAGTATGACACCTACGCCAAGAAGAGGCGGGCACTAGTCAGGTCATGTTTGCTCAAAAGGAGAAGGCCACAGCTGAAAGCAGGCAATGCCAGTTCCAGTGGATCAACAAAAGTGAGAGAAGGCGACACTTATTCTCCTGGACTCAAGGTAAATTATACCGGTTGATTTGTGAATAGAATCAATTTCAGAACAAAACACAACTGGAGTGAATAAACACATCATACTGTAATGCTTTCTTTCATTTTGAAGATGGTGTAGTAACAGTACCAGCATTCTCTACAACACCGAATGCTAAAATCACTTGCTGCCAACAAGTGGCACCAAATTGCATTTGATTTGGGAGGCTTGGGCAAGTCTACAAATACTGTAATTTTCTTTAATAAGCATTTAGTGCACACAGAAGGACTAGAAAACACTGGATACTACCCTTTTGGTCCAGTGTGTGCTGTTGCTAAACAGCAATGTTAATGCGTTGTGTCCTGTTTGCAAGTTACACTTTGATGCAGGTTCTAAATATGTATACACCCATTGTGGTCATTTCAAGCTCAATGGCGTCTCATTTTTGGCTCACGTGTGATAGCAAAAGTAAGTGGTTATAATGGGTCGTCTGTTGACTGTCTGTTATCTGTGGGCAACTTTAACATTGACATTTCCTCTGAGACTATTCAAGCCTCAGACTTCAAACTTGGCACACGCGTACTTTGTGGTAAAATCTTTCTAAACATACAAATTTCTGTGACCTTTCAAAGGTCAGGGTCACAGGGGAGGTCCAGAAAGGTGTAAAAAATGACCAGATTTTGACACAAATTGTTTCTCCTCATATATTACTTTCAACGTCAAACCCAGATGTGGTAAGAAGATGCCTGATGGTAAGAACTTTCTATGTGTACAAATTTACTGGTCCTCTCTCAAAGGTCACGGGTCATGGGGAGTCCAGAAAGGGGTAAAAAATATAGCCATATTTGGACAAAAACTGTCTTTACTCAAGTATTATTTTCAACTTCAAACTCAAACTTGGTATGGAGATACCACAGGATAAGGCCTTAATTTGGATGACCCCTCATAAAGCTCAAGGTTGGCAAGAGGGTAAAAAAAGTTAGTTTTTGGTAGAATTGTAGTTTTTATCAAAGTTTTTGCAAACTTTTCAATAAAATTTGGCATGATGATAACACCTTTCTGTGCATAATAATTTAATCAGCTCCTCACAGAGGTCAAGGGTCACAGAGGGTTGACAAATGTGTGAAAAATGTAGGCATTTTGAGAAAACTCAAGTTTCGCTAGTACAAAATCCAGCCCTATACTTATGTTTAGACATTTTCAGAGACCAGTTGGAGAAGTCAAGGTCACAAAGGTCGGAAGTATTATGTGGATTGGTCATACATGAACCATGAGGACATTCATTGTCTTTCTTGTTTTTGCCCTGACTACTGTCATATTATGCATGTATGTACTTTGTAAAAATACTTGCAAACACATATATGTATGCATTATGTGCATTTCAAAACATTTTTTGATTCTAAATTATCTTTTGCAGGTTGCAATATCCGCATTGAAGAAGAGTTCAGCGGGCATGTCTCTTCGGGATGGCCAACCGACGGGAAGGCAAAGGAAGTGAACTGATTGTCCTGTGTAGGTGGGCAGATGTCCTGTTATTGTGCTGTCCATACACCAGGCTGGCCACAATGCCTTACTGCCTGCGCTGATGCATAGCCGTTTATTAGGAGATGGGCAAGCAGGCTTTAGGCCTGCCTATTCAACAGCAGACACAACAGCAATGGGGCAGTAACAACAAAGTGACAACGACAAAACTCGAAAACATAGAAATAAAGAGGGAGCATTTCCATACACCTGACATAGAAGCAGTGAGGCCCAAAAATTGTAAAGTGCAGTCGAGCAGTTCAGGGGCTATTGTACAGTGATGTGGGCGTGCTTTGTGTGTTTTCATATAACAATGTGACAAAGCAATTTGACACCCATGTTTTAATTTGTAGTGCAGTAAAAACCACGCCCCCATCACTGCAGTAAGGGCACGACCCACTCGCCAAAATCGCCTCTGAATCACTCAACTGAGCAATATATTTTTGGCTGCTTTTAGCACCCTGTCACTTAGCTCGATGTCACGCGACGTGCAAAGCAAAAGTGTGTGTCAATGTTTTGGCCCAGTGATCATCTGTCCACTGTCGTCTGTGGTAAACTTTAACATTGGCAATTTCTTGGAGACTATGCAAAGGTCAAAGTCACAGGGTAACAGGAAATATGTGAAAAATAGCGGTATTTTGACAAATAAATGTTTTCTTTTATATACTGTGCAGTTGGCTCCCAAATAAATACCTCATGAGCAAGTGGTTGCCGATGTCAGTCTCAGTTGGCATAGACACAACTAAAAATGACATCGGCTCCACTTTTCTCCCAACTAGCTTGTATAAAGTCAGCACTTTGTCAATGTAAAAGTGAATAATGTAGTTGAAATATGTTGTTCCGCAGTAAAGCTGTATTTTGAGGGGGAGCTGGGTGGCCCGGTGGTAATGTGTTTGACTCTCCTCCCAAAGGTCCTGGGTTCGAATCCAGCTGGGTTCAAAATTTGTTCAGACCCTATTTCTGTGACCCATTTTTGAAATCGCCTTTTATGGACAAAAGATGTTAAGTCCTACACGTTTAACGTTTTGTATTTGAGGTAGTTACTTTTGTATATGTCTGCAAATATAGCATTTGTTTTGAAAATAAACAGAGATATTATTCTTTAATCACGATGATCATGTGTAAACATAACAGGGCATATTGAAACGTGACATTTTTCTTGTTTCCTTATAATGTGTAACCAAAAACTGCTGGGAAACTGAGATTCAGCTAGAGAGATAGGTACATCCACTACTAATCTGTTCACAAACATCTTTCAACTAGAGAGGTTCATCGACCTGCTTTCACATAGACACCAAAGGAGCATGTAGCATTGCTTGCAGCAAGAAAATTAAAACAAATTCACATCAATTAATGTTTGTAGATGAATATGCCAGTAAAAAAAAAAAAAAAAAAAAAAAAACAACAACTGTCTGTGACAACACTCTTTGGTGTGCTTTTTCATTAGTGAATCTGAATGATTGAATGAATGTAAACATGTAATGTAAACATGCTCACACAATACCTGGCTGAAAAAATGAATGAACAAATGTACCGAGGTATCCAGTGCGCATTTTTTATCCATGACTGAATCCGGTTGGATGGTTGGTTCATGGTTTAACATCCACATTATCAAAGTGATAATAATCGCATATTTTAAAAAAATAGCAAAATGACCACACTTTTGTGTGTGTGTGTTGCTTTGGAGTTTTTGTGTTTGTTTCATTTACGGGAAGTAGAAACTGTTTGGGTTTGAAATGTCAGCAGGAAAAAAATATCGCCGTCTACGGGACTCGAACCCTGGTTACCTGCGTGGCGAGAAAGTATCGTACCACTGAACTACCTCAATTACTAAATGACAGTGGCTGTAATTAATTACTTATAGATAAACTTTTTTCATCCCGTATCTGCCGTTCAGTGTTTCAGTTTATTGTCCAACTGTCACTAATAGTGATCGAGGACTAGCAGTTTGGGCGTAGTTTGCAACAGTTTTGATGTAGTTGTTTCCCTCCTTTTTTCTCATGCGAGTTTGGGGACCGGCAACCGCGGAGATATGTTCTGCCGGAAGTCAGACATCGCTGTATCCCTTTTTGAATATGCACTCGCAAACGACCCAAAGTGCCAAATTTTGCGCGGGACCCGCTTATTTCTTCATAACTAATGTGCTGCATATGATCTAAAGTACAACTTTATCGAATAAAAAGGGTCTGAGCAATTGCCCATCATTGCAAACACTTGTAATGTTATTGATAACATCCGGGCAATTTGCGAATTTACACAATACACTTTTATAGATTCCACTTAGAATTCCAATTATCAGAACAAACTTTTTTTTTTACGTGAAAATACTAACATACTATATCAAGTGACCTAAATGTTTCTTTATCATGTTAACACACTATTCGATACATTTTTATTGTGTTCTGAAATCAGCTATTTTGCGTGTTTTTGCTCATGGGGTACCTCACGCAAACGGCTTTATCTTACAAAAATGCTCCGGGACCATGGGTGTGTCAGGGTGGCAATAGCCTCCAGACTCAACAAGGCTCTCAGAAAACCCTATAAAGGGCAGTTTTCAATTAAAAAATGTAGGTATAGTCAACAACCTTAAATACAATATTTCACAATCTTTCTATTACTGCATTAAATTTCCTCTCATAACATTGTCATTTCGAAGAAACGAAGTTAATCTTACAATGTACTTTACAAGTTTACACATACACCAGACTTTAACTGGTTAAAAATATTAGAAATTACATAATGTGATGACCCGACCTGTCTAAACATGGGGCGTGCCGCGACACTTGCAACAGCACACAGGTTCGGCGTCGTTGATCCACCAGGCAGAGTGACACAGCCAGCCTCCACTCTCAATGAACCACCCATGCTTTTCGCACAACACGGCGGCGGACGCACACGGTTCTTGAGATCTTTAGGTTTTAGATTTTAAGACCGTTGGATTTGGAACTTTGGATTTGGATGAACTAAAACACAGGTGCAAAAATACAAGAAAGACAATCACATCACCCTTCCAACAACATTAACTGTCGTTATTTATATTCCCTCACCTCTCTCCCACAACAACAAATTCAAACTAAACAAAATGCACAATTACACGTCACCATACGACTCACTTCTAAATTTAAACTCCGGCGGTAGATACTACAAAATGCAATAAATGGCATTTACTTCTACATTCTATTCCTACACTTGCCTCCCATTATGCACTAACCAAACTAATAATAACAGAAGAAGCCCCCCCCCCCCTCCCCGAGCAAATGGCCACTAAAGAATTGTTGCGTGTACTTACTGCCATCTGTGAAGATGCCCCGGCTGGGACGATTACAAACACAGACAAGACAAGGCAGGGGTTAAGCGTTGCAGCTCTTCTTCCTCCCTCTTGTTCCTCGGACACTGGCTCTGGCACGACCAGAACCATATCACAGGGCCGTTACAAAAAGAACGACACAGCTGCTTGAGGCCTTCACCTAATGGCCAACCACACCTGAAAGACCAACCTAGGAGACTGCTGGAAAAACAACTGACTTTGTTCGCAGTTGGAAAAGCGAATGACCAACAATTTGGATATCGTTAGGTTTAGCAAAAATACGCTCAATTAAATCACGTGAATCATGACTGAACCACCCGATCGCGCAAACTGAGCGATCACGTGCGTCACACACCGTCCTTCGACACCTGTATGGCAGCAAAGGCCAAATAACCCAGAGATAGAAGATATGAGTGGATTTGGACAATTTTTGTCGACCCCATAATTTTACGATTTTTGATAACTAACTTCGTAATGATCATGCCACCCATATTTCTAGAAATGTTAGTATTAAAACAGTACCCCAGCAAGCTTGCCTAACATAACGGCCGCTACTGAACACGCCACTGCAGACACTTTTGTGCAGGAATGAACACGCCACTGAACTCAACTAGACTGTGCTGAGACGTGGCTGCTGACGTCACAGTATCACTAGGAGCAACTAGTAAACACACAACCCGGTCAAATATACATTCCACTTGTGACTCTCTACGAGACGGGTGTGTTTTCAGTTACGGAAAAACTAACAGATTTAGCGGTAACACAAAATTTGTAAAATATACTTTGAGATAGGTAAGTGTCTGTTTTAATTTGTGGTATTCTGTTAGATCGTTATGGTCATTCTTTAGTGTAATTTGTCCGAGTCAACGCTGACTAAAGTACGTTACAAAATACTTAAACTACCGTCAACCTACTCGACAGTGTCTTGTATACAGTCACTGTCTGTTAAATTTGTGATATTTAGTAACAAGAAAAGGCCTTGCGGTAGCCTGCAGTGTGCTGAGAAAGAAAATCTTACTGTTTAATTGTTAACCAGGTCAGTCTAGTGTCATTTGTCCGAGCGTGTTTTAGAAAATGAATTGGTCTGAAGAGGCTAGATTGATCTTTCAATCTCACTTAGATTACCATAAAGAAATGACAACCTTTTTAGAGTCGGTTTTAGCAAACCAACCTGCAAAACCATTACCCAAAAAAACAATCAGTAATTTGGTCGATGTACTTGAAGGAAGTACAAAAAAAGAGGTGAGTGATCCAAAAGATCTACATTTATATTTAGAAAAAAAAATATTTCAACTGGATCATTACCAACCGGTATTAGAGTAGATGACTGTAATTTACATGAACTTACATTGGCAACATTAAAACCGTATTTAGTTAATGGCTACACAATAACACAAGAAACAGAAAAAAAGAACTTGATGTCTGCTATCTGCTATGGAGAGTGGCTAATCATGGGTGCTGAAATCCATAAAAGGCAGAAAATACAAAAGGAAACAAATTTAAACCGGGCAGATTGGTTAAAAGTATATATCAGAATTTCAAAGACTTATGCTTTTCAGTTGAGTGTTTTAGCCAAGTGGCTACGGGGTACCACAAATTTTATTTTCTTATACTGTTTTTAGGTGTTTAGTTTGCAGAAGCAAATTGAAGAAATGTTAAAAGTACATGAAATAGCTGAT
This sequence comes from Semisulcospira habei, assembly GCA_036245525.1. NCBI lineage: Eukaryota > Metazoa > Mollusca > Gastropoda > Semisulcospiridae > Semisulcospira > Semisulcospira habei. The sequence continues at coordinate 272,273,705 of BTPG01000001.1, forward strand.
TTTTTGAAAAACACCTAACGCTGGTCCGTAACCTTGTTTGTCACTGTCTTGTCTTACTGTTTTGAACGGTACAAAGCCTTGTTCAGTACTGAAATTGAACAAAAGACTTTGGCGCGACCAAACTGATTATAACCTTACCGTTAAACAAAGGCTCTGGCGCAGCTTAATGGCCCGTAACCTTACTGTTTTGTACAGTCAGTAACCTTGTTCAGTGCTGAAATTGAACAAAAGGCACTTGCATAGTCTAACAACCCGTAACCTTATTTGTACTGACTTGATCAAAGGCGCGTTCGAACGGATCATAACTATGTTTTTTATGTTTGTATTATTCTAAATGTTGTGGACCAAGTGTGAGGTGTTTTTGCCGCGGATCATGAAATAGCTTGCTTTTGCAAGTGAAACAGACATTACATAGGTTTTAGCAACGGGACTAACGGTGGGGTATACCTGTAGTACCCTGGCAAAAAAAGATGATATTGGCTTTGTATCTGAATAATTGATTGATTGATAACTCAGCTCCCTGGACAAGCACTGAAATCATGGTATCCAATGTAAACAAATGACGTATGTCCTTAGCAAATCGTTCGATGGCGTCGAATGATTTGAAAAGGTAAACAACAGAGACTGTATGTAGCAACCACGCTGACTGAGCACCAGGGCATAACCATAAGATAGTGACTTCTCAAACAGAGCCATTTGCTATCACTTGTATGCCAAAAACAACTAAGAAATGACAGGCAGCGAGACAGAATGCAAAGTTAAAAACATTCATAACATAAAGTCTTCAGACTTCTGTTAGCACCAAGCGGTTACGCCGGCACCGCGTTTTCTAAGGTAAACAAATGACGTATATCCTTAGGAAATTGTTCAACGGCGTCGAACGATTTGCTAAGGTAAACAAATGACGAAGGGTCTTAGTAACGGGACAACACAGTGATGTACAAAGCTGTGTATCATATACGATACAAAACTCAACATACTTGTGGCATACAACGGTGCGGCAAAGTGTTCTGCGGACAGGAGTCTACAATATTTACACATGCTAAATAAAGATTGTGTCTGTATGCGTGTGTTTGTGTGTGTGCATGTGTCTGTATGCATGTGTATGTGCATGTGTGTGTGTATGTGTATGTATGTGTATGCATGTGTGTGTATGCGTGTGTACGTGTGTATGTGTATGCGTGTGTATGTGCATATGTGTGCATGTGTATGTATGTATGTGTGTGTATGTATGTGTGTGTATGTATGTGTGTGTATGTGTGCATGTGTCTGTATGCGTGTGTATGTGCGTATGTATGTGCGTATGTATGTGTATGTGCGTGCATGTGTCTGTATGCGTGTGCATGTGTCTGTATGCGTTTGCATATGTCTGTATGTGTATGTGCGTATGTATGTGTGTGTGCGTGCGTGTGCATGTGTTTGTATGTGTGTGTGTGTGTGTATGTGTCTGTATGTGTGTGTGAGTGCGTATATGTTTGTGTGTGTGCGTGCGTGTTTGTTTGTTTATGTGTGCGTGCGTGTATGTGTGTAGGTGTATGTTTATGTGTGTGTGCAGGTATGTGTGTGTATGTGTGCGTGTTTGTATGTATGTTAGAGATATAAGAAAAGACAATTCAATACCATTTTTACCATTTTCTTCGAGTCAATACCCAGAAACACAGTTTTTTTTATAATAACCACACATATACACACACAAAATAAAAAAACAAACATTGTTATATGCACTTGAAAACAAATTTTTAAAGTTACCTACAGATACTTGATAACAAATTTTTAAAGTCACCTAAAAATGACAACTAATTTACAAGTAACTTTTTAAGTTCTTATTAATTAGTTAACATAACAATTTATAAGTTAGTTGACATAAGAAGTTATAAGTGTCTTAAAATAAGAATTTACAATTTCTTATAATAACTTAAACATAACAAATTGTAAGATCCTTGAACTTTATTTTCAAAAAAATTACTTTTTTTTCTCAATAGTATTCTGGTTGCGTCTAAGTATACAGGCCTAAACTGTGTAAGTAGCATGACATCTCGATGTAAAGTGTATGACATAATTAAATGATTTCCAAATCTGATCTTTATTTGCTTGAAAGTAGACCTTGAAGTTTCTGTGTGGAATTCCTGAACACCGATCTGTTTTCCCGTCTCTAAAAAACTGGCTTTCAGTTGTTCACTATTTATGGGAGATTGACTACGCATCTTATTTTGTATTTCTGACTTCTGTTTTTTTATAATTGTTCAAATCATCCTGCACTCTATTCAATTCAATATCATCAATAAAATTATCGTCCATAGCTTTACTGATAATAAGTTTCATACTGCTCAACTTTGCACCAGTAAGCATACTCAATGCTTCATGTTTCTGTAATTTCGTATGAAATCTCTTGTTTAAGCCTTCCAAACCAAAGCCTACCATGCCCGCGGCAATGCTAGCTCCTTCAAGTCTAACACCAATTAAAGCACCAATTCCAGTAGCAATCAGTGCAATACCTCCTACAGATAATCCAGCTGAAACCATGCCCGTAACCATTGAACTGTTTTGAACAGAATTGAAAACTGGCTTTTACCTTCTTTTACATCTGAAATATTTTGCTTCTTCACTTTCCAAATATTTAAATACTTCTGTAATATTCATCAAACAGAATGCGTCTGCCTGTAATGTTTTATCTGATGCAATTGGCTCATGCGGATCAGGCGTCACAAGTGACACAGTCTCAGTTGTCGGTAGTTGCGGATACAAGTTCACCATTTTTTTTTCACATATATTTTTATTTAATTAGCAATTACATTTTGCAACTCGTCAAAAGTATACAATCTGCTGGCATAATAATTCGAAACAAGATCAATGTATTCTAGTTTTATGTAATTTAGAAAAACAAAAGTTGTTTTGTCGACCACTATCTTGAAGGCTGGAACACTGCTCAAAACCTCAAAAACATCTAAATTTTTTCTAATGGCAATAAAAACCTTTGTTGACTCTGTCAGTGTTTCATCCCATGTAAGTTTAATTCCCTGCGCAAAATATGTCTCTTTGGCAGAAGAAGAAACAGATCTCATGATAATTTCAAATACTATTGTCGCTTCTCTTGCAATGGTAAAGTTTCATGGTACAGCACAATTTTTGCATCTGTTCTATTTTTTGTATGTGTACGAAGATACCGTCTTTTTTCGTACTCCTGTACTTTCAGTTTTTCTCTGCTATTGTTGTCTGGGGCAAAGCTTGGAACAAGACTTACAATCTATGGCCCAGAGTTAACAACTTTCCTAAACAGTAACGCGCCTTCATCATCAGTATATACAAAAGGACTAATAAATTCCAACTTTAAGTCCCAGTCAATTGTGGGTGCTGTAACAGGCACAGGTGAAACTACCCACTTATTAGCCACATGTATTAAGTTGTAGGGTGCATTATTTACAGGCGGAGTAGGAACAGTCACATCACACAGCTGACCAAGTTTAGGAATCGGTCTGTCAGTGCCGTCTTTCATGTCATCAATTACTATCCATCTGTACATGCCAGTCGAATCAAGTTCAAAACCATACACCTCTCCCACCTCCCCTTCCTTTTCAAAATCTTGTACATCGGCCAAATCTTTCAGCTCTGTAACCGGACGCGCGACTGGTATAATTTTCGGCTTTGGACCAGCACTCATTTTTTATAAACAAAAATAAAATTATTTAACTTCTAACACAACACTAAAATCATGCATTACAACTGGTTTGTTGTCTTGATTAGTTACAGATATACACAGTGACTCAAAGAAACCAGAACCTAATTTTTTAAACTGCAAATTAGAAAAAATCTAGCAACCACACTTTCACAATAGGGTGCTGTTCCAGTTGGCAAGCATCTCAACAAAGTTGAAGGCTTTCCATTGTAAACATTCTCAGTTGTGTTTAGTTCTTTCAAATAAACATTTAGTAATGTGTGTACTGCCAAATTAACAGGATATCTTTCAATTACTCAAAGTTTGTTTGGCTTCGGCGTCACCACCAAACCCATAGTATTAGCACCACTCACTACTTGTGTTCAATCTACATCCATATCAGTTACAAAATCACCTATTAAACCAAGTAAAGATGCAAGTTTATTTGTAATTGTAAATGCTGGTCCCGGAAATTCTGATGAAACAATTAAGTTAGCTGGATTCAAAGTTGCTTTAATTTTAAATTTGCATTGAAACCATTCAGCTATAGTACAAAAGTCATAATACCCAGATGATATAAAGTGTGTATCAGTGCCTGAACCACTGGTGACTTTATAACTTAAATAATAACATGTATCATCTGTTACATTAAACCACTTTACTGTGTAGAACATTTCATGAATAGCTACAGTCTTGTTACCAGCACGATTATCAATCCCATTAGTTAACCACACTGGTTTGCTTGTGTCAAGATTTGTTAAAGTTATAAACATTTTTATTATCTCATGAAACAGAAGAATGGAATTTAAATCAGCAACCATTACCACTACAAACGCATTTCAATTTAACGTGGATGTCAAGTATAATAATGCACAAACTTATGAACAGAAAAAAAATTCAACTAAATCATCTCGATATAGCTGTGTCGGAACAAGATTTATTCCAAGGAAAAATACCAAATCCCTTTGATCATTACCTAAACCCTCCAATTACAGACTATGCTACAGCAAGAAAGTGGTCATCAAGCACACTACAGATGTTTCAAAACCAACTCAACTTTGCCATACTGTGTTCAACTACAGGCTGTGGTGTTTCTTTCACAGACCATTTGAATCACTCAAACAAACTGATTAGGTCTGTGTATCGTTTCCACACGTATTACCGGTTAAGAAGAATACTGTCAGAACTGCATGCCCCTCTACACACTGAATCCAGTTTTAACAGGTATAACAACCCCATGGATATGAAAGCTTTTGAACACATCTGTAACGAATTTAACATAAGCCCTAAGTATGACAGCATGAGTACTTTGTATTACACTATGAGTCACAGACAATACCCTCAAGATTACTGCCCAGGTTACACTTCATTTTCACAAAAATCACAAGTCTTGTTAGGATCAATAGAACATAAACAGACAAATGCCTGGACCACATTTATTTTAGACAAGAGTGACGGGTTTACACAAGCGGGAGTCGAGCGCGTAAATGAGTCTATCAGAATGTATGTGTGGTGTTTACTAAGAGCACAATCACTAACAAAATCAAACATTTTAAACGTGAGTGGCAAATTCAAAGCACAAAAACAGTTTCTTGCTAATCTAGCAGATTGAATTAATTCAACAGTAGATCTCCCGTCAAGCATACAATGATGCCAAGATGTTCTCAGATATGCGAGATCAAATGTTGACTTTGTAGTTGGCATCGGGCTATACATGTTACCTTCTGATCTTCAACTCCAAATGGGGACAATAACAAATTATAATAATGAAATAATTGTTGCTGGTCATGACCAGAAATTAGGACTCAACCAATCTGTGAACTTAGGCCTAACAACCACACTTTTACAGACAATAAAACCATTACAGTCAGTATAAGCCCTGGCCCCACCCCCGGCACCCATACAGCCAGTACCGCTAACCCCGGATCCAAAACCATCACCAACCCCTCACACACATGAGTAAAAAAGAACAGCATTGGTAATAGGCCTAACTGGATTAGGGGTTATACTTCTTTACCTGTTTCATTAAATAACCCACCATTAATCCTCCTACTGTAACCAAAAAGACCCACACATGTTCTGCCATAAATCCAACTACCTTAGCTGCTGTACTGATAAGCCAACTGACAACTGTGCCTATTATACTAGGCAATGCGTCCATTGCTTTCAGAGCCAATTTCTTAAGCAAGCCTGATATGTGTGACAACTGTTTCTTTACCCACGACTGTAAATCATTTGGGTCAGTGGGGGCTGGTGGACCTGGTGGAGTGCTACCACCACCACCACCACCAGAGACAGCCAACACAACAGTACTGATAATAAATCAAAGAGCAGTGATTAAACTAGCAATTGTAATATCCTGTTCTCTGAAATGTGTTTTCAATCTCTCAGCCAATGTTGTGTCTTCGTAAAGTATTTTCTGTATAGTTTATCTAATCCTGTTGACCTGTGTTTTCAGTTTTTCTCTTCCAATACTAATCGCTTCAAACCTTCCTGATCTTTCTATATACAAATCATTTAATCTGTGTTAGATTGTTTCTTTCATTTCTGTGTCAAGATTTCCATTGTCTGCGGTAGCCAGTTTTTCTTTTTCACGTTCTATGTGTTTATCAAGCTCAACTAGTTTGGCTACATTATTTACCATTTCACCTCTTATTGACTGCAATGCATTATCCAAGCCCATAATCTCTCGCATTGACAAAGGCGGATCATCTATTGTTTTCATTACTTCATTTATTTGACCTTTAGTAAATGAGGTTTCTTGTATCACTGTGTTTGCTATTTCTGGCAGTCTTGTTACTGCTGCCATTTCAATTTCTTGTCCTGTTGGTAATTTTGTTTGCATGTCGTGAAGGGCACTAGCAAGACGCGGAGTCGACTTCTTACTAGTACCAACACCAAGGTAACGCTGCAGTGCTGCCTCACCACCAACATCAGTTTTGATTGTACTTAAAGCTCTAAACTTATTTGAGTTGGTTTTATGTGTTATATACACTTTCCCTCTGTATTTACAAAAAAAGTGTCCTTTTTCGTATTCAAACTGATTAGGATCTATTACATCTGCGCGCACACCAACACTGTCATAAAATGAGTTTACTTTGTCTTTTAACAGTTCGTGATACATAGGAGAAGTATTACCCATTCCAGTCATATCTGTCATATCTGTGATACTGGTATCTGAGACATCCATTTCAAAATCTTCGTGATTAAATCCTCCTGCGGCCATTGTTTTTATTATTTAAAATTTTTGATTTTTGCATAATAAAATGACATCATCTTACTGATCAAAGTTAGACCCATATAGAAAACTACATGAGCCTCTTGGTGTTAAGGGCATTAGGCAATCAATCGTCATTACAAACAATCCAAGTACCATAGACCAGAACCAAACTCTTACAGTCAAGTTTCCAAACCTAGGTCCCAGTGACGTTATTGTTTCTGGTACTGCACGCCTTGCATTTAATATTGAACTTTCATCAGATGCAGACTTAAACAAAACACTAGTTAACAACCTTGGCATAACAATTATTAGAACTATTAAAGTAAAACTTGAAGGTCAGGAAGTGTTTAGTCTTGATGACGCTGATGTGTTTTACTGTTACAAAGATTTTTGGCTCACAAGAGAAGAACGAGAGGATCGTATTTTTCAAGGCATACAGTCAGATAACATTGGTAAACTTCGAATCGATGCCGGAGACAAAACAACCACAGCAGCCAATGACGTTATAATGGCCGAAACATATGGAACCAGGTTTTACATTCCACTTGAGTTTGAAATCCTAACAGCACATTTACCTTATTACCAAGGAGCACTGAATGACCATCTGAGTTTTGAACTAATTTTCAATGACTACTCCAAAGTTATAAAATCATCTGATCTCAATGCAACATATAAGATTTCTAACATCTCTTTGGAATATGAAATTGTCACGCACACTGATCTAGCCAGACTCATTCAAAATCAGTACCAGTCAAGACTGCCGATTTATTATGACCAGGTGATTAGACATAGTTTAATGCATAAAGACAAGAGCGACCCAATGTGGAACATAAACTTCAACACACCTGCCAGGTCACTGAAAGGCATACTCATGTTGTTTGTTGAACCGGCGAGTCCATACAAAAGAGATTTAGAAAAATTCTACAATCTAAAGATTACACATTTGTCTTGCACAATCGAAGGTCATCCTAATCAAGTGTACGCTTCTGGAATGTTACCTTATAAGCACTACGAGGAGATCACTAAGTTTTTTGCTGATGGAAGGATTAAAGAAAAACCAGCAAACATTGCGTGTAAAGATCTACATCTGTATGATGTTAGGATCGGACAATACCTTACGAATAAGTACGCACTTTGGCTAGACCCAGGCATTACAGATGATGATTATCTACATGGGTCAGGTCAAACTGTTGAAAACGACAGTGACGGGATTACAATTCAGATACCAAAAAATGTTGAAAACGCCAAAGCAATTAACATATATGTGTACCTGATTTATGACGCACAACTGAACATACAAGAGTGCAGACTAAGTGGTCACTTGTATTAAAATTATAATTAGTATTAAAATGAACTTGATGACACTCGACCCACACTGTGGTTTGTTTTGTGATGCCACGGGGTGTGGTAAAACTGAATTTGTTCTTAATCTATTACAAACACGATACATCCATCATTTTGAAAACATAGTGATATTTTGTCCTACAATAAAACACAACAAAGCTTATCACAACCGTTCATTCATTTGGTCTGATCATAACATTTATTTAGTTGACCCTGAAAAAAAACTGAATGACTACCTGCAGTATTTTTACAAACAATTTGAAGGACAGTCAACTTTGTTTATTGTTGATGATTGTTCAGCAGAGAAAGACATTGTCAAAAAGAGAAACACTTTAGCAGAACTTGCCTTCAGTGGCAGACATGCAAATATCAGTGTATGAATTCTCACTCAGAAATATAATGCTGTACTGAAAGATTTTCGAGAACAGTTAAAGTTTATCTGTTTTTTTTTTACTGTAAGGATCGTGACAGCTTTGAAGACTGTCTCACAGAAAATTATGTCATCCCCAACAAACATGAACGAGACATTGTAAAAAACAAACTGAAATCGACTAAGCATCTAAAGCTTATTTTAAAGACAGATCAGCCAACAGGGTATGGGTTAGTGAATTAATTTAGTCTTTTGCTTTGTCCATAAAAATGACAGACGAACAAATCATGCAATATTGGCCTATTTGTGAAATCATAGATATAACATACTACTTTAAAGATGTTAAATATGTAAATGGGTTTTATATTAAAGGGCCACCTGGAAATTTATTTATAACACCAGTAACACTGTACATGACAGGTAATATAACTTTGGGTGTCGATAATCCATTTAGACCAACAATAATAAAAAAATAACTGTTGATATTAAGACACAAACTTTTACTGTTAATGAATATTACAGTGGCTGGTTTAATGCAGAGTGTAGAGATTTAGTGAAAGAACTAAACCAAACAAATTTGTATGTGTCTAGTGTTACAGTTATTAAAATGGTATTACACATACAGAGCCTGCATTAATATTTTTTATTTATTATTTTGTCGGTCAAAGAAAAATGAGGGACAATATGCAAAAGCTCATCAGGCTCATCAGGCTTAAGAAACGTGTTTCACACAACAGACTTGCCTATATTTAATAGTAACAATGTCTATGAATCGATAGAAAACTCTTTTTCTGTCATACAAGATAATCTTCTTACAGGTAGTGTAAAAATTCAGGTTGTTGCAAAAATAGAATTTACTAGAGTAGACGGTGATGTGATTGTATCTTATATATCAACAAGACAACACACAGTTAACACAAGAAGGGAGTTGGAAAACGTGTTTAGAGAAAGACTGTTGCTTGACTTTCTAGAAGCAATTGACAAAGCAAGAATGAAGTGGTCTGGTTGGCACGAAGGTCATGTACATGAACTACAATTAAAACAGTCATGGTATCATCCTATATTAGGTAAATCATGGATACCACTGCCAACAGAGGTTGCAAATAAAAAGGCTGTAGTCAATATTCAGAACAATGACCACTATTGTTTCATGTGGTGTGTGCTTGCTAAACTACACTTTATAAAATCAAATCCTGAACGTGTATCTAACTACACCAAATTTGTAAATGAACTCATTTTTAATAATATAGATTTCCCTGTTAAAATAGAAGACATAGACTTGTTTGAAAAACTAAATCCTGGTATATCTGTAAACATGTATGTGTGGGATAATGAGTCTGTTGACAAGTTACAACCCTTTAGAGTATCACCACTTGCTCCAACCTACAGACAGCCAGAAGATAAACATGTTGACATGTTGCTAATTGGTGATAATGATAACTTTCACTACACAATTATCAGGAATATGTCACGACTAATTCATCATCATACAACAAAACATAATGGCAAACAGAACATGTGCAAGAGATGTTTACAATGATTTCCTTCTATTAAAGTAGCTCACAAACATGTTTTGCATTGTAAGTCAGCTGATGACATTCAAACAGTACTTGAGTACTCAGATCCTGGTAGTCAAGTGTGTTTTAAGAAATATGGGAAGCAACAAAAGCTGCCGTTTGTAGTGTATGCTGATTTTGAATCACTGGTAGTTCCGTATGAAGGTCCTGTTCCAGAATCATTACCTAAGACTATAAAGTTGAGTGACCAAGTGGTGTGTACTTTTGGATATATTATTGTTAGGTCAGACGGACAGCATTCAGAACCTGTTATCTACAGAGGGAAAAATGCAGCATGTCTGTTTTTAACAGAAATGAGACAATTGCATAGTCAGGTAGTACAATATCTAGAAAACAATCAGAAGCCTGTGATGATGACAGAAGACGATAAACTGAATTTTGATACAGCTGTGTTGTCTTGGATTTGTGAACAACCCCTCCAGGGTGACAAAGATCGTGATCATGATCACATAACTGGTCGTTACAGAGGTGCCACACATAACAAATGTAACTTGTTATTAAAAACAGATCCCAAGACATATAAGCTACCAATCTTTTTCCACAAACTCAAGGGATATGATTCACACATTATCATGCATGCTGTGGATGAGTCTTACAGAAACATAATTTGTATTGCACAGACAACTGAAAAATACTTGACTTTTATGTTAGACAAATTAGCGTTTTATGACTATGCAACATTTGTTTTTAGGGCTTGCTAGTGTGGCAGAAGGACTGACTGAGTATCCAATAACAAGTAAATATTTTGAGCCCGAGTTAATTAAAAAAGGTGTCTATCCATATGAGTACATTGATCACTGGGTTGTGTTTGAGGAAAGGAGACTGCCACCAAAAGAGAAATTTTATTCCACACTTAATGGTAAAGGTATTTCTGACTCTGATTACCAACACGCTCTTGATGCATGGGGTAAACTAGGGTTTCAGACAATTGGTGACTACCATGACCAGTACTTGAAAGTTTTTTTTTTTTTTTTGTTTGCTAGCAGACGTATTTGAAAGTTACCGTGAAAAGGGTTTGTTACATTACAGTCTTGACCCTGCCTGTTACATAACTAGTCCTGGCATGACATGGGTTGCATTTTTAAAATCCAGTAAGATATTTATAGATCTGTTGTCTGATCATACGATGGGTGAAATGGTGGAACGTGGATTGAGGGGAGGCATTAGTATAGCCGCGAACAATTATGCAGAGGCCAACAACAAATATCTGGACGACTCGGACTTTGACCCCTCTAGGTAAAGGTCATTTATTACGTACGTAGACGCTAATAACCTTTATGGCTGGGCGATGTGTGAATTATTGCCCTTGAAAAACTTTTCTCTGCATGATTTGTCACAGTATGACATAACAAAATTAACAAACTACATTATAACTCTTGACTGAAACGACGCGAAGTGTTGGATCTTTCAAGTAGACCTAGAGTACCTGCATCATCTACACGAGTATCAAAATGATTATCCCTTAGCTGTTGACAAAATGAGTATGACGGGGAAAAAAGAAGACACTAAACTTGTACCAAATCTTAATGACAAATTTAATTACGTGTATCACTATCGCTTGTTGCAGTTTTACATCAGACATGGGTTAGTACTAAAGAAAATTCATAGAGGAATTCAATTTGATCAGAATGCTTTTATGAAAGATTACATAATGAAGAACAAAACATTGCATGCCAGAGACGGCCACACTGCATTTGACAAAGACTTCTTTAAGATTATGAACAATGCCTGTTTTGGAAAGACGATGGAAAATCAGATTCACCTCAAAGATGTGAAACTGGTTACAACTGAATCGGGTGCAATTAAACTTACAGGCAAGCCACAGTACACAGGGCGCAAAGAGTTTCATTCATCATTGTATGCAGTGACACTCAAAAAAAAAAAAAAAGATTGTTAAACTTGACAAGCCAGTATTCATTGGTATGCAATTCTCGAGTTATCAAAACTGTTAATGCTTGAATTTTATTATGATTACTTCAAACCAAAGTATCCTGAGTGTCGACTGCTATACACTGACACTGACTCTATGATTTTTGACGTGCCTACTAAAGACTTTTATTAAGACATGAAAACAGAGTTACATATGTAAGGCACGTCTGACTACCCTAAAGACCATCCATTATATAGCACTCAAAACAAAAAAGTGCCAGGAATGTTTAAGGATGAACTGAATGGTGTGCCAATAGTTGAGTACGTTGGACTGATATTTAAAATGTATTTTATACTGCACCAAAAGGGTAGTCAGTCGAAAGCCAAAGGTATAAAAAAAATAGCGATTAAAAATAAAGACATACGTCATGAATATTACAAACAAGTAATAGATGCTGCATTAATGCCTGATTATCCAAACAAGTCACTGAGGTCAAACAAACATAATCTTGAAATGATCCAAACATATAAGAAGTCACTTGCAGTTGGGGACACGAAACGAGTGTTTCACACAAACCAAGAGGAATCACTCAACGCCTGACAGACAAACAGTTAGATCCCCTGTCCCCGCCTATCAGGCACCCAATCGCCAGCCCACAGAGAAAAATGCAGGCATAGAATAAGACGATCATTTGCATCTTCAAAAAAGATGCATAAGGTCTCTTATATAACCCATATCTTTCTCCGAAACTTAGGAAGTAGGAGGGGAAACATACATACACAAACACGAAGGTGCGCTACCATATGTGGTCAGATAAACACCCTAATTTCCCACATTAGATGCACAGAACATTACACAACAATGTAATGATATAGCAATACAAATTTGCCTCGAGTTATAAATACACACAAACCAGATAGGTGAGGCTAGCGCTGGCAGAATTGTACACAAACCAAGAGGAATCACTCAGCGCCGGAAGACAAACAGTTAGACCCCCAGCCCCCGCCTATCAGGCACCCAATCGCCAGCCCAGAGAAATATGCAGGTATAGAATAAGACGATCATTTGCATCTTCAAAAAAGATGCATCAGGTCTCTTATATAACCCATGTCTTTCTCCAGAACTTAGGAAGTAGGCAGGGAAACATACATACACAAACACGAAGGTGCACTACCATATGTGGTCAGGTAAATACCCTAATTTCCCACAGTAGATTCACTGAACATTACACAACAATGTAATGATATAGCGATACAAATTTGCCTCGAGTTATAAATACTCACAAACCAGATAGGTGAGTCTAGCGCTGTCAGAATTGTACACAAACCAAGAGGAATCACTCAGCACCAGACAGACAAACAGTTAGATCCACTGCCTCCACCTATCAGGCACCCAATCGCCAGCCCACAGAGAACTACGTAGGTATAGAATAAGACGATCATTTGCTTCTTCAAAAAGGATGCATCAGGTCTCTTATATAACCCATGTCTTTCTCCGGAACTTAGGAAGTAGGCAGGGGAAACATACATACACAAACACGAATGTGCACTACCATATGTGGTCAGGTAAATACCCTAATTTCCCACAGTAGATGCACAGAACATTTCACAACAATGTAATGATATAGCGATACAAATTTGCCTCGAGTTATAAATACTCACAAACCAGATAGGTGAGGCTAGCGCTGGCAGAATTGTACACAAACCAAGAGGAATCACTCAGCGCTGGACATACAAACAGTTAGATCCCCTGAAGATATTTGTGACGAGCTCATTGATGAACTGATTGACGAATTGGTCAAAAGTGAGTAACAGTGTCTGGGGGAATAATCTGTAATTCTTGTCTAACAAATGCCCTCTGTGGGCCAGGTTTGTACAGGTAATATATTGATGCGTCAGCACTGGGAACTAATTTTTTTTTTATATTATGTACAGTTGTGGACCAGATGGGGTCGGTCGCTCTGTGCTTAATGTCGTTTTCTGATTCTCCGTGTTGATATAAAGATCTCACCTGT